>VXBT01014085.1:478671-536648 GCA_013400235.1 Oriolus oriolus
TCCCTGTGCCCCTGTGCAGGGCTCCCAGCCCCAGGGGACATGGCTGTGTCCCTGTGTCCCTGTGTCCCTGTGCAGGGCTCCCAGCCCTGGGGACATGGCTGTGTCCCTGTGTCCCCGTGTCCCTGTGCCCCTGTGCAGGGCTCCCAGCCCCGGGGGGATGGCTGTGTCCCTGTGCCCCTGTGCAGGGCTCCCAGCCCCAGGGGACATGGCTGTGTCCCTGTGTCCCTGTGTCCCTGTGCAGGGCTCCCAGCCCCAGGGGACATGGCTGTGTCCCTGTGCCCCTGTGTCCCTGTGTCCCTGTGTCCCTGTGCCCCTGTGCAGGGCTCCCAGCCCTTCCCCACGGCCCCGGGGGGATGGCTGTGCGCTGCTGGTGAGCAGAGCTGTGGAGGACAGCGAGGATCCCCTCGGGGCAGCAGCACTCCGTGCAGGAAGGGTGCACTGGGGCCAGGACTGCCGGCTGCTCTCCTCTGGGTGGAATGCTTGGGTATCCCTTACTCTGCATATCTAAGGTTTGCCTTTGTGCCCTTAAGACTTCAGCACTGGTTGGACTGGCCCTGTCCAAATTACTGGAAGTGTCAGTTAAAGCTGCTTGTTGCATCTTCCATTAATTTATGTTAATGCAGAGAATAAATGCGGGATGGGACTAACATAACATGTTGACTTAATAGAAGTCTTTCAAGACTCAGTGTTTATTATTCCTTTTTGCAGGCACAATAGTGGAAAAATGATTAATTCATTTGCTTGATGAGCTAAATATGGGCAAATGGCTGAATTCTGTGGGAAATGAGTGTAAAGCCCTCTGCATAAAGATAGCATTGCATGTTACCTATTTCTTCTGCCAAAAGTAACAATGAATATTACATATATTTGGCTGATTCATCAGTGATGCACAAAACTCTATTGTTTAAGATTGAGGTGGATCGTTAATACTGAGATTTACAATTTCTTTATAGATGGTTCAGCTTAATTTCTAAATTTCTTTCTTTATTAGATGGCTGTCACACTCCAAGAACAAGTGTTTTTGATTAGCATGAGCAACAGTGTTAAAGATAGAGCAATTTTAAAAAAACAAGAAAACAAATACTTAAAATAGAGAGCTCAGTGCTTCCCTTCCTACTGAGGGTAGGATTTCAGGAGGAAATATCTCAAATCTATGTTGCTTCTTTATGTGCTGATGAAGTGACCGAGGCTCCCCACCTCCTACCAGGTTACTTTTTACTCAGCAGACTGTGACCCTTGCCAGCTTCTCTAACCCACCACGGAAAGAAAGAGATGAAATTTAAGTCAGTTGAGGCCATCCTCTGACACGGCATTTCAGTGCTGTGGTGTTATCCTTAATGTATTTTCCTTTGTGTCAGGAAATGTCCATACTGGGAGAATAAATAGGCAAAGCTGTGGGCCTGCAGCACTGCCCATCTGAGACAGCAGTTTGATTCCTGCTGCTGTTCTTCTTCATGTGAATTTTGTTCCTCAGATACTGGAAGTGCAATTGTAGAATTAGCAATTCTAATAAATAATGAGTACCCCTCTGAGCCCTGTGCTGAGGAAATGTGGACTAAGCAGTGAGGCTTTTGAAGGTGAGATGGCTTTAGAAATCCTGCCAGAAATCCAAGTAACTTGTCCAGGAAAGCTAAGGCTGGATGTGGAATTGGACCCTGAGATGATTGGTGTCTAATTTTCCTGCTATTCAGTATTCCTTGCTTTGTACAGCATCTGTATTTCTATTTTCGTCCACTCTGAAAGTAATTTAAATTGGGCTTCTTGCAAAGGTAAATGCAGTAAAATGAGTGATGTAGAAAAGGCCTGAAAGGCAGCAAATTTCCTGAGCTGAGCACAGCAGCATTGGCCCACATCACACCCACTGGTGGGTTCACTTTCTGTGTGGTAAGTCATGTTTTCCTTGCAGATAGATCAGTGGCTTTAGAAAATCTCAGAAAGTCCAATAAATCTATTTCTGGTGCATTATTGACTGATGCCAGAATTCTTACCTTTTTTGTTTTTTACTTTTAAAAGAACATCAGTGAGTTTAATCTCTGTCATTCAGTCATTTATTTAAACCTAGAATGGGCCCATATGTCCTTGTACAAATGAACAGCTCAAGGCTGATTAGTATTCCCTGAGCCTTCATGGATTATTATTAGCAACTTTTCCCCCTTGAATGTTTACAGAGCTTTTGTGAGCTTTTTACATCAGTTGGCTTGTACTTTCAATTTTCTATTATACCTTTTGTAATTGCTTTCTGTCTATATTTGATATGTTGTTGCTTTACTCCAGTACCTTCCATTATCACTTTTAGCTTTGCTGTTGCTGGGATCAACCTGATTGTGTTATTTACTCAGTTTGCTTTAAATATCACTTCTTCCTTGTTCTCCCCCTCCTCTCACACCATCTTTCTGGGAATATTTGAGCTTAGCAACGTGATGCTGTCTGAAGTCTTATTTGTTAGCTTCATAGCCTAGGTCCATGCTTGCCTGAAGCCAAATGCTACGTTACCATACAGCACCAAACACCCACCAGACCATTACTGAATTTATCACAGCCACGAGCTCAATATACAGTGAAAGATAAACTTGTTTTTTGCTGCCTGTGGAAGCTGGCAGGTTGATTCCTCCTTTAATTCTCATATTTTTCAATACCAGAATAATTAAATCCCCATCACTAAGACCAGTTTCTTCACAGCTCTCTCATCACAGCAAATCCAGTTACTTTTTTTGAGCTCAGGGCTGTGGTAAAACGTAACCAATTCCCACTCCAAGCCTTCCTGCGTGTTCATGTGCTCCACTCCCTACCAGAGGCTCTGGATGCACCTTCAAGGAGACAGCATGGTGCTTCTGGCCTCTTGGGAAAAGGGGCTGACAGAAACTATAAATAGCCACTGAAATCCTTAGTTTTGCATCTTCTCCTGAAGCCAGGAGCACGAGCTTTATTGACTGAAGACAGATCAGAGAGATTTGGTCTCTGAGACAAAATGACCGTGCAGCTCCTGAGCACCTGACAGCTGACTCTGTTTCCTTTCTCCCCTCAGGACCCTTTTTCAGGTGTATTGTATCCGTTTGGTTCTCTGTGCTGTAAGAGGTGAGGAGCAACAGATGTGCTTCTCCACTTTCTTCAGGGTCTTGCAAACCTTGCCTGGGGATATTTGTTAGTTTTGGTTCCTTCTAATTTCCTTCTGCTTGAAAGAGTAAGACATAATAGGCCATCTGCATATTTGTACTTCTCAGATGAGGATTACTTCATTTGCAAGGAGCTTAATACAATTCTGAAGAATCAGCTTTGTTTATCATTTTAGAGAATGGGACAACATTTCTGCTTAAAAATTAATTACTAGAACATAACACACTTGTGAGACTTTGTCTAGGTTGAGAAAAATCTCACAGTCTCAGGAGAGCTATTGGTCCTTTTGTCATTTGTAAAACTGACTTTAAAATGATAGCATTGGTGATTAAAGACTGAAAGAAAGAGGTCTCAGAATAACCAATGGATTCTCTGGCATATGTTAATATATTCTGTTTGGAAAGGTTAGTTCCATTTATATTCCAGATGAAAATACTTGGTGACTTTATAGCATGTAATCACATTTTTTACTACAGAAGCCAAGTACTCTGGTTAGCACTGGGAATAATAATCTAAAATAATGGTGATGAATTAAATTAATAAAGAAGTGTTGATTTCAATAAAAACACATTTTAAAAGATTAGAAATAAACATACTGATAATTTTTTTAAAATAATTTTGATTATATCTTATGTAGTAAATTTCATACTGTAATGCTAAAAAAAGGAACAAGAACTTTCAATTTAATAAAATTATTTCTGCAAATTGCTGTTTTTAAATTATTTTAATTGATTTTTATGGTTCTTTCATTTCATTTTGTAACAGAAAAAAATCTGAAAGAAACACGAGAGATATGGATCTGTTCAAACAAGTCCAGAGGAGGCCACTGGGCTGATCCCAGGGCTGGAGGACCTCCCCTGTGAGGACAGGGGAGAGAGCTGGGGGGTTCAGCCTGGAGAAGAGAAGGCTCTGGGCTGACCTTGTAGCATCTGCCAGCACCTAAAGGGGCCGCAAGAATCCTGGAGAGGGACCTTTAGCAAGGTGTTGAGACAAGTGGGAATGACTTTAAACTGACAGAGGGGAGGTGTAGATTAAATATTAGGAAAAAAATTCTTCCCTGTGAGTGTGGTGAGGCCCTGGCACAGGTCGTTCAGAGAAGCTCTGGCTGGCCCATCCCTGGAATTCTCCAGATCCCAAAAGTGGTTTGAAGCTTAGAATTTTTTTTCCTCCTTTTCCAGGCTAGGACATAAATGAGACCTTTCTCAGTTTTTCCCTGAAATCTTTTCCACTCCTTTACGTTCAGTCCCACCTTTGTCACTTGAAGCAGTCATTTGGGGAGTAGGACATAATTCAGATTCCAGTCACTCCTCCCTGCTGGATTGTGCCAAGGGGATTTCAGCATCTCAAGAAGGAGTTTTAAACATAAAGACAGGAGACGCAGTGATCTGGGCTGTGAATCAGCTGCTGCAGCGTTTAACTCAGCACAGAAAATCCTGAATAAATAAACTGGGAATGGGAGCTTCAAAGCACCCTGTTAAAAAGCCAGCAGCACCGAAGGGAAGCGGTTTCGGGGGGCTGAGGCACCCGGCAGTCAGGGGGCTGCGAGCATCCCCTGGGCTGACAGCGACAGCAGCTCCCGCAGGTGACAACAGCCCCAGGCAGCGTCTGCAGCGGGGGGTAGGAGCAGCAAAACCCAAACCCCCGAACAGCCCACAGGGATGTCTTAACCAGGGAAAGAAGTAAGCAGCCAGACAGGTTTATTGTAGCTCAGAACATGCAAGCAGCAGACAGGCTGTTCCGAGCGCGAGTGCCCGCAGCTCCTGGGAAGCTGTGGCAGGGCAGGTGAGCACGGGCAGGGAGCTCTGGCTGCCAGGACAGCACGGCAAGGACAATACACCAAGTCTTTCTCAGAAAAACTTCCCTGATTATTATCTCAGAGAACCACCACCTGTACCCTCCTCTTCCTCACTTTTAAAATAACCTGTCCTATATGGCCTTACAGCTTAAGCTGATGCTGGCGGCAGCAGCTCTGTGGGGCTGCTCAGGTTTGAGCAGCCCCGGGTGGCCCAGGGCAGGAGGCTCCCAGCTCGGCTCACTAGGGAGATGAAAGGTTGGGGGCTGGGATAAAAGGCCCAGCCCACAGAGGTGAAGGTCGGGGTTAGGGTTAGCTGCTGAGAGAAGCCTACAGGGGAAGGGCTGGTCAGAGGCGTGGCTGGGGTCTGCAGCCCTGGAGGGACCCTGCTATGGCCAAAGTCCCTGCAGAAACAGGTGCTGAGAGGTTTCCCTGTTATGGCAGGAGGCTATGCTTAAACCCCTGGAAACATAGAGCTATAGACCAAAAAACCCCCTTACAGCCGAGCACTAACTCTTATGAGATGAGACGTTTTCCGTGTGTATCTCGTGAAGAAAGGCTTTACTCTGGAAAGCTGCAATGGAAGCTGAGATTGCAGAGGAGGAGGCAGCGAGGAGACAAACCTACGAACCTTTCTCCTGCACAACAAGGTAAGTTCTCCCGCGAGGAGCTCCATCGTTTTTGGGGATGGCACTGTGCCTTGGCGCTCCTGTGTGTGGGAGCAGGTGCAGCTGCTGTCGGGGCAGAACTGGCTTCCAGCTGCTGTGATGGTGCTCCCTGGTACTGGGTTCTTTCCTCTGTGGATAGGGAATTACAGACTTGCAGTCTAGCTTGTCTTGCTTGCCCTGGTCCAGGAGTCTGCTGTGTCTGTTTGGAGATTCCTTGGAAAGCAGGGAAGAGCCTGTAGCAAACTCCTGGGCTGTGTGAGACTAGGAAGGCTTGCTCATTGCAAATGTGTTCTCTGCTCAGCTCTGAACTCACTGCTCAGTCCGGGCTCTTCAGGTGCTCTTTTGTGCTGTGCTGCAGTTGCTGTACATGAGTGCTGCTCTCAGTGCTGCTTCTTTTGACTGGGGAGCCAATTATTACTAAACTGAAAATGCCCTTGCAAGGGAAGTGCTTGAGCTTGTAGACTGCTTTGGAGTTAACCTTGAAAAATCACTTTTCTCCCCTGGTGTTTTCTGTTTTAATATTCTTGTTCCTCTCCCAAGTCTTTCTGTTCCTGGGAGGACCGAGGAATAGATTGTTTTCATTATCATTATTTCAGAATGGGGGGCAGGAGTGGATAATGATCCTATTTCACACTTCCATGAGTTGCCATGTGGTGGTGACATATGCCCTCCAGCAGGAAGCACTAACAAGTGGCTCTCAGTTTGCATGGAGCCGTAGTGCCATTCCCAAAACTCGGTGTGTTTTCTGCAGTGTGTGTGACCTGGTACTCCCTAGGCCTTTGTAAATATTTCTGTTTAAAATTGCTATGCAGTAACTTGAGGGTTTTTTGTGGCATCTCTGAGGTGTTCTGCCTTCTACCTCCTCCTCCTCCTCTTTTGGTCTCAGAGCAGAAGAGCTGTTCTAGTAGGTACACCAATAATATGTGCCCCAAAACAGATCTAGGTCTATTTGGTAACAGAGGACTCTGAGTAGGATGTAATTATGGATGGATCCCAGGCAGCACACAAGAATTAAAATGTAACTTCTACATGAAAGTTAATATTTCATCTTGACCTGCTGTGGTCTAGAAGAAAGATCATCTCCTGTGCGTCCCCTGTGATCTGGAGCAGCTCCTCTCTCTGCTGCTGCTTTGGGTGACCCTCAGTGTGTGTGTCCCCCCCAGCACTGCAGCCTGAGGAGGTGTGGCTGTGGGCCAGGCAGGGCACGGGGGGCTGGATGCTTTCAAGGAAGGAGGGAAAAGCCTTGCTGGTACAATGGGAGCTGAAGTCTCAAAACCCATCTGATCTCTCCTGCAGCAGGAGGAGGAGCTGTGGGATACTGGAGTGTGACTGCTGGAGCACAGACTGGGGCTGTGCAGGCTTCTGACGACTCAGTGCTGATGTGTGCAGAGCAGAAAGGTGAAGAGCAGTAGATCAGTGTGATGCAGTGAAGAGCCAAAGAATGGACTGATTTGGAGGCAAAACAAAAAACTGCATCACTGAATTCCTGTTTAAAGTATCCACTGCAGCAGTAATGTGATATCTCTGCAGATAGCATTGGAAGTGTGATGTGCAAACGTGACTTCCTGGTATGTCACACATAAAACAGACTCAGTGTGTGTCCTGGGAACAGGCCAAAGACTTCTGTCTTTTCTTTGTAGTAAGGAGAAAAGAGACCATAAATAAATCAAACCTGAGAGGAGTAATTCCTGCTCCTCAGGTGGCTCATCAGATCTGAATATGATAAACATTAAATGACAGCAATTTCAGTATAAAGTCAATTATCTGTGTGTAGCAAATTAAAATTAGACACATCCTTTAGTCTGGAAATTCATCCTAATGGAGATGCAATTCTCTTTCTGTTGAAGAGTCCCTGGAGTGTAAGATCAGTGTGATCAGCTCAGGAGGAGCATTGGCTTGACAGGCGTGGGGAGCCACTGGCTCTCCCCTCCCTGATTCTGCTGGAGAGCTTTTAAAGGAGTGAGATACCATGATCTCACTACTCTGAATGTTGACTGAAAGCTCTGAACCTTTAGAGGATGATAAATGTGGCTTTTAATTTTTTTCAGAGCTGTTAGGATTTCTCCTACTCGTGCACTTTTCAAGAGAGGGAAATAGTGCAACCCGAAGTCATGCAGAGTTACTGGAACGGATCCTTTTAAAAAAAGGAAACAAACAGGAAAAGAGTTCAGAACTTCCAGCTGGTGGTGTTTTCCTCCTCTTCTATAAGTGGAGGAAGCAGTTGCCTTGAAAAAAGGGAGGCAGGTTCATTAAGAGTTTAGGATAGGGACACCAAACCTATTCATTACTGAGCAAAACCCTGTAACAAAATGTTTGATTTTCCTCCCTGCTGCAGGGAGAAAGTTCCTTCAGTGAGCTGAATCTGGGAGACTTGTACCTGAAAGGTTTCGTGTGCTGTTGGTTCAAAGGGTGCTCGGACAAGGTCGCGGCTGCTCTGTGGTGGAGCCGTCTGAGGAGAAAGTGCTACTTAAAATCAAAGGACTTCATCTCTGTAAATCTATTTTACTGTTGCACATTAAGGAAGCAGTTAACCTTACGCTGTCCTTCTACTTGGAGAGAACTGCTATTAAGCTTTTCTGACCTGTGGGCTTTTAGAAATTTTAAGCACATATTAACAAAATGTGTTCTCACGGGGAATGCCCGTGAGCTGCCAGTCATTCCTGGCTGACAGGGACCTGTCGCTAGGTGACACTTCCTCCTGGGGGGGGGGAAGCAGACATTAACAAAGCCTTTCTCCTCCCTGCAGCAATCCTGCCAGTTGGCAAAGGCTGCTCCAGCAATGGGAGGCTTTGGCAGGCAGCAGGGTGAGCTGTGGTTATTGAAAAATAGGCTGAAGTAGCAGCAGCTGGCAGCTTGAAGAATCTCTGACAGAGTGATGATAACCTGTCTAGTGCTGTCATCATTTGAGCTCAGCAGGACCAGAAAAAATCCTGATGATCTAGGAAGGATGTGGAAAAGCTGTGAGATTTTTCTACTTTATCAAGGAATGGTTGTTTTCAAACAGCATGAAAGATTGTTTTAGCATTTGCTAAATAATGCTGGAGCACCTTGACTGGCCTCTCAGGCCAACCTGACCTAAGTTTTACAGTTCCATTTTTAGTGGGAAAATAACAATGAGTTTGAGCATCGTTCCTCTCAGAAGCCTTACAGCTGCAGCAAACACCTCTGAGGGGGAGGAGTGGGTGTCGCCCCTGTCGCGTTCATTGCGTGGCTTTGGCAGTTTGTTTGGGCTTGGTAAAGCGAGTGGGTGATGTGCACTGTGACTGGGAGAAGAACAGATGGAGCACTGATGCCAGGGGACGGTGTCCGTGTGCAGAAGCAGGCGCTGTTCCCGAGTGATCGGGAGCTCTGGAGGTGCAGGGACAGCTTTTCCCCCCTGGCAGGTCAGGTAGTCCTGCAGGCACCACAAGCCCTCTGCAGCGTGCCTAATTGCTGTTTACACGAGCATCTGAAGGGCACAGCAGTGAAGAAGCTGTGTTTCAGTGTGGGCTCACGGCCTCCTCTCCTGTCTCTGGTAGTGTTTGGCTGGCATTTCAGAGAGCAGCACTACTGACTGGCCAAGTGAATTATCCCTCACAGCCAGCCTGAAGCTAAATGGGCCCCAGTTGTCCCTTCTGGAAAGGATTTGTGCTGAAATGAGGACTGCTGTGGTGGTCATTGAGAGATGAGGATGCCAGACAAACTCATTTCAGCATTTAGTGTGGAGAGAAGGCCCACATTTGTATTTAGATGTTGAAAAATGAATGAAGCCTGTCTTTTTCTGAGGAGTGGAAAAGGTGCACCAGAGAGATTTATGTATTCATACACACAGCACTGATACGTTTCTGGGGCTAATCCCAAGACAGGGTACTGTCCTAAAACAACAGAAAAAGGATGTGAATGGTGGAGCTCTTGTGTCTGGAGACACTTGACAGTCTGCACTAAGCATGGGCTGGAATCAGAAGTGTTGGAGTGAAAGACATTGGGAATCATGGGCACCTCTCACATTCTGGAACAAAGCTTTGTGTTTCAGCTCAGTCCAGTGCTTTGCTCAGACAACCATTATTTCTCATTAGCAGGTACCTGAAATTGCTCTGGAAGCTGTCTTGTACAGCTGCAATCGAGAAAAGTGTGCTGAGCATTTATACAGTGCCAAGTATTAATTAACATGAAAGATACCAGCAACCGACTGAACCCTCTGCAAGTAATTTTATTAATGTTTAATCCTTATTAATGACATATTATAATTATTTGGGTACATGTTTTCCTAGCACATTTAGCACTCTCAGGCTCCATCATTTCCTTTACACTAGAGATAAGCTAAACCTCAGGAATTAAGCTGAGCTCCAGTTCTCCAGCCTCTAGCTAAGCCTGCAAGCACTCTGCTTAGAAGGAGCTGCTGTAAAGGGATGGCAGCATAGAAACAATCACCAGGGAAATTCTGAGTGCAGGTGTGGATTTGGAGCTGGGGAGGGAGGCCAGTGTTTCTCTAATAAAACTGAATCCTGTTTGAAGGTGTGTGCCTGACTCCTTGGAGCCCTTGAAAATCCCATCTGAGAAATCTGCCACAGGTTGTTTTCAGCCAGATTTGATGTCCCAGCAACATACTTGATTGAAATTTCCATGATGGAATGAAAGGATTCTTAGAAGCTGATGAGAGCTGTGCTTGTCTCTCGGGCTGCAGCCGTGGAACAGTGAACACCTGAGCTACGAGTCTGAGATGCTGTGGCACACAAGCAGTGTGCCATTGAATTATGATTTTAAATGGCACGATTCCTTTCCTGACCCCCTCTTCCCTCCAGTCCTTAGATGGAGAGATGGAAGGCTTCACTGAGTGCCTGATCAGCAACCTGGCATTCATTCTCTGACCTTCCACTGATCAGAGTTGCAAAGCAAAAAACAAAGGGGCAAAGGAGGTAATTTACACTTGCAAGGACAAAATGTACCAGTCACATCAGAGATAAAGAAATGCTCAGGGTTATGATGACGCTGTTTGTTGTATGTGATGTTATCACAAGATGCTGTAGCTACTTTATCTTGCATCTGACATACAGACTAGACATGACAATTAAAAAATTCCGAATCAAAAGAGCTAGTGGGAATTAATTTTGCTGTGGGCTTTATTCTTTTCTTGAATGAAGCAGCAGTAAGGGCTAAACCAGAGCAGTGAACACTCTGCAGCCTGTTGTTGTTTTATTTGTCCTTGGTTGTTGATGCAGGAGCAGCAAATTTCAGACAGTTATTAGCAATAAAGGCCTTTGAAAGTGTGCAGCACTGCAAGTGCCTGTGTACCACTGCAGTACGTGCTGGGAGTTACACACTGGTAGAATAAAGTTTTGGTTCTAGAATAATGGCTTGTTAGTCTGAGCAGTGAATAGGAGTGGAGGAAAGAAATGAGCCACGAGTTTGGTTCCTGAAGCAAGGTTTCATTGACTGGGGGGGAAAAAACCCAACCCTGCATGGCTGTGGAGTTTGTCAGTGCAAGCAAATAATTACTTTGCTTTCTACCAAATATATTTTGGTTTTCAATAATTACAGGAAACACAGAAGTGTTTCTTCTAGGAATTGTTGGGCTTTTTTCCCCATTACAGTATTATTTGAAAGCATTTACTAATGGCAGAATATAATGAATATTACTTTTGACTATCTTAATTTTCTTTAAATGGAGCTTGCTGAAGGCCCTTCTAATTCATCCCAATTACTGTATCACAGTTCCTGTAAAATTCATAATTAGACATGATGCTTTTTTGAGTGCAGAGCAAGAAGCTTGCTTTGCTAATAAGGCATGATTTCCCCAGTCACCTTTTTAGTGACAAATGTTTATTACCACAAATACTGTAAAGCATGCAGCAGCAAAGTTAAAGGATTTGACTTCTGCAGTGCAGGGTGCTCCCAGCAAAGCACTGATGGGGGGAACTCCTTGGCTGGTGCACAAAGTGTTGGCATATCAGTGAGGAGTATTAAGGGCGTCAAGCACTGGATAGCAATCTAAATGAAATTAACCTAACAACCTAAAACACTTAGAATAATAAATATCTCTAGCCACAAGAGGCTCATGTTGCTTAATTCAGAAATATTAAGCAGTTTGTATAATTGTCCTTGGAACACATTATGAGGAATGCACATGGAAATGAGAATACCACCCTTGCTAATCTACTGAATTACAGAGTTACAAGTGTACATCAATACCTAATACCTGCTTTTTTTTTTTTAATTAAAAACTGCAGCTTTTTGCTGTCTTCAGCTGGAAATTCTGTTGACCACAAAATGGAGTAAGGCACCTAGGTTTGTCAATAAAAGCAAAAGACATGATATAGTGAGATATAACGGGAGATAATGGTGAGGGGTGTAACACAGCCTTTCCTGGCTGTGCAGCCACAAATGCAGTGTCTGCAGCTGCCTGTGAGATGGTGTAAAAGGGAACTAAACAAAGTGTGTTCAGTGTCTCTGGACGTAGGATTGTGTGAGGAGAAAAGAGAGCTTTGCTGATGGCTCGAAATTCTGCTTAGCTCCCCTTGATGGGGAGGATGTTTCACCTGGGTAGTTTTCTGGGCCTAATTTTGCAAAAAAAATGTTGGTAAGTATGTGGTGATGACAAAGTTGTTTCTGTGCACAACTTTGATACAGAAAGGATGTTCTTCCAGTTAAATAAATAGTCCAAGTTGGCTCAAACTTCAGATCTACCAATTTTTTCCTTGTTCTAAAGGCTTAGGTCTCTCTAGCAGCCCTGAAAAGCGTGGCTGTCCTTGTCCTCGATCGGTGCCCACCGACGCAGCGATTGTGTGTGAGGTGCTCGTGTTCCTGCGTCTGGAACGCCTGGGAACGAGCAGTGGGGGGGACCTGGGGGAGGGAGGGTGCTCAGTCCTCTGCTTTAGCAACAGAAGGTTTGGTCAGCTAAAACAGCTGAACATTTTTGCTGGGGCCAGGGTTCTTTGAGAAGACTTTTAATTTCAAATGTCTCTATTTTCAGAAGGGTAAAGTAACCCTTTGCTGTCAGTAAGAGCTGGGGGTTTTTTGTTCTGTCAGTGAACCAAAATAATCAATTTGCTTGTGCAGCTTTGCTGAGGAGTAATGTGCCAGTTTCTGAGCACTTGCGTTCTTGACTGGAAGCGCATTTTAATTCTATTTTATTTTAACATTCTTCCATCTTCCAAGGTTTTTCCTCACTGCTTTTTATGTACAATGTTTGAATTATATGGGCAAGACAAGGATGCTGCTCACTGAAAAGTGTGACAGGCTGGCATTAACCTGTCCAGAACTGGGTCTGATGGAGCAGATACCGTTTAGATGAATTATATATTTAGTCTTTAAAAGCTTTTCAACACTAAACCAAAGCCCTTCACTTTTTCTAACAATGATGTAGCACGAGATCAAAATCCTTGTACTTTTTCAGTAAACCATGGTCAGCAGGAAGGCACCAGTACAGTTTTACACAAAGGTTTCTGCCTTTTGGAGGGAGGGAACAAGATGTTCTTGTTCCTTGAGCTCTGGTTTCGGGGCTGTTTCCTCTCCCCTGCTGCCCTTGGCGTTCCAGCGCTGCCCTGGCTCCTGGGGACAGGCTGCACGAAGGAGGCTGCTCTCTCTGGGGCACCCAGAGGAGCCTTTGGCCCTGTCCCCTGGCAGAGGGTGCTCTCTGATCCTCGCCTCAGCCCGGGCCTGCCTGCACCTCAGGTGACGCATCCTCTGCGGCAGCGCTCGTGGATTTTGGGCTGTGTGGAGGAGAATGCCAAGGAAAGGCCAGGTCCACTTGGAGATGGAAGGCAGAGCTGGGATGATTTGCAGCAAATGCTGCTGCTAGTGGATGTTTGCTGCCTTTGAGGATGTTTTCCTCTTGAGCTGCGCTGTGTGGCCCTGGGGCTGACGGGGACTGCTGGGGTCCCTGCCAGCTTCTGGTTCCAAACCCCGTGGTGGCTGCAGACAGACCAGGGCTGGCTGTGGAAGAGCTGGCCACTCTTTGTGCTTTTGTGCCGAGGAAACCCAGCTGCTGAGCTGTGCTGGGCTGGCAGGAGCTGTCAACTGGACACAGCCTGGTGCCCAGCCAGAGACCCAGCTGGGAGCAGGCACCTCCGAGGGCATGTGGGGCTGGGACAGGACATGGCCCCCCAGAAGGGGCAGAATGGTGTGAAAAGGAGATCTAAAAGGCTTTTTTAGGTGTTGGTTCAGGGGTCACCTGTGATGTTCATGGTGTTTGTATTGAACAGTCCTTAGCAGAGCCCGGCTAGTGATCACTAGCTTGTCACTGCATCCTTTGAGCCTTTTGGAAGATACTTGTTTTCAGATCTGACATAGTGTTGTTGCCGTTCCTCTTGGAAACCTACACATCTTCTGGAGTTAGGGTTTCCCACTTGCCAAAGCCCACTGGCAGAAGGCCAGGGCTCTGAAGCCATCGTGTTTCTCCTGAAGAGCCAGGGCCACTGGGTTTGTGATAAACCCATTCTCTTAATTGTTTGCCTTCACCAAATCAAAGGTCCTTTTCCTGCTCTTAGATCCCATCAGTGGATGGGGCTCCTGAAAAGCCCTGGTGGGTGGCTGAGGTTTTGTCCAAGGTGGAGTTTTCAGCAGGGAAATTGATTTGGGTTGCAGGCACAAGAGCCCAAGGGTGTGAAACTCCCCCAGGAGCTGGGAGATGCTGTGCAAGGAGAGGATGGTGGGGAGTGAATCACAGGAAACAAACTGGTGTGTCTCACTCAGGGGCTGAGAGTGACTGAAACAGAGATGGCAAATCTAAAGTGGAGCTGCCAGAACCTCTTTGCTGCCTTCAGCACATCACCAAGGGTGGAATTTCCCTTGTGGCAGGCGGTGGGGGAGGAGAGAAATAGACCGGGCTCTTGTTTTGAATCAAAACTCCAGGAAGCCTGTTGTTGCTTGGAGAATTAATTTGGGCTGGTGAATGTCATATTAGCACATTCAGAGCACAAAATGCCCTTTCTGAAAATTTCTATTGATTTTTATGACAAATGGGGTATTGCAGAGTATGAACACAAATGTTACTCCTCTTCAGCAGAGACATTACAAAATTCTGCATAATTCCAGTGAGACAATGGCTGCAAAGGGACTGGCTGAGTCTTCCAAATGTGGAGAGGCCTGATGGTAAATCTCATACATGAGAGTTTCAGAGTGAAGATGGTTCTGTTTGAGCAGTGTAAGCCCAGGTGAATCATACTGGAGGCACACCAAACTGGAGCAGGAGGAAGAGAATTGGGAGGGAATATGTAAGACCCATCTGAATGATTGGGTTTGAAATGTGAGACAGCTGAAGAAGTCCAGAAAGATCTGGGTTGGAAGGTGATGCTCAGAGAGCATCTTGTTCCAAATGCTGCTGTGGGCAGGGACACCTAGGGTTTTGTGAAGGTTTCACTAAAATGGAAATGCTGTGCATCTAAATCACAGCCACTGATGCAGACTTCACAGTGTCAAACTTTGGTGGCTGTACATCATTGGATTAATCTTTGCCTACAATAAATTTATGAAAATATATGAAATGTCTGCATCTGTCTTGCTGCCCCTCATGGCTCTCTGGAGACTGACATACAAATGCCCAGAAAAGATGGTGAGATCAGGTGGAGCATATTGCTGTGATCTGCTGGGATGGTTTCCCAGACAGACTTGATTGTTTTACATAATCCTGTCAAAATGCCTCCTAAGGTAAAGTAGGAATGTAGTTAAAGTGATTTTTTTTTTCCATGTCAGTCTCTCCCTATTTAAGCTCTCCTTGGCTTTTTACATAGCTCTTGAGCTAGCACCTCCCCCATCTGTTTTTTGACTCTGAGATGTTGTTTACACTTACACAACTTACACTTACACAACTGCATTTTAATTTTGATGTCAGATCTTACTGGTGAGTGCTTATGTGTATAAAATAGCTCCAGCCCTTCAAGAGGTGAAATATAAGATATCAGAGATGCTGCCAGGATAAATGCACCTGCAGTGAAGTTTCCCAGCCTCCAGAATGTGATAAATGATGCCTCCTTCTCAATTTTTGACGCTACAAGAAATCTTGAGCTTATATTAAATTGTGCTTTTTTTTTTTTTTTTTTTAATTACACTTCAAAGGCTGTGTTTGTCTCTTGCCATGAGATGTTTAGAGTAAATAATGCTTAGCCCTCTAGTGCTGCCTCATGACTCTCCTGGATGGAGATTAAAGAACTTGGAATCTGAATCCTCCCCTTGCACCACCCCTGCTGCCCCTCCCGGAGTGGAGCACCCCAGCCTTGCTGTGGCTGCAGGAAATGTCAGATGCTGAGGGTTCTGTGGCAGCTGGCTCAGAGGAGCAGGCTGTGCAGTGCAGCCAGGACACTGCTGTGCTGTGCTGTCAGTGCCGCGTCACCGCGAGAGGCGTTCAGCCATCCACTGACATCATTCAGTGGCACCTAAATGCACCAGGCAATTACCTTGGTTTCCTATATATGTATGGTTTTGGGTTTTTTTTTGGTAGAAACCCAGTTTAATGCCGTTTTGTTTTTTTTTCTCTAAATGAAGAAACGTGTGAGATCTTTGTGTGATGTTTGGGTTACCCAGTAAACGTGCTCTGCCCACAGCAGTCAGTGTGCTTTGCTTCTCTGCCTGCAGCCACGCAGGACAGAGGGGGTTGTACAGGGAGCTCCTTGAGAGCAGCATAAACTGTTTAATAAATCTCATTTGTGTGCAGAATTTGTGGTTTGTGGTTGTGTTGTTAGGAAAGTTCAGGAAGCAGGATTCTGTGTTTGACTGAGTCTGGCAGATGTGGCTGAATGCTGTAAGCGAGGTACAAACTCCAACTGCAGGAAATATGGATGTGTAAACACCAGGGAATTCATGCTGGGAAATTCTTGGATGATCAAGAAAACTCCCTATACTATTTACATTTCAGTTTTGAAGTTACATTTTTTAGCTTTTGGTTGAAGCATTGTAAACCAAACAAGGTGGCAGCTGATTTGGAGGACAGCATTGTGAATTATGTTTCTGGTGGCAAAATGCAATTTCCTTGCAAGAGTGAGACATTTAAAAATGAATGAAGGCTGCTAAAAGTACTAGCTTTGCACTCCCCCTTTGTTCATAAATAACCCCAAACAGTTCTGTGATTTGTATTGGCAAGACATCAATTCCACAGACCAACACTTTGGAATCGGAGTGTTTAGAGATGGATGGATCATCTTCAAACAGCTTTGTGGCTTTTTCTTTTAAGATTAAATTTTCGTCACTTTAAATATACTATTTTAAATCTCTGGCTTAAACATTGGAAGTAAGTAAAAAAATGTTGTTGTGTTCGGTTTTAAAATTCCTTGTGTCATACCCAACAGTGATGTTCTGTAAATTACCCCAGTGTAAGCTTTATTAAGGATCCTCTGCACTACAGCAAAGCTGGGCAGTAGCTAACCTGGGAGATTCCTCTGCTGCTCCTTTATACCAGGGACAAGGCACTGGAAATGTGCTCTGACCTAGCTGCTCTTAGAAAGTAAAGTAATTCCTCTAAGCAGGGAGGGTGTATTGTCACTGCTTCCATATCATTCCCATGCTGATAAATAAGCCAGACCCTTTATTTAAAAGTCAAAGAATAACCCCATAACACCACAGACCCCACTGAAATCATAGCAAACTTTGAAGGAAAGGTATGAGCAGAAAAGCCCCTAATTGTGTGGATGAGATTAACTGGTAATTAAAAAGCCAACCAATTTGAGTTAAGAGGTGGATTAATTAGATGAAACACCAGGAAATCTAATTTGCTCAGCCATTTGCTTTATATTATTTATTTTTATTCCAAGAAGATTTTATTGTGGCTTCTAGGAAGCTCACAGGAGCCCAGTCAGATTTAACTGCGCTCCTGTGTAATGAACCATCTCTGAAATTTTATGTGTGTTATAATTTATTTTATTTATAAATAAAAATACACTTAAGATCTGAAGATTTGATGGGCAGTTTTGGTGTGTTAATGCTGAAACTGCAGAAGGAGGCCGGGTTTCAGGTCTCATCCCTGCAGTACAGCTGGTGACCTAAAGCAGTGCATTTTCATAGTTCCCTCCCATTTGTACAACATGTATTTCTCTGTTCATGGCATGTGAACTGTCCTTTTACCAGTGGGTACTTAATTCCTTGCAGAATGTGGGCAGATGAAGCTGTGCCACAGCGAGGAGCTGCGTGACGTGGGTGCACAGGTGAGTTTCACTGAGCGTCCCTGCGTGACCGGGAATGACTTCAGTGCCCTCTGTAAACAGTCTGAGCTGGCACTAACTCAGCTTTATCTTATGAAAGTAGGTGAAGGCTGAGAACTTGCAGTGGCAGAAAACTCTTCAGGAATGTTGGTTGTTAAACCTTTGAAATGGGCATTTGCAATTAGGCTGTTCTTAAACTTCTGGTCCTCAGAAATCCTTCAGAGGTTGATCTGAAAAGGAAATTTACATTTGTATTCCTTTAAAAAACCTTAACATTCTATTTTTTGCACGAGTCAAATGAACTTCTGATATATTTTTTGGTTCTGTTACCAACCCAGTATATACGTTATTCATGCAGATCTGCATCTCCAGATGATTATGAGGAACATCCTGGGTAACATCAGAGGTTTTTATGCTGGTGTAGGGAAGTGACTCATGCAGCAAGAAAAGCTCCTCATGTTTCAGCCTGAGGAGAATGGTGCCCTGGAAAGGGCTGGCATGACCAAAGAAGGAACTGTTGTAAGTGAACTTTGTTGAAAAAGGAAATTTCTGTTCTTGCAGAAAATCTGCTTTTGTAGGTCCACTCTCAGTTTTTTATTTTATTGAAGCTACAGATAAGATCTGAATGTGCTTAGGTACAGCAGTTAGATTTGAGCTGATAAATGTAAATTAAAGGTTAAAAAAACTGTTAAAAATATTTAAGGGAGGATGTAGAAGGGAAAATAGAAGCAAAAAGGGAGAGTCCTTGAGTGGTGGGTGGTAAAAGCAACAATTTTTGTTTCTAGGAAAGGAACAGTTGTAAGCAGAGTTTTTGTAATGTGTGTAACTTTTAATAAGGATGCATAAAACCTAAAAGCTCTTGGGAAATATCAGTTCTGTAAGTAGAAGAATTTAATTAAAGTCCATCTACATGGCTTTGTTGGAAAAAAACCCTAGGCAAGCCTAGAGCTTTCCCCTGAGATTATAGGTTTGGATATAATTGCGCTAATTTAACTTCCCTAAACTGTTTAAAGATACTCGATTTAGAAATGGGCGGTGTTTTGATTCTGAAGCGTGTGGGTTGGGGTGGGCAGGCTGACACATCTCACAGGTGGGACCTCACTGCCTTGCTCCGGAGCTGCGTGGGCCCTGCTCCAGGAGCTGGATCGATGATTGTTCAGCGATCACGGAGTCACTCAGGGTTAAAGCTGTCTGGGTGTGATGGGTGAGGTGTGCTGAATGAAGGCTGGTTCTGTGAGATGCACTCTGAGACGGGAGAGCTGCTGAATGATGAACATTGGGAACATAACGAGAGTCCATTAGGGACTCTTGGCAGGGGAATATCCTGGACAGTCCAAAGAAGCCTGGTACCCCAGAGCAACAGGAACGTGTGGCACTCTGGGCAGTAATGAGCAGGAACAAGAGGCAAATCTCTGTTGCGGGTAGTCCTGGAGGTTTTTAAAATGGAAGTTACAAAGTTCTAGGGTTTGGAAAAAGATCATAAAAAATGCTTCAGAGGTTTCAGAATGTCTCTTCAAGTGAAAAATGTAAATTCAATCCACTTAGTGTATGAAAAAAAGATTGAAAAGTTGCTTGATTAAAAGGCATTCATGGGGATAAAATACTGGGTGTTTAAAAGCTCTGGAAATTAGTGCAGAGATACAGTGTTTGTAACTGAGCATCGAAAGGGAGCTGAAACCAGGGTCAAATAAATTCACAGTAGATGGAAAGGAAAACACATTTGTATCCATCAAAGAGGCAACATAGGAGGAAAAAACCAGGGCAGTACTGTATTTTTTTTTTTTTTTCACTTGTATTGCTAAAACGAGACCAAATAACTTTTCTGGGAGAGATTCTATTAAAACATGGGTTCTGCTAATGGTAACAAAAATCAGTTGGCAGCTCTTTTTTTAATGGAATGAGAGCTAACCCACCCCAGATTCAGTATGCAGGTTATGGCCACGTGCTTTCCAGGTCAGTGCTTCTTGCTGAGTGAATAAAACTGTCTTTACCATTCTTATAATATTCTGGTCTTTATCTTGAAGTAGTAAATAGCAATCAGGTGTTGATCAAATAAAAATATTTACCCAGGGTTAGCCAAGTGTGTTGGTGCAGAGTGTCCGCTGTCCCTGTTGTCTGCTCTGTTATACTTGGCCAGTTGGGACCCAGCTTTTCCTCTTTCAGCAGCTCAGACCCTCTGCAGTGCTCAGAGATCAGTTTTCATGCCCTCTCAGCCTCTGACCAGGTGTTACCTTGCTCCTCTTGATTGAAATCCTGCCTGGGGTGACCTTAATGCATCTCCCCCCCTCTGAGGAGTCACCTGCTGTTTCTACACTTGAAGCTCTGTAACTTTGCTGGTCAATATTTCTATTCCTGTCTGCAGACTTTTAATTGCACCTTTGATCCCCCAGCCTTCCCGGCTGGGTGCCTGGGCTCTGTCGCTCAGATCTTCACTGCTGTGCCCTTTTGCTCTTGCAGCTCATCAGTTTGCTCCAGTTCAGTGGCCTCTGTGGATGGCTGTGCTGAGCCTCTGCAGCAGAGTCCTTTGTTGTGATATCCAGGCATCTCCCTCCTGCCAGCAACAAAGTGCTTGGGTTAGAAGGTATTTTATAATAATGCTGGATTTCTCTTTTCCTCCTCCTAATAACCCTCTGATCTACCTGGTGGCATTTCTGCCCTGCTGCTCCCAGTCTGTAAATGCTGTGAGTCCCTCCTTTTGTGCACTGTCAGTATTGCAAAGCCTCTTGGCCACACCAGCCCTTTCAGGAGCTGTTGGCACCTCCACAAACACGTCCCAGCTGCACCTCTGTGCCACAGAGGCCACTGAGGTTCCTTTTGCCCTTTACCAACAGAGTGCATGTTTTATTCCATCCTCTCCTGTAAACATCTTAGGCACTAAACTTACTGTAGTATCCAGAACTCCTGATTCCTCAGATTCATTTGGCTGCAGCCTTGTCCTGCCTGGCTGTGAGGGTGAATGTGCTGTGTGGATGCTCAGGTACCCGAACTGAGTCAGCCTCCTGAAGCCTCTGTTTATGAACTGAGGTGTTTTACACTGTAGTAATGGATTTTGGGCAAAACCCACATGGAAAGAAGGTTCCCAATGTCAGCAGGTAGATTGGATGATTTTTCTTTTTTTTTTTTTTGGATCCTGTCTGTGGTGCTTTGGCAGCACTTTCAACACTGGCAGTCAGCCTGAATCCTCAGGAAACATGCTTGAGCCCCAGGGATTCTTTTGTTGTGCAGCTGAAATCTAGATGACTTTCTGATAGCTTGCAATTATTTCAAATACGTTTTTTTCCAGTTTCAGAGAAGACTATAACTGACCTGGAACTCCTGCCAAACTCTGGCAGGACCTTGCTGGGAGGGAAAGCTCACTTCTATTCACAGCTTGCAAAGCTCTGTGTTTTCTTACCTGAATTTAGAGAGCTCTTTAGTCTTGCTCCCATATCTAAGAATGCATCTCTGTCTTTACTGGTTCACTAACAAATACTGTCACTGCCAGAAAATAACATTAAACTAAATGAAGAGCTACCAGTAAGTTTGTACTTAGGCTTAGCTTATTATGGTGATTGTTTACTAATTGCCAATGTTCCTACAAAACACTTGTGATGGGTATTTCTGTGGCCCAGTTGAGAGACAGGATATGCTCAGGACAAAGGAATAATTTGCTTCGAGCAGAGAGAAAGCTCAAAAGTTCTATCAAGTCCTACACTAAGAATTTAGAGCATTTTTGTTCATCTATCCTGCTTTTGCTTGAGAGCTGATTTTTGGCTTCATGTGCTTGTAATTGAAATTTGATGTTGTTCATATTATAATATCGTTGGTATGCAAAATGGCACACGCTGACTGTTTGATTTGTAAATGGCTGCTTTAAAATGGATGATCTTGAATATTAATGAAGCAGGCTTTCAAACAAATTGCATTTTTCTTCTCTTTCTCCTGTCCCTTTTTTTGATGTAGGTGCAAAGGGTTTGACAGTATGGAAATTATGAAAATAAGCAAATTCATTTCATCAAGTGCACCATTAATTATTCATTAAGTACTTGAAAAGCAACATCTCAGCTCTCTGTGTGTATGTATATATAGTGTCATTCACCATCTACTCTATATAATGCTCTCTGCCTTGGTTTCAGGAGGTGTTCATTATCAATTTTTATCATAACTTAGTCAAAAGACTGTGGTTCCCTTCATCAGATGCTTTTGAACTGGTAAGACCATTGCTGCCCCTGTTCTCACCACATGGGCATTTTGAGTGATGTATTACGTGCAGTGCAGGCCTTGTATCAAAGCAGGATGCAACACAGCTTTACTGCTAAATTAAAGTTGCCTTCATACTTAAACTGAACATTCAGTTCATCTTGTGTATCCTGTTCTGTAGAGCAGATTTGTTTCATTCCACATTGATTTATATTCTCAGAAATCTGAATTCCAGTCCTGAAGAAACTAGAAATTGAATTGCAATTAACTTCTTCAAAGTTCTGTCATGTAATGAAGTAAAAGAAAAATATGAAGTAGAACTTGTTTAAAAGCAAATTATGAAATAGTCATTACTAATAATAAGGTATAAAAATGAAAAAATCAGCACAGCAAAGGCCTTTCAAGTCCTGGATGGATTTCAGTGGACTGTCCTAGGCAGAACCAGTGTTGCTTTGACTGTAAATGCAGGTGTGAGATCTAATGCTAGGCTGTCATGCAGAGAACATTTGTGAGCTGGTTGGCTTTACCTGGGGCACTGAAAGTCTTTTGTACTTACAAGTGCATTTAAGACCTTTGGAAGTGGGTTTTCTGACTCTTGCTGGACTTTCAGCATTGTTACTTTGACCTCATCTCCCAGAATACAAAGCTTCCTACCTGCGAGGTCTGAATGTCATGCAACTAGATGCAATTGAGAATCAATAATGTCTGAGTAAGTGATGCTGAAAGATTTTTAGCAAACATCCAGTGTTTGGTAGACAGGTAGACAATGGAATCACACACTGTGCTGAGCAGGAGGAGGGGAGGCCATTACCAGCAAAAGTTGTGCAGCTTTTGAAGAGAACAGATGCCCAAAGACAAAGTTGATAATAAAATCAGAAACATCCCAGTCTATGTAATTTATTCACTTTACTAAGCTCTTGATCCAATTTGCCATATGCTATGGGATATAAATTCTGAGTATATGTTCTGTTTTCTCTTATGTGCTTATCATGACACAAAAATATGAACAACTTCATCAGGAGAATGTTAAGGATCTGGTGAGAGCAAGGGCATTCCAGAGGTTCCTCCTTTGGTTATGACACGGGCCGTTGGATCTGGTTTGGCAGCTCGGGTTGGTGGTGGGCTCTGTGGACTGTGAGTGGTTCATAATTCGCCAATAATCTGCACTCTCTAGACCCTGATAGCAGCAAAGGGAAACGGAGGCTGGGATTTGAAGTGACAATTTGCTTTTCCAGGGGAAAGCTCTGTGGGGCGGTCAGAGACCCAGGGTGAAATATTGGGCAATGTCTTTCCCCAGCTTGACTTCTTGCGGGCTTGCCTGTGAAGGTGCGCAGTGGCTCTGCTCTGTGTGGGGAGGTGGCAGAGCTGATGCACCCACTGAGCTCTAGAGTGAAGTTTGTGGCCATAGATAAACATTCCTGACACAGGGAGTCTGGAATCGTGTAAGCAGCAGCAGATTCAGGCAGTGTCCTGTTCTGTCGGCTGGGTTAGCCTGCACTTGCTCGGCCTCTGCAGATCTGTGCTCCACCCAGGTGTGCCACTGCCAGGGACACTTCTCATCTGCAGAGAAATACTTCTAGGTTGTAATCCTCCAAGTGCTAACTGGAGACAGCAGAGTTGTTTTGTGTTTCTGTGCTGAAGGGACCTGCCTGTCATGGGTTTTTTGGAATATGGGAAAATCATGTAGGAATGGCAGGGAGCTAGAAGCTAACAGTGGAACATGTTCATTTTCAAAGAATAACAGAACACTTACTTGAAGTCAGACAATCTAAAGATGTGTTCAGAATGCATAATTCAGTAAACACGAAGGAATAAGACTTGAAATATGAAGAAACAAAGCCTGCAGTTAAGTTAAATATCCAATTAAGCTATCTGCTTGGCTGCAAAACATCATCCTGACAGACAATTTGTTCTGGGCAAGTCAAACATTTCAGCTATGAATTTATACAGGGCAATTAAAGAAACTAATCTATATTTGATGTGAAGAAGTGGTAAATTGGAAAGCTTCAGAATTAATATGGAAGTTTAGACTGTGTGGACTTCCCTGCAGCCACAGTGTGAGGAAGGAAGCAGTGATTTTCTAGATGATCCTGTAGTACCATTCCTCTCTAGAGAATGTCTCCAGCAGGACAGTGTTACTGATTTCTGATCAGCACTGGAGGTGCTGGGTGCCAGCTCAGCGTTCACAGAACACGGCAGAACCACGCACAAGGTTACAGGTAATGTGTGGAACTGTGAATTGTTTTGCTAAAATGGAGTCATGAAGTCTCTTCTTGCCTGAAAGATTAGCTTTGTTGCTGGTTCCTGGGCTCGCTGCTGGCTCTGGGATGTGCTCAGGGGCTGGACTCTGGCTGGCACCGCTGCAGCCCCTGCCCAGCGCTGCCGGGCACTTGGGGTTTTGCCTGCCCAAGGCGGCTCAGCTGTGGCTGGCCCTGGGCTGGGCTGCTCTTCCCCAAAGAGGAGGGCAAAGGGAAAAGGGACTGTGCTGAGGGAGGCATCCCAGAGCTACCTGTGAACCTCCAGCTGCTTCCAAAGGAACGACTGGAGGAACGAGAAATGACAGTATCTGCTTCTGTAAGACTCATTTCAAAAACTTGGGACTTACCAAATGTTCAGCCTGGATGCATGTGTTACTACTGTCTCATTTGCATGCTAAGTGTTACGGAATGCTCCTAACTTTCTCTTGAAAAAAATGTCTGATATTAATTTTTATGAGATTACTGTTTATGTGAGGATACTGATATAGAGCTGAGAGCCTATTGGTGCTTTAAATTTTTTTTTCTGCCTCATTTGTCTCCTCTTTCACTTAAGAAACTGCTTTTGATTCCTCAACTTCTAGTGAATTAAAATTTTACACATATGGGAAATTCAGGGCATGGCCTCCCTGTCTAAGCTGTAAAATACAGGGTGCTGTATTATTCCTGGTGCATAAATAACTGGGCTTCCTCCCTCTTCCCCCCTGCCCCTGCTTTTGGCTCCATGGGCTTTACTTTAACCAGCCTAAGGATCTGTTGCATTTCTTATCCCTGCAGTGCTAGGAACACTGAGAACCTTGAAAAGGCTGTGATGTTTCTGTAGCTAATATTGTCTTATTGTTCACTTGTGTTCCTGGAAGCAAACCTTGTACCCCTGACTCCCTCTCCCCCAAATATATCCTGATCCTAAAAATGGATTTTAGCCATTTGAGGTGTGGAGAACTGCACTTGTGCTGGTAACTTGTTGATATGGCAAGTTTTAGTTTAATATGACCTCGAATTGCTGCGCTCTGTGAAGGTTTTGAAAAGCAGAATTTATAGTGGAAGTGGCAACTGACCAATAGGTAGTGAGGTTATCGAGGTACTGCTGTAATAAATTGTTTTGACTTTATGAAACGGTGACATAAAGAAAGCCCATTTGGTTTTAGAGCATAATTATCCCATTATTCTACTCTCTAAATTTTGTTTTACTGCTTTCTCCTAAAATAAATTTTATTACAACCATAAGCATATTAAGCCATAAAGCAGTCTGTCCCACGGGCGAGTTAGGGTGTGTGCTCTGTGTGTGTAAGACAAGCCAGAGATAGTGTGACACGTGCAGGGACCATAAACTCCTCCAGTGGCTGAAAACCTTAATGTACCACCCTAATCACAGCTCACAAGTCTGTACAGGTTTCCCCACTAAACCACTGCTGAACAAGCACGTTCAGTACACAGAGCACAGCTGTAAGACCTGTTTCCTTAAGGTTTAGAAAAGGAAACAAATAACTGGGGGGGGGGGGGGGTGGTTGGTTTTTTTTTTTNNGGGGGGGGGGTTGTTTGGTTGTTTTTTTTCTTTTTAGTTTACTGAATTAATTTTGGTTCTCTGAAGCTGCATCCACTGCTCGTTGAAGTAGCATGTTTGATGTTTTATTTTGGAACAGCAGTGAACTGAAGACCTGAACTCCTTTGGAACTGCTTGTGGAAATCAAGCTGCTGATGCTTGTCCTTCCTTCACCACCACACAGGCTGGGTCCACAAGCTGCAGTTCCCTGTCTCCTGCTCAGTGGAGCTGTTCTGTGGCTCTGGGCCTTGGGTTTAGAGGGGGTCAAGCTGCTGAATGAAAGCAGGGGCCCAGCACCCAGACAGGCAGGCTGTCAGGGGGTGAACCTGGTGGTGTAAAGATGTTTATCCATATTCTGTTCTGTTGCATCTTCAAAATGGCATGTTGGTCAAGGAAATATTTTCCATTTCTGTACACCTTGTAGCAGAAATATTACCCATTTTTGAGACAGTTTATAGGTAGTATAATTTGTTTAGTCAATATGAACCTTCATCTGGTTTCCTGATTTTTGGTGTGTTTTTCTTTAGTAGATATGGTTTAACAGCTGCAGGTGCCAGCAAGGGTTGAGTCCCTGTTGTGACTGGAGATGTGCTATGAGCAAACACAGCTTGTCACTTCTTTCTGTTTATTAATTTCTGAGTCATTGAAATAATCTCTCTGTGGGTAAGGATTATTTTAAAACAATGAAGATGGGCAGTAATTTCCTCGGAAGACATAGCCTGGTGGTGTTCATGCAAGCAGGGGATGCCAGATAAAGAATAATAAGGCTCTGCTGTAACAAGATGCTGAAGTTCACTATTAGCTTGGCCATGCAAGAGCTCTCAGGTGGACTCACAGGCCAGTTCTGCCCTGGACAGCCTCTGTCTCAGGGAGCATGTTTGCCAGTGGGCTCTGAGTCCTGTGCTCCTCCTTTGCCTTTGTGCATGGATGATATTAATTATTGCTTTCCCCACAAAGCTCTGCCTCGGGAAAATGCTAGTGTTAAATGTTGTTTTGCAGCAGGCACCTTCTCATTGTCAGTCTGCCTGACTGTCTTTACAAAAGGGCGAGGGTGGCATCAATCTCTGGCTCCTCCGGAGCTCCAGCCCCCAGCACTCAGATCTCATTTTCCATGCCACACTGGCTACACGTGGATGCTCCATCAGGAGCACCCCTCCCACATGCTGCGCGCCCTAAATTGTGGCTGTAGGCTTGTTCTGTCTCTGCAGTGACTCCTCTGTACCAGGGTGAGAGAAATACCTCGTACCCACAGTGCTCCCAGAGTGTGACCACTCATATTGATCAGACAAAGTGATGAAGCAGGCAGAAAGAAGGGGAGAGATATCAGCGATGCCAGCTGTCTCCTGGGTGTGATGGAACACACTTCAGAGCAGTCTCTTCCCCTCTCCCTGATCTCCAAAGGTTTCAATTAAGAGACAAATCACAGGCAACTCCTGTACTGCACCATCTACAGAAGTAACTTAGGCTTGTGAAAGACATTTATTCACGGTTCTGGTGATGATGAATTCATGCTGTGATGGATTCTGTGCATCTGAGAAGGAGTAGAAGTACGCTGACATTAAGTGTATATTTAAAGCCACTATTAATAACAAACAGTAAAATCTTTGTAACCCACCAAAAAAAAAAAAAAAGGAAGAGGAGGATTGAGGTGTTATGGAACATCCATCACCTAAAGAAGATAAACCCCCTTCCTTCTGTATTTTGTACAAACACATCCTACCTAAAGCTTGTTTGCTTAATTCCTTTGAGGAGGTAGAGTGCTATCAGGCTGTGTGTGGACCACCTCACAAGGCAAATACATTATTCATGGCAAGGTATTGACTTGTGTACTGCACTGCATGTGTTCTGCCTTAAACCTGGAAAGCCATCATTTATCAGTTTGACATTTTCCAAATCTTACCAAGCACTCTAATCACAGGTTGCCTGCTCTCATTGGGGTTTAGCTGGGCATTTGACCTTGGCAGCATTACTGGCTTTCTTTAGCAGGAAGATTGTTTGAAAGGGGTAATCTGTGGTAGGTGTCCTTTAATGATTAATGTAATGGAAAAAAAAATAATGGAAGGTTCTAGGGAATACATTCAACATTTTTCAATTAGAGAAGTGGTAACATTTTAATTAATTATCAGAAAGTTAGTCGATTAGGTGTTACCCCTTTCCAAGATGTTAGGTTTCCCCTCCCTCCGCTCCCCGCTTTCACAGGTTACTCTGGGGAAATCGGTCTTTCCTGGGAGTTGAGGTGAATGCACCACTGACAAGATTTTCACAGATTTGCTGGAGCGTGGGTAGAGAGGCCAGAGACAGAGAGAGCACCATCATGCTGGAAACCCACCCCCTGTGAGTTGTGCTGGCTCCCTCCTGCAGTAATCCTGAATACTGGGAATGAGTGTGGGCTGGAGTGCTGCTAGGAAAGTTCCTTCACAGCCCTGTCTGGAAAGAAGAATTTTGTGTAGAGACTTCAAAATTTATTTGGATCCAGAGGGAGTTTGGAGAAGGAAGGTATAGTTACCTTCCATCCAGATTCTTATCTCCCCATCTTAAACAGTTTCACCCACCATTTGTTAGGGCATGTTGTCATCTCTTGCTACTGCAGGAATTAATGTAAGAAATGAAATAACTTTGATTTTTTAAAATTTTTTTTTTTAATACATGCATTTGCACATATGGAAAAAGCTTCCTTCTAGGACTGTCCTTTTCTCTCTTGTGTCTCATGTTTTATCTTGAAATAGAAACATTTGTCTGATACGCACTTGGAAGTGAAACACTGCTTGCTTTTCTTCCTCCATGTTGTTGCTTAAGGGGGAAAGTATGTCAGGATGATCTATTGTGGGCAGTTAAGTAAATCCAGCACCAATTTGTATTCTGTGCTTTTATCAGTAGAACATTTCTCACGGCCTTATCAGGGCAATTTAAAAATATGCAAACTATTGTCAGGTTCCATGGCGAAGAACAAAAGGATTGCTGAATAATTCAAAGTGAAGCTCTAGTGGTGGGTCTGTCTCCAGCTCTGTCATTTCTTACCGTGCTGTGTGTAAATGACTGCCTGTCTGCCTCAGTCCTAGGCTTAGATGTTGACCTTCCTGTACTGACAAAGAGGTTCCTTACTCATCTGACTGTAACCTTTTCGATGTGATCACTTCTGTGCCACACAGTATTAAGGGAGCCACAATGAATAATAAATGCTTTTCAAGACAGGCTGCTTATTTCAATTAGATCCCTGGATTTCCCAGGAGCGGCTCCCAGCTGTTGTCAGGTGTGACGTGGGTGCTCGTGCTGGCAAGTGCAGCCTGCTGCTGTAAGAAGGAAAGGTAAATGGCTTTGCTGGCACATCAGAGGACACGGTGGGACAGGTAACAAAGACTTCACAGACTGCTCGCCATGCAGATGTACATTTGTGTGGTGTAGCACGTGAAACAGAGCAGAGATTTCGGACCAAATACCGGCGGAGTCTCCAGCTGAACAGTATTAACCTTTGTGCAAGGTAGCTCGGACCTGCACCTCTTGAATGTGTTGAAGACGAATAAACACAGAGTTGGGGTTTTTGACTTTTTAGCCCTGCAATGGTCATTTCAGTAGACAGGGCTAATCTGAGATTTGAAATGGTCAGGAACCAAAAGCATCCATAACACTTGTCCAGCTATAAAAAAGACTTTCTCAAAGTCTTTGTGGAGACCCCAAAAAGCTTCCACCTTTTTTTGAGGTATTTGAAGGACGGGAGAAAGGAGAAACATTTTGAGGTTAAAATAAAGAATTCAAACTAGCATGTAGACTTCATCAGAAGTACAGAGGCCTGGAGCTGCACTAATGGTGCCAGAGCTGTGAGGGAGGTTTATGGTTTCGTGGCAGGGCTGGGTTGCCTTGGAGGAGAAGATCCCACCAGGCATTTCCTCCAGGGCTGTGCAGGGGTTTTGTGTTCCTGGGCAGCTCTCCTGCCTGCGGGGGCGTTCAGCAGGGCTGCAGGTGAGAAGCTGCACATAGCTAAGCAACTGAGATTTAGCTGAAATGGTGGGGGAGGGACTGGCAAATGTTATCCAGCGCTTCAGACTCCAGACTGATGTGGCTCCATGCCAAAAATAAGTGGTGTCTGGAAGGATGGCTGCCTTTTCTGTCCACAGAAAGAATCCCTTGTGATGTTTCCATCAATAGACATAGGGCAGAAGGGTGAAAATCTGTGCATCTCTTACCTTGCCTTAATTTTGTTTTGACCTAGATTTAATAGTTTATGTATTGCTATTAAAGTATGATAAGGGAAAATTTTCTGTCTAGTTTAAGTAGCTGAATGAGCTATGGCCATTTATGACTTTTTTTAGCTGATTATAAAATCTGATAAACCTGTTAAGTAGAAATTTAAAATAAAGTCCCTCTGCTGACACTTGAAGTAGTGTATTGTTAACAAAACCTCCTGCAGGATTCCTGTAGGCATTTCTCACAGGGTAATAAGCAACCCCGGTTCTCCTCCTGTGCAGCAGAACAAAAGCCCTGCTTTTATGGCTTCGTGCAGGGTTTTATGCTTGGTAATAACATGAATTTGTTTCCATTGAGAAATTATGTTAGAAGAAAAATCCTGTTTTCTGGTATATCTTGCCTAAATACCTTGGCTGGCTGGCTGCCCTGCAGGCTGCCTTGTAGGGTGAGGGAGTCTGCAAATGGACTAATCACAGTACTTTAGTGGATCTAAAATTCGTTCTTTTCTTATTTTTTTTTTCCCCTCTCAGAAGTTTCTTGCAAAGGCAGTGTATTTCTTGTGGCTCTGTGTGGGGTTTGTTCCGCCTTTTCATGCTTCAGCCAGGGAATTGCTTATTTCCTATAGAAAGGAGGAAGAGCCATGGTGCTGAAGCAGAGGGAAATGACACAGGCTGGTGCCTGAGCTCCTCTCTTTCTCTCTACCCTTCCTGAAGCCTGATTAAACTGACCACCACGTGTCCCAGCTAAGGGCAGTGCTGTCTGTCCGACTGGCACATAAACTCTGGTGGACGTGTCTGTGGTTCCCTCTGAGCCCAGCACGGCCTGTTCCTGTCCGGATGCTGGTGTTGAATGCGAAGCATTTCGCTGTGCAGGGTCAGTGTTCCTTGGCAGGGCCCCCGGTGCATCCCTCACCCACAGCCCCTGCAGGACGCGCGCCCATCGCCGGGGAGAGGCACAGAGCCGGCAGAGCTGCTCTCTGCGCTCCAGCTCCTCGGGGGCCTCTGCCTGAACTTTCTGAAACACCTCCCTCCTCGTGGGAGCCTCGCTGAAAGCCTTCAGGGGGAAGGGAGGCAGTGGTGGAGGTGATGGTGTGGGAGAAGCTCAGACCCTTGCCCAGCTCCCAGACCTGGGCAGCCTCTGCTGGAGGAGAAGGAACCAGACCTGGCCCCGAGCCCTGGGAGCCTTTGCCGGCCGTTTCCCCCAAGGCTGGCAGCTAAACAATATGTTTCAAGAATGTGCTGTATGCTCCTTGAATTTCTGTGAGCCTTTACAGTATGAGTGCACTGAGCTGTGCCTTGCGCCTTTTAGCAGCATCTGTCCCCTGTCCCGTTGTATCCTGAACGCTGCCACTTCTGCACCGTAACTTAATTGCTTAATGTCAGCTCCAATGTCTGGCTCTCGAGCTTGGAGACGTGAGCGAGTGTTTTAACTGAATATGAGTATGTTTTAAGAGGAGTGTGTTTGAATATGTTTTAACTGAATCTGTCACACTTGTGAGTGTAGCTGGATTGTGAAGGTTTTCCCATGGAGGGAAGGGCTGCTGGATCCTGCTCCCTTAGCTGTTGTCCACTGCAGGTGGTTGATCCAATGGGAGATTTTTTGGTTTTGGGTGGTTGGCAGGGCAGGATCAGATGACAGCACCACATCTCTGATAATGTGTTGTCATTGTGTTGTTTGTGCCTGTAACAAGTGATGACATCAGATATTGTCATAGCGCTGCAGATGTGATTCTGCCAGGGCACAGCAAATCCAGCAGCCATGGAAACATCCTGACCACAGCCAAGGCATCCCCTGGGGCTGCTCTTCAGCAAAGATCAAAGCGTGAGTGACTTCAGCCATCCTTAATCTGCGACCCGTGTATGTGTTAGGGGAACAGCTCCAGGCTGAGCACAAACGTAATTCTGAAGGATCCAAGGATTCACAGGGATAAGCAGACAGACCTGGCATGTGATTTCCATTTCAGTGGTATCAGAGCTGAAGTGACTGACATAAGCTTATTGCTCTCCAGAAACATGTCCTTAATGGAATTTACACTGAAAATTTTACAGAAGAAAAATATTTAAAATATGAGCATAGAATAGTTTGAATTTTGTTTTATCTTTGTCATCTCTCTTCTTTCTCTTTCCATGTGTTTTCTTATGACTGTTCTTTTCTTTCTGGAATTTCTCCCAAATTCATTGTAGCCTATCAAGTTTGTAAACATTTACTTAAAGGGGTGGTGCAGCATTACTAGGAGGAAGGGAAGTGCCAGGGTTGTTTGCAAGGTTGTTTTTAAACCAACCAGCCTCGTGTTTCTGTAACGAAAAAAGCCCCAACCAAACAAAAATAAAATCCAAAATGGAGTGGCTTTAATTATGTCGCACAAAGTAATTTGGCAGTGAAATCATTTTGAGGAAAAAAATGTATTCCCAGAGTGCCAGTGAGCCAAAAAAACAGGTAATGAAGAAAGAAGATTAAAAATGAACATTGTTGGGAATATTCTTCAGTTCCTGCATGACAAAAACGCAAGTGATGAAATATAGATATATAAGCAGGTGAAGGCAGTTCATAGCATCTTTAGGTATACATCAGGCAGTCTTTCTGTCATAAATTTTACAGCACCTTTTGCCACTCTGGATATTTAACTTCCAGATGAATTACTTTTGCTTGCATCAAATGCATCATATGTGGATAATATTTATGCAAATCACAAGCTGGTTTATTTTATGGTTAAATATTTGAAATAATGTCTTTGTACAGGTTTGATTTTCTGCCTTTGACTTGACACCATTCTTCTGGGGGAGAGGGTATTGGATGCATTTTGATAAACAATGCTGAAATGACAGATTTAGGCTTTAAATGAAATTGTGTTCCATAAACTGTGAAACAAAGAGTCATAACTTACCCTTAGCTACATACATTTCAGGGAAAATTATCTTTCATGCTTTGATCTACACTGTATCATTTTACTGAGTGGCCTCATGTGCTGTATCAATCAAATCCACTGAAGATGGGTGAGAATCTCATTTAAAATCAGAGAATACAAATCATAGATTCATCTGCCTGGTGGAAAGGAAAATGTCCCCTGAATCCCAGTTTCTCCAATTACAACTGAATTATTTTTGTAAAACTCCAGAGAAGAAACTCCTGCACTCTTGGTTCCCATGTATTTATTTATCTGTGTGCACTGACTGCTCATGAGAGCCCTGGGCCCCCTTCCTGACCCCCTCCCAGCCCTGCCTGTGCTTCTCCTGAGCCCCTGGCCTGGGAGCAGCAGTGCCCCGCAGGGTGGGTGTCCCAAGCCGCCCGTGCCCCCACCCCAGGCACCCACCCCACCTCCCTCTGCGCCTGGGGTGCCAGGGCAGGTGCCCCCGGATCTGTGCCAGACCCATCTGTCACCGCTCAGCCCTGAGCAGGGGCTGGTGACGCTGGGGAGGGAGAAGGCGAGGAAGGAGGGCTGCTGCTGCTGCTGCTGCTCACCAAACCCGCTCTCTGCTGGTGAACACTTGGGGTGCTCTGCCAGGGAGCTCACCCCAGGCTCTGCAGCTGCGCTCAGGGACCGGGCAGTGCATTCCCCATAAATCATTTCAGGCTGCCCGTTCCCCAGTTACCATGCATCTGCCACAGTCTCTGCAGAGGGGAAGAAGACAGGAAGGAGATTTGGTTCTGAGAGCAGTTTTTAGAGGCGGAGTGAGAGCGATGTGTTTCAGATGGGGAATCTTCATGCAGGGCAGTGCTTCTCTCTCAGTACAGGTCTTTTTTGCAGTCATTGCTTACTGTCTCTTGCTTGATATTTGCAGCTCAGTCAGTGTGTTGCCAGGGTAGTAAAGCTTCTGGTGTGATAAATTTCATGCTGGAACTTCAGTCCCAGGATAAATGAGATCATAGACTTGAGAGGAAAATGCTCTTTTTAAAAGCCAAAGGAGGTGCTAATGAGAAGTTGGAGGGGAGTTAACTCCTGCGGGCGAACTCTGGGAAGCAGGAGCCCTTGCAGAGCTTGTGTCCACAAACCTTTTCCCCTTCTTTCTTCATCTGGAAAAAAGATTTTAAATGGTAGTTGAGAAAAGAGAATTTCTTTGGAAGAGCTGTGCTAGTTGCATTAGAAAGAAGAAGTAACAAACGCTGTACCTCACTCTTCTTCCCCCAGGCACTGATGCTCCAGCTCAACTTCCAGCAGGACCCCAGCGTGCTGGGCAAGAAAAGGTGGTGGTGACTGTGATCTGACCAGGGCTTGTGTGTGGTTGTAAACTGATAAGGATGGAATTACAGATCATGGCTGCTTTCTAACAGGGTTTAGACATCCGTGTTCCTGCCATGGACTTTTGTCAACAAGACAACTTGCAAAGGTTTTTTAGCTCACTGAACCTCTGTGTACAGCTGCTCTGCCTGCAATTACCTGCTGAGGTGAGCTCACAGATGTGTAGTTCTAAATACTGAAACATTTAATCTGTGTCTCGTAGAGTCGTTGTAACATTTGTAATAAATCACACACTTTCCAGTCTTTATAGAGATGATCAGTTAGCCATGTCCTTGGTTACCACAGAAGAGCGGTAGCAGCCACGGTGGGCACATCCCACTGAGAACCTGCTGTGGGCACTTGTGGGTGCAGAAGTCCTTTCCTCTCTGGCCTGGCTGTGCAGGTATCACAAAACGTGCACACAGCCTGTAGCAGCTGCCTGCATCTTGAGATAGAAATCCCATTTAAAATATACTGGGAGGGGAACATCTCTGAAAAATCACAAGAACAACTTAAACATCTGCCCCTCTAGAGGGAAATTGCCCGTTGTCTCATTTTATTCCAGATAAACCTGTGAGTGCTGCACTGTTTACACATGTAAATGCAGATTTGAAATGGAAGAAGTGACTGATAATTTAGCTCAAGCTCTTAACACTTGCATTGTTTTTAATGTTAATTGAACATTTTGTTCACAGGGTTACTGACTTTTGCCACAGCTTGGACTGTACTTCTGGGTAGTTTTGTATCTAATCTAAACCTGCATCCTGTTCTGCTTCTGTTGTTAAACAAGTTATCCTTAATTCAGGTGAGGGCACATTCTCTGTTTGCTGTGACACTGCGAGGCAAGGGAAAAGAAGGGAAGAAAAGAGATTGTAAGGAGGAGCTGTTGGCCTTGGCACCTGATTGCTGGGCTTTCTTCAGCTGTTACTGATTTAAATACTGTGTCTGTTGAAATAATTCTTTGTAATCGTTGAAGGTGCCTTCTAGCTCTCACTCTCACAAACCCAGACAGCTCTCCCGAATTCACTGGCTGAATGCACAACGTCATAGTAATTCTGCAACAGTTTAAAAGCCATTATCCTCAACTTTTAAGGGGAATCAGCACTAAAGCTTCCAATATTAGACCTTTTCCATTTGTTATAAGTGACCCTGTAACTGGTGCTTGATAATTTTGTCTGTTCAGCTGGGTAATGACTGTTTTGCAAAAACAAAAATAGGGCTCAAATTTTCATTTAACCTTTCTTTTTTCATCTGTGAGCATTCTATAACTAAAATCCTTTCTTGCATATCCCAAGGTGATTTGAAAGTGGGTCACCACAGAGTAAATGTGTGATTAACTGATGGAAATACTGTGTTGGTGTAGTTCTCTCCTGTGCTTTTAGCAGCAATACATTTACAGGGTTTGGTTGTTTGTTCAGTCTGGGAGGAGAGGGAGACTGCTGGGAACAGATGAGAGGGTGTCACTTGCTTTTGTATGTGAAGTACAACGTATTGTTAAAATTATGTCTTTAACCTTTGTCTGTCTCTGCCTGTAACCATAAATTTCAATTATCTTACAAACGCTGCTCTTTGTTCAGCTTATTCTGCCAGATGTGCAAAAATACTCCTCTTTCAGGAAAGACAGCCAGAACTGTCTTTTTCTTGCAAACAAAACAATTCTTTCCATTTCCCAGTATCACGCTTTCTTAATTAGAGAAGAGACCTTGCTGAAGGTCAGAGCCTGTGACACTCAGTTTCACTCAGGCTGGGTGTTACCCAGAGGATTCACCAGCTTCAGCTGTCACAAAAATGCTTTGGCAGAGGAGGCAGAGCTCTCACTTTGTGTGCATGAGAGGAAAAAAGGTATATCACATTTCCCTGAGACACTGTGATAACTGCCTGTGCTTTGAAATCCTCACTTCTAAGTGATGAATTTTTAGACTTTTAAGGTTGTGGGGTTATTTGTTGTTGTTGTTTTAAAACTGTGAGTGATTTTTAGCTTACTGTTCTGTCTGTTCTGTAGCAAGACGAGCCATTAGTGGCGATCAAATGCAGTAGCACACAGATTGCATGTGTCTGTTTGGAGCGCTTCCATGGAAGTGAAACCTCTCCCACCAAACCCGGGTTTGAGGGAAAAGATGTTTGCACCATAACAGGATGTGGAAGCAGAGAGCAGAAGTTTAAGGTGTGTGCTGACCTTGGAAATGGGAACCTGTGACGTGCTGGAACTTCTCAGAGAGTGGGAGAAGCTTTGTGTTCAGTCCCAGTCTGACAGAAGGAGGGAGCTGCAGCCAGGGGATGGATGAGAGCTTGAGCTGTGCTGATTCATGCAAGCTAAACCAAAGGCAGTTCTGTCTCCAGCTGACATTAATGTGCATGGGTGCATTTTTGTCTCATTAGGGTAAACCTGTTGTGTTCTCAAACAGCTCCATAGTATCCCAATGATAATTTCAATATTATAGTTAGAAATGTTTGTTGTAATTGCATAATGTAATTTTATATATTTATTAGGTCTTTGTTCTATCTGGTTAAATCTGTGCCATCCATCCATCCATCCAGAAAAAAAAATACAAAAAGTGCACCTTTTATTTGAAAATTTTTCAGGAATTGATATCGCTGTGGTTTAACCCCAGATGACAAACACCATGCAGCCACTCACTGCTCTTGTCCTTCCTGTCACCCCACTAGGGAGGAGAATTGGGTGTGGAAGAAGTGAAACTCTTGGGTGGAGATAAGAACAGTTTAATAATTGAAACAAAGTGACATACAAGAGCAGTGTAATAGTTCTGGAAGGAGGGCCCTGCGGTGGTGTGTGTACCTGGGCTCGCCTGTGCGAGCCGGTGGGATCACGAGAGGGGGAGGCTGGCCTGAGCTGTCAGACCAGGCTCTGTTCCCAGGATACTTTTCAGTGCCAATGTGAGAAGCATCCAGTGCTGTTTGCTTGTGAGGAAGTAAGGTACCCACACAGATCTGTTTCTGCAGCAGGCAGAGTGCCCTTTCTGCCATGGGTTGGTGCACAAGCACTTGGCTGAACGCTGCCCCGGTGATCCCTGCCTGGGCATGACCCCGTGGTGGGAATGCTGAGCCTTATCCGCGAGCCAGGCAGGGAGTCCAGCAGCTCTTCCACGCTGTGAGCGTGCCCTGGCTCTGCACTGCGTGGCTCCAAACAGCTCTTGGTGTAGAATGCAGAGGTAACGTTCAGCAGGTTAAAGAACACCCACTGTTAACACAGCAACAGCTTTGGTTAAATAAATACTTGCCATAGGACTATATATCCTTTTGAAAGTGAAGCTTGAATTAGGTGGAAATCTTGCTTTCTGTTAATTAATTGCCTGTGCTGAAGTCAGTAAATCACTTCCATATTATAAAAATTTTTTTTTCCCCTTCTCAACTTTGTAATTGAAAATTTTCCCAGACATCCTTGCTTGGTAGGATTTTCTCTTGGAGAGAAGTTTTTATTGCAGGTTTCTCTTGCAAATACGTTTTTCCAATAAACTCTAAATCATTTGGCATATTTCTATCCTACTGTCAAAATGCAAAAGCTTAATATAGATCTATCAATCTTACTTGTCTATAGTCATATATATCTATATATATCTGTATCTATGTGTGCCAACTCATTTCTAGCAGCATAGCTTTCATCTTGAAAATTGGTCCTGTATTTCTGCATCTACTGTTGCATCTTTTGAAAACATGGCAACTATTTAACCTGCTTACTGCACCTAAAAAAGCACTTAAAGCTTGTCAGGGTAAGGTGTGGACTTTATAAATATGAAATGGATCAACACAGAGAATAAAGCAAACATTTGAAAATGTTATTTTCTGGAGAAAAGGGAAAACTTTGCATCTTCCTTGTGTGAACATGGAACAAGTTCATAAGGAATCTGTCACTCTGGTAAAACTCATAATTGGAGTTTTTAAAGCACTGTCAGAGTACATCTACCTCTGGCGTTCTGGCTTTATTGAAGAGATGCAAACATCACCTTGATATCTACTCTGCCATCATATTTATGAAACTGTGGGCTAATACACAAAATTCCTATTTGTAGCTTTATTGGTTGTTTTTCAAAATGTCTTTTAATGCTGCCAGTAGGTAGTCATAAAAGGTGTACCTTCCCTTATGGCAGTGAGAGTTCCTGCAGCTTTAGTTTTAATAAAATGTATAAACCAGAACAATATCAACAATATTGGTAGATTTAGTATCCCAGCACACATTTGAAGTAAACGTGCTAGGTATGAAAGGCATAAACTTCATGTACACATATTTGTATTTCAAATGTCCTTGGAAGATAACCTTTGAGAAAAAAGTTGCTTGTGCAGTGATTGAGAAGCAGCCTGACTTTATCACAATGACTCTTGATAAAATTACTTTTTGCACAACACAGTGAACAAAAACCTAATTTAATTTGTTTTATGATGCATAGCGATGAGCTGGAAGCATTTGTTTATTTCCTTTCCTGGTTCTTGACCATAGAGGTATTTGGAGCAGTTAATCTTCCTTAGTTTTGCTGGACTTGTCCCTTGAACATGGGAAAGCATTTTAATGTCATTTTTCTCTGTTTTTTACTTCAGAGACGCGTGTGTATCTTCATTTTATGCAGAAGCCTTTTTTTCCCATTCAGTTTTCATTTTTTGGTGGAAGTTGGTGCTGCTGAAAAAAATAGTTAAATAGAATTATACTATAGTGTCAGAAGCTTCCTCCTTATTCCACTGTTTGCACAGAAATAGAGAACATTTATGTGTGGTTATTGGTGTCCTAACTTGTCCATTTGCATTTTCTTAGTAAGATGTGATGTTTAGCATTTTTCGGGTTAAAAATATTCTCTTTTAAGTGTTGGTGGTTTCCAATATGTGATCATCAGACAGGCATAGAAAAGCAACATATTCTGAAATTCTGTATTGTTTAGTGTCTCTCTTGGCTTCAGAGCAGCTTTTTGAAGCAAGCATAGACCCGGGCACCTGTCTGTACTATGGCAGCTTGTGGATCTTGTATAAACACTGAGTTCTATAAGAAATAAATTTGAGAAAAATATTTTCAAGCCAAGAGGGGCTTTGCACCCATCCGCTGGATGACCTCTTGGGAGCTGCTGCTCACATGGCTGAAGCTGGCTCCTCAGTGGAGCTGCCTCTGTGCTACGCAGGTGGCAAAATATTCAGCATTTTTCCAACAGATGTGTGCAGAGAAGTTCATTACTTGGCCAGTTCTTCATCCGTCCTTGCCAGCGCTCTCTGGTGAACAGACAGAGATTTTGGCAGATGGATACAGTAATGTCATAATTTGGAAATAACTCATGCACTGCTCAATCTTGCTGTAGCAAGTTTATTCGTGTATAAGCTTGACTGCCGTGGTGAGGTTCTCAGCCTGCAGGTCGGGGCTCTGAGCCCCTTTCACCACGGGTGTGGAGCAGCTGGGTCCTGCTTCAGAGCCCCAGCCCGCTCCTGGAGGGAGCCTGTGTTTCTGGAGCTGAGGAGAGGCTTGAAGGCCAGGCTGCAGCACCCTTGGCTTGTTCCACAATGCCCAGCACCCACAGCTGGGCAGGCACAGGGCTGTGGCCTGACCACGAGCCCACGCTCCACAGGTCACCCCAGGGAGCGACAAACAGCTCCCAGTTCAGCCTGCTCTGAGTAAGAGCTGTGGGAAGAGCTTCTGCCCTTTGATGCTTTAAAAACAAATTCCATTGCATTCAGAGTGGGACCTCAGGTTACCTTCTTCAATAAAAAGAGACTCTAAATCTTCACTCTTGTTTGCAAGTTGCTAGAAGTAAAATCCTGTGTAGCTTAGGGGTCTGAGAAGTTTTTAAGGAATATTGGTCAGTGAAATGTTGCGGAATTTTACAGCTGGAGCTCAGCAGAGGGGTACACAGAAAAATGGAAGAACAGATAGGGGGGTGTCTGATGCTTGGACTTCAGCTGATAAGAAAAAACCTGAGATGCTGGAGTTAAAATGGAGTCCAGAAGTGGTTAAAGGTATGATCCTAAGCAGGAGAATCAAGAAACACTTGTGGCAAGTCATTTAAAGGATGGAGCACTGATCACAGAGGATTTCAATTACTTCAAGTTTGACTGGAATAATAATTGCTTAATGCTTGAGAAAAGATCCATGTGTTAGCGTAAGGGTTCTTTCACTTGCTTATACAAATTATAAGAGAAAACAATCTGAGAGGATATTTTAGACATAATCCCTGGAATTGAAGCAGGACCTGTATGATAAATAAGATAGATGCTGGTGAGCTTTTGTAAGGTTGAGTGATCATACTGCTATTGCATTTGAAATATTCATGAGGCTACAATATTGTACAAAGAGTAATGGCACACAAATATTAAACTTTGAAAAGTCGGTATTCGAAGAAGTATGTAATGGATTGGAGAAAATTGATGGGGATGCAACTATTGTCCCCAAAAATGTGTTGCGAGAGAATGGAGGAAATGTTTTAGGAACAGATAAGAAAGATGCAATCTGTATTCTTTCCAATAAAATGTAAATGTCAAACATGTTATCAGTCATCTCAAGGCAACATTTTAGCAGTGAAACAGGAGACTGCAGAGAGATTAGAAAGAACAATCAGCCTTGGTAAATTATATAAAAAAGAAAATAATGTAGGAGCAAAAATAATATATGGAGGACACAATATGAGACTTGCAATACCACAGAAAATAGCAAGGCAATTATGTTTGGAAGATGAAACCTTTTTGTGCCTAAAAATAATAATGGGAATTAGAGAGATTAGAACTAAGTGAAGTTCAGTTCAAAAAAGCCCATCTGTTCCTGCCACTTCATGGTTTCCTAATCTTCTTTTTTATCCCCACAGACATCAGTTCTTGCTCTTCAGAGCAATAGCTTGCACGGCTTTGTTCACTTACGTTTCTGACTAGAATGATTCCTGATGAAGATCCTGTTTGACTTTTCCATTTATTATTCCTGTGTAAATTACCAGCCAGTTCCTGGTATTCCCCTATTCCTTTTAAGAACACACTGCCTTTTGAATTTATTGGTATTATTCAGCATTTATCAGTGTTCTAAAGCTAGACTGGGCTGAACTCCACATGCTTGAGGGTTAAATGGAAAAAACCTTTTCCTCCCCAGGCTAACCAGGATTATTCAGGCACTGGGTTTGAAAGTGTAGCCTCATAAAAGTGGGTCTGGCTTGCTCACCTACCTCATGACCCCTATGCCCCTCCCTTGCAGGAATAAGGGTCAGCCTTGGTGGTTCCTCTAAGCTGGTGTCCTTGCTCCGACAATCCTGGTAACCTCATGGGTCATCTGGGGTCGGAGTTAGCCCCAGAACGGCTCCTGGCTGCCAGCCCAGCTGTGCCAAGTAGGTGTGTGCTTTGCAGAACAAGCGCTGGCAGAGCTTCCATTTGTGTCTTCTCCTGGGTCTTCAATACTTGGACCATATTTTAGTCAACAGGAGCTTTTCTTCTTTTTCCTCCCCTCCCCTCATTTTGCATTGAAGACAAACCTTTGTGCCCTTACAGAGCTGGATTCTCCTGCTCAACTGACCTTAAAGCATTCACTGTTGTGTGGTGGATTCAGCGTGCTCACTGACGAGCCTGAGAGCAGCACGAACGCCGTGCCTGTGAACCCGTGCTTCACACGCTGGAAGGAGCCCGCAATCCGTCGGAGCTGCTCCTGGCGAGTCAGCTCCAGGACAGCCACAGCCATAAAAATGCCTGGTGCTGGGCCCACGTTTTCAGCTGGTGTAATGAGCCTTCTGCTGAAGGCAGAGGAATTGCAGCAGTTTGTAGCGCACAGTGAGATCTGTCTCACCGTGTCACTTGTTCTTGAGATGAGTGTCCCGGCTGTGCCGCGCTGTGGAATTCTGCAGTGTTAGTTCCATTCCTGGCATGATCTATGTCCTTTGCTAAGAGCACTCTGATGTGGGGATCTGGTCATTCTTGTAACTCAGGAGACAAGACTGGAAAGAGAATGCTCCTTTTTTTCTCTTTTTATCTTTTTCCCCCTGAAAAGCTGTTTTCTATGTTCATTTTACATCTCTTAAGTATTTAACTGTGGGCTGAATGATATGAAATGAGGCAAACACATTCAACTTCTCGCTGGTGGGACTGCTTAGAATTTCTCACAGATCTCCTCAAATGTTTTCTCAACAAAATCAGTCACCAATTTGTTCAGGTCAGGGCTCTTCTGAAGTGTCCTCCTTTTGTGACAAGGACCTCTCAAATCAGATCCAGTTTTCACAGGAGAGCAGTTTCACTGCTGTTTCAGTGGAAATGATACCTGTAGCCTTGTACTTACTCTGTGGGGTTTTGGTGCATACACTGTGGTTTTAGCCTGAGTAATTTAAAGGTACAAGCAGTGGTTTTATGCTTTAAATGTCTGCCTTGGATAGATTTTGATCTTTGCGTTCTGGAAAAATTTACTTGTTTTGTAGCACTGAAAATATTTTCATCACCAATAAATAAAAGTTGAAATCATTTATGAAGAGGAATAGTGACCAAAATAATATGGATAAACATGCCAAGGCTGCTTTCAGAAGACCATGGATAGCTAATAATACACTAGGCTGTTCTCTTCTGTTAATGTGCACACAAACATGGTCATCAAAAGAATCTTCTTTAATTGAAGTTTTTAGCTGAAATTAACTCTCTCCATAATAAACAATGAGGATTGTTTTTCAACCCTTTTATACCTCTGGTAATGAAATCTAAGAATTTGCTGCCTGTAGGAGTGTTGGGAGGATAGGAAGATTTGATTGTCTTTCTTGAGTCCATATTATGTTAATTTTTCTGCCTAGACTATGGAAGCACAAAAAGCAATAACTCACTTATATGAAGACAAAATTCTCAGGGTTGTTGTCATGGAAACAAAGTGGAAGCAGCTCCTTTTCCTTGAATAACTTCAATAGCCAGGCTGACAGAGATAGAGCGCAGAACTCGTAGGCAGGCTCCGAACCTGCTGGGGCTCCCTGGCTCAGCCCTTCCCAGGAGAGCTGAACAGGTGGCCTTGGGCTGATGCAGAGTGGGACAAGGACAATATTGATTTGTTTGGACAGGGACATTACAGGACAGGTCGCTATTGTTCTGTGTTTTATGTTGGCTGGACTCAAAGTTCAAGTTCATTAACCCTGTTAGTCTGTGGCTCCTGAAGCAGAGAGGCTTCAAGAGCTGTTCACTGGCACAAATCTTGTTTGTGCTCACAAAGCTGGGTAATTATATTTGAGGAAGCGAAGGAGCTCAAGAGTATTGGTTTCTCTGCCCTAAAAAGTACCTCAGCAAATGATCTTGTTTTTTCTGTAGAGAAAAGCCAGCAGCTTTCCAACCTTTGTGCACACTTTTGCACTTGAAATTTGGTCTCTTGCCGCTAAAAATTTATCATAATACAGCTTTGTTTTAGCATTTAAGTACTTGTTTTATGGGTTTGGCTCTGTAAGGGAGGAAGAGTTTGCTACCGCATTTCAATCCTGATAGCTGCAGGACAGCAGGGAGTAGAAGGAAGAGAACTTGGAGGGAGATGGTAGGATAAGGAATGATTTTATTTTAGTGAAATCCTGGTAATTACCATTCACCTGTTGGGCCCGACCCAAAGTATATTTGAAGTCAATGGAAAAAGCTCGTGCTGAAGTGTTAATGGCCTTTAGGACGATGATTTCATATGTTACCATGAAACAACTGGGCTCTTCAGGAGTGTAGTCAGCCTGCTCTAATACAGGGTATCCGAGTATCCTGACATGAACTGTGGAGTTTGTGACACTGCTTCAGACAGGGGCTGCTTAATGCACAGAGAGTTTGAGGAGAACTGAGGTGGCCAGGCTGGCAGTATTGTGAGGCACTGTGTGAGTATTTTCACAACTGAGGAGCTTGGCAGCAAGTGCCTTCTGCCAGAGCTGCCGTGTGCAGCCGGTACAGGTAAATAAACACTGCGGAGCAGCAGGGAGCCCAATCAAAGTTCATTGTCAGAGCAGAGTTAATTTTATTTGGTTGTTCTCATGACTGAGATGTGTCCATTCTATGCTGGGTGCAATGGGAAGCATGGGAGGGTCAGTGAGCAAAAATTCTCTGTGTTTCTGTTAATGTCTGAGAAGAAACTGATTGGCTTGTGTTGTATCAGAGCACACCAGTGCAAGTCCTGCAGCTGCAGAGCTTGCATCTCGTGTCCACAGAACATTGTATTTAAATCTAAAAACAGCTAGAAGTGTGAATCCTTAATTCAATTAAGAAAATACAGTGTCACAAAAATTTGGACTTAAATCTGAGTTGAATTTACTTCAGTTAAACTCAGGTGAGGAAATATCTGAAGAATCCAAGTTTTAAGTGTGCTTGCTATTTTCTGTTGGTGTTTGTGGCAGGTGGAGTCCATTCCTGTTTATCATATGCCTTTTCATTTTCTATCGATGTAGGTTTTAAAATAAAAAATGCACGTTGTTGTTACTGCTTCTTGCTGTTAACCTTGTGTTTATTGATCTGTTCTTATCCTGGAGTTTCCCATTGCTTTTTCAGGGAGGATGTCTATAATGCAGGTATGTCTGTGTGCTTTAGGGATTTAAAAAAAAAAAGCTGTTTTGCATACTGGGTAAAATTTGAGTTTCTTGATCTCTTTCCATGCCTTCCACACCTCTGTGTTGCAAAGGTAAATCCAAATATTAGAGCTGAATGAAACAATCTCGTTCGCTACAGAAATTTGAACAGCTGCACATGAAAGGATAAAAATGTTTTGCCAAGTTAATCTCATATGATTTACTGCCTGTGCCTAATCTGCTTGGAAGTGGCTATGAATATTCTAATATCCTTTGGAAGCTGCTGAGTGACAGCAGCTGGGCAAAGCTGTGAGCTTTAGGACGGCCGCCTGTGGAACACACACCTGCCTGCCTGCCTGGAGCAGTTGTAGGCAGATCCTGGAACAATGAAAATTCACTGTCATTTGTTGCAGCAATAAAAATGACGCTGTCTGCATTCCCAGGAACTTCTGGAAGACTGAGCAAATGTGAGCATGACATTTGCAACCTGTTAAGCAGATTTATGTTTGGCATTTAGGGAGTTAGTGCTAGCAAGGAAGGTGAGGCAGAAATCCCAGGGCAGCCCTGCAGGCTCAGGTGGGTGCTGTGGACGTTCCCTGTTTCAGGGGGAGCTGCAGCCGAGGGATGGGCTGGGCACTGCCCCTGGGTGTCCGTGCGCCCTCGCTGCCCTGCTGGAGCTCCTGGAACGGACACGGCACCCCGTGTAAATATGGAACAGGGGCAGGCATAAATGCATTATTGTGCTCTACTTAAAAAAACCAACAAAAACAAAAACTTGATCAACTTTTCACACAAAATTATCTTCCTGTACAATTGTTGAGGCAATCTGTAGTTACACACATCTGGTAAGTTCAGCACACTGGCTGAATCAAATGCTGAAGGAACTTTGGAAGAAGCTGGTGTGAAGTTGGAATGTGACCTACTCACATTAACCATGTTGTAACATATTTTTATGCAATAACATATTGATAACAGCTTTTCATTTCAAGTTAGTCTGGAAGGCCTCCATTCCTTGGGGGCACGTTGTGGAGCCAGAGTGACGCACTTCTGAAAATAAGGTCATTGCAGTGTGTCATGACTCCTGTGCTCCAGAGCATAATAATATTTGGAAATGCAGTTTTCGGGTTTTTTTAGCCTATACTTGGGATCCTAAAGGGCAAAGGTTTCTGGAAGAGGCCAAATCATACCCAGCAAAGATGCCTTTCAGACTGTGTTCCGTTTTCCAAAAGTAATTGCTGCTGGCACAGGGAAACACTGGGATGTGTTTATCTCACTAGGGACTGCGTGCTTGTTCTGTTTTTTCACAATGCTCCATGTGTGCATAATTGACGTTTTAGCACTTTGCACTGCCTGCATGTATTTATCTCTTTGTTAATGAGACAAATACTCTTAGACTCATAAAAAACACCTGACGTGAGCTAAACTGGGATGTCCTGACTAAAGACCTTAAGTAAATAAACAGACTTCAGTATGGGCAAGTAGTGCTAATTGTAATTACCTGGGGCTGTGTGCCATGGAACTGGAACAGAAGTCAAACAAGCTAATTTCATTATTTTAATGGAAGTTTGCACCCCATTCATTAGACTGACATATGACTCGTCATTAGTAACAGTTCGTTTCAAAAGCTGTGGTGGATAAAGGTTGATTAAAAATTAATGAGGCCCAGGCCCATTGCATTACCATAGTGTCAAGTTGTTTAAGTCTGTGGAGCTAAAATAAGAGCAGGCTTTAAATACTCTCTTGAGTTGTCTGTTTCATATGATTTATACATTTATGCTTTCAGCCATGGAGGAGCAAGAACTTGTGAGTACTTTTCCTTGCTGTAGATATCATCAATAAATTATACAGTTAAGTAAGTTGTTAGCAAAGCCAGTTGCTGTGTCACACTGATGCATTTTTAGAAAATGCATTTTGTTGATAATCCAGTAAATGTAGGACTTCATTAGCTGGATAGTTGCCCTCAATTCCCTGGGAAGTCAGTGGCATTTAACTGGCACCTAATGTGCCAGTGGACCATGACTGGAGTTGCCTGTCCTCCTGCCAGCACCAGTGCTCACGTTTAGTTTTAGGAGCAGGGCTCTGCTCTGAGCAGGCCAGTGTCTCTAAGCATCAGTGTGTGGGTAATTTCCCTGGCAGCAGTAACTGGAATACTGAATGGAAATGCAGTCAGTGGCGGTCAGGCTGATTTCGGTCACTGTGTGGCTGAGGTCATTTACTGAAGCTAGAAACTGAGTCCTGGATTCCTCAGATATTTGTTTAAATACTTGCAAAGGCTGGACTAACTATGGATTGATGGGTTTCCCTGGGGCCAAGAGGTGCCTGCTTGTAGCAGCAGAGGAGAGGTTAGAAGGAATAGCTCTGAAGTAGAAACAGAAACCCAAACCTAGTCCATACAATCAGTATGGAAGTTTGTTTTAAAACAAAAAGAGGAGGGGAAGGCAGAGTTACACTTGAGTTGCATGAAACCTCCCAAAAGAGCAGCCCTTCTGTGTTCAGTACTCCTTCCTCTGCTGTCTCAGTCGAGGAGGGCTGCAGGGCCTGGGCTGACAGCGGGGCTGGGAGTCTCTTGTGTATTTTAAGCTGAACTGGAGCATTCTAACAGGGGCTGTTCTAGGAGCAGTACTCCTCACAGGAAAGTGAAATGAGAGTAGTAGTTCCTTTGGCATGAGCAGTGACAAACCTCTGAACTCCCAGAACCTGAGAGCAGCTTAGGAAAAGGTCCAAGATGTGTTGTGCCAATTTTGTTGTACCCTGTGGAGTGTTAGGTCTTCCATGGCTGTTGCCCTTCTCGTGAGGCTTTTTTTCGCTACCTTACTGAGTGCAGGACCAGCTGTGATCTTTCCATGACCTCAGGTGAATGACACCAGACACACAATTTACTCTGCTGGTCACTTCAGAAGCCAGCACAGGATGTGGTGAAGTTCTATAAAGCTTTAAATAAGATGTGACTCTTGGCTCATGTTCCAAGCTGCTGTGTCACCATGCTGCAGGGGTTGAGCGGACCTCAGGGTCGTGCTTTGCTTCAGCCCAGCAGCCTTGTTGTGGTCTTGTGAGGCTGGGGTTCAGCGTACACCTAATCTGGCTGCCAGACCCCACAGGTGCTGAGCATTTTATTAACAAACACTGACTCATTCAAATAGCAGTCTGCATTTCTCAGTGATTTTGCAGCCCTCCCCAAAATACCTCTGTTGCTTACTGTTGTATCTTCAATATGCTTAACTTCAGTTTATGTGTTCTGTGAAACAGCTGAACTTCACCCAGGAGACTGTCAGAGAGATCGGCAGTGACCATATGGTATTATAAAATTACAAAAATGTGAGAGGGGGTTGAGCCAGTTCCAATTGCCAAACTTACTACTTGCTTCTAATAAACACTGAACTATCTGGCATCTGCTATCCCTCAGGTAACACCATCGAGAGTGGAAGTAAATGTTTCCTTTTAATTGTATTGTTTATGTCTAGAGGGTCCAGGGCCATCATGTGATGTTTATCTGGCTTTTCCATGCATACTGAATTAGCCATTTTGGGGAGAGCTTTGTTATTCTTGCCAATTTTCTCTTCAATTAAACTGAAGTTCCACTTGTCATTTTTTAGAGTTGTATTCTGTATGACTTCAGAAGTGAAAGTCCCAGCAGTTATTTTCAGTATGTTTTTCGATAGGATTGTTTCTTTTATTTTCACTCTTATTTAGTATTTTGACAAGAAAAAACTAGGTCAGTGCTTTCAAGGAAATCTGTGGATGAAAAGTGCAGAATGATACAGATTTAAGGCTCCTTGGGTCACAGAGGGGTCTGGGAATTGAGTTTTATTATTTGAACCAAAATGAATTTATTAGAGCTACAGTTGAGGGAACTTCTGTGGAAAAGCTCTACTGCGTGTAACTGCACCCCCTGCAACAAGTAGGAGTGTATTAAATGGAGAAAATTCTTTGTGAAATGACCAGAGTTTTGTATAGTTACACAGAAATCTCTCATGCTTTCCGTAGGAGATAATTAGAATAAACTGTGCGTGTACCTTCTCGGAATGGTCTTCCTGGGAGGACGGGATAATGCTGTCAGCAGGACATCTCCCAGCAGGGATCCCTGTGCTGGTTTTGGCTGGGATGGGGTTGATTTTCTTCGCAGTAGCTGATAAGGGGCTGAGTTTGGATGTGTGCTGGAAGCAGTGTTGCTAGCACAGAGGTGCTCCTGTTACTGCTGGGCAGCACTCTCACAGAGCCGCGGCCTTTTCTGCCCCTCACGCCACAGCCAGGGGACACGGCGGGCACGGCTGGGCCCAAGTGACCCGAGGGGTGTTCCAGACCTTGCGATGTCATGGTCAGTGTATAAAGCTGGGGGAGGGAAGAGGACAGGCAGCAAACACACGTTTGCAGTGATGGTGTTTCTCTTCCTGAGGCGCCGTGAGGAGTGACGGAGCCCCGCTCCCCTGAACGCCTGCCTGCCCACGGCCACTGGTGAGCTCCTCCTCCTCCTGCTTTGCTGGTGTGTGCAGCTCTTGCTTTATCTGTTAGACTGCCTGTATCTCAAGCCATGAGTTTTCTCCCTTTAGTTCTCCAACTCTTACCCCATCCCATGGGGGGAGAGTGAGTGAGCAGCTGCAAGGGGCCTAGTTGCTGGCTGAGGTTAAACCACAGTAGTTCTGAACAGGAATGAGCTGTTCCCTTTAATGGAGTTAGGAAACATCAGGGACCTGCCTGCTCTGACCCAGAAGCCCAGGGTATTACATGGCACAAAGAAGGATTGCCTGTATCCGTGGGGAAGTCTTCTGATTCTTGCAGGAAGGCGGGGGTGCCTTTGGTGCAGCTGAGCTCAGCGGCTGTGGGAGCCACAGCTGGAACGTGCACAGAAAAAGCAGCTCCACAGAAGTGGAGGCCTGTCAGTTTGACAAATCCTGCTGTACAGCTCGTGTCACCCAGGGGCAGTAATTCCCACGCTGAAGTGCGTGTCTGATTGGCAAGGCCTTGAGATAAATCCCGCTCCTGGCTGAGGCTCTCTGTGGCCCTGGTGTGAGTGGTCACAACCTCTTCTCGGGGTTCTTCTGAGCGCTGGACACATTGTTGGTGATGCAAGTTGTCAAATTCCATTAACATCTCCCTAAGTATTTGAAATTTCCTGCTCATCCACAGCGAGTGAGGTGTTCCGAGACAGTGTGACACAGCAAACTCCCAGGCGTGTGCTCCTCCCGCATCGGCTCGGCTGGCTCAGCGCACAGAGCCTGCAGACACTGACGCAGGCTGGGACAGGGAGAAAGTCTCCTCAGGAGTCTCTCCTGTCCTCTCCCCCCTTTCCAGAGCATCCTTTGCTACCGGGGAAGCTCCTGGTGTGAACTGGGGGCTCTGCCTTGGCAGCTCCTGTGCAGGACTCGGGGCATGGGGAGGGGGGCAGGAGGGTCTCACTGGCACCCGAATGCCATGAGCGCCTGGAATTCCCTTAAAACCAGGGCTGAGGCCAGAACGGGACAGGGTAAGTAGGAAAGTGCCATTTTAAATTAAAAAGGCTACCTGGGAAGGTATCCAGTGTCCCCATAGGCTCCTTGGGCACACGGGAGTTATCTCAAGGGCCAGTTTCTGTGTTTGAGCCTGATCTTTGTTGGTGCTGACAGCACCTGGCAGATACGTTCATCTTTTTATGTGCAAGTAATTAAGCTTCTGCCTCTTTATCACCATCTTTTTTTTGTGCCAAAGGAACACAGGGTCTTCAGAAAAGCAATGTCAGACAATATTTGAACTAGAAAAAAGAGATAATAAAGATCACACATTGTTGGGGGGGTCATCTGTTTGTGATGATTGAATCATAAATAATTCATTGTGCGGGTACCAGCGATACAGAAAAAAGATTGATAATTTCCTTGAGCCTGTAAATATCCAAATGTTACACTCAAAAATTAAATAAAAGCAGTTATATCAAACATATCCTGTAGCATATCTTGTTTAATCTGAATATGTAGAGCTGCCAGTTTTTCCAGGCTGGGAAATAAAAAGAATTTTATAAATGTTACATATACAGGTGCTGATAAGTTGTTTATTATGATCTTGTCTTGTCTTATTTGTCTTCTGGCAAAGGAATTGCACAATAGAGCTTTGTGTTCCTGGGTAAGGAGTTTCTGCAGCGCTAGAAGGTTCAGGTGGGTGGGGAGTGTTGAGTCCCTCCTGAAGAGCTCAGGGCTGGAGCTGTGTGTGGCACCGCACCGCTGGCTCCTGGGCAGCGCCGTGCCTGTTCTGGCACCCAGACAGGAGCTGCGGCCTTGGGTCAGCCCCTGGGGGACTACGCTGGTCCTGGAGGCCTGGGGGTCCCCTGGCCTGGCCTGGGCTGGCAGAGGGCTGGCAGGGTGGCCACCACCCTGAACACCGAGTGTAGGCATGGAAAATGTCCAGGGTAGCAGTGATTTTGCAAAAATATTGTAAAGGCAATGATTTTAATTGAAAAAATCAATGCTACTTTCATAAATGAAACAATTATTTTCTTTCTTGAGTGGGCTGACTTTCTGCCCCAGGGGACTGGGGGTGTTGGCAGCCAGCACACACCTATCTTTGGGGTGCAAATTAAATTATTTCTGTTTCTTGATTAAAGGAGGAATGAGGTCGAATTTTTAAAGACAGTGAAAGAACTGCTTTGTTGTGACAGAGGCACCAGGGCAACTGGACTTGTTTAATAATGAAACCAAGATAAATGTATTTTTAAAGAATTAAGAGTCAAGCAGGGATTTTCCTTTTTTTTTTTTTTTTTCCCCCCTACAGAAGGTTTGTGTAGTGGTTTGGGGTTTTTTTGGTTTGGTTTAGGTGGTTGGGTGTAGTTTTGTTTTTGGTTTTTTGCAACTGAATGCAGTAAACAAGAACTCAGATGAAAGAGTGGAAGGCTGGAAAATGTAACTCGAGTTCTGCTATACTGTCCCTTTCATTTTTTAAAGTTAAACCTTGGAAATTTTTTTTTTGAGAGATGGCATATTTGGAATTGCAGACATCCTTCCTTTAATCTTTAAAGTAAGAGATTTTTTTATAAGAATGGAGAGTGGTCAAAGAAAGGTCAAAGTTTAAATAAAATTCAAGCTTTTGTTTAGGGCTGCTTTTTAAAAAAATGAAGAACCTGTGACATTCCTACTGAATTCATTAGGCCTGGATTTCATCCAGGTTTTCTCCCAGTTTGGTTTAACTGCAGGTGACTGGAACAGATGGGAGAGCCTTGATGTGGGTGTGTAGCCAGTGATGGCTGTTCAGTGACTCCTCCCTTTGCAGTCAAGTCTGAGATGGACTCGGGCAGTGCAGCGCTGCTCAGGTCGGGTCTCTCCCTTCTCTGAAATCAAACACAGGGAGTCTGTTGTATTCTCCCCTGCTTTGACAGACAGACAGTACTCAGGAGAGGAGCTAACAAGAAGTTGAAATAATCTGATTTTCCTAATTAGTGTAAAATTGAATAATTTAAGGAATAAAATAAAACCAAAACAACAAATGCAATAACTTCTGGTTGCTTTGTTGTAGTAAAATGGAGTGTTTGAGAACCTTAAGCTTACTCTGACAGTCCCTCCCCAAATGGTGGGAGGGGTATTTACTCATCTGGAACAGACAATGTATATCTTTTAAATACCTGTCTCAGATTTTATAAATAATAGTTAGACCCAATCATGTACGGGAGATGTAGTGTTTGTTTGTTTAATTAGGAAGCCGAGCTGAGCTAAATCCTGTGGCAGATGTTGCCATGTATAATGTAATAAATAAAAGCCTTTATGGGACCCAGCAGGCAGCAGAGCTCTCAGTTAGCAGATGGCAGAATATTAAACTGGCAGTGCAGTAACTTGGCTGGCTGTGTCAGCTGGGCCAGACCCAGGCTCAGCACAAGTGTGAGTCAGCTGCACGTAGGAGGTGTCACCCAGCCCGTGTTTCTGCCAGGGATGTCAGTACTATCTTTAATACAGTACATGGTAGGAGATTTTTCATCCAGCAAGATGAGGTTGCAGTAGAAGTCAGTCTAGGCTTATCGTGACCTCTGCTGTGCAAGACAACAAAAGACCTTTGACAAGAGAAGAACAGAACAGATGTGCTGCTCAGTCCAAACTAAGTGGTGATAGAGGGACTGGAGATGTCAAACCTGTTAGAACTAACCCTTGTGGAGCCTGGCAGGTGAGAAAATGCCTTTTGCTTCAGAGCAGAAGTTGTTGCATTGGGCACTTGGCAGCAGCTGTGTGTCTCAGCCCTCAGGTGGGTCTGTGGGAGCACTGACGCAGAAAAGCTGTCTCTGAGCAGCTAGAGCCAAACTGTGCATTGCCCCCAGAGATCCCAGGTCCTGCAGGGTGAAAGGACTTCTGCAATTCACTGCCATGCAGACAGGTCATGCTTTTCACCCTCATTTCCTCCTGGCTTCACGTGTAAAGGCACACACATCTCCTCAGGCCCTGCTCCGCTGTCCCCTGCTGGGACATCCCTCGTCGCCTCCTGAGGCTCCCTGCGCTGCAGAGCAGCTTCTCCAAGCCCAGACTGGGAACGCCCTCAGCTGCAGCTCGCCCAGGCCCCTCGGTGATGTGCCTCCCAAGGCTATGGCATTTTCCCTGGGCCCAGCTCAGGCTCCAGTTTAAGACTGATATTACGGTGTTTTAGCCCAACGTTACGATGTTTAAGCACACCTTAAATGCAATTGTCTGAACAGCAGGTGTTTATGACAGAGTAAAACAGGATAGATTGCAAAGCAACTGGGAAGGCAAAATGCTTTTTACAAACTTCAGAATCCAGCACAAGGCAGTTAATCACCCACTCACCACAGTGGCTTACATGTGCGTGTGTTGGATTTAATATACCTTTGTGGAAAAAGAAGGGTGTCCAATGGTTAGCTGCTTCCTTTGGCTTCAGAGAACATCCTACAGGGATGAGAGTGAATATGAGACTTTTGGCTGTTGTGTTTCATTCTTTTCTCTTGATGTCTCTCTCCTGTTGGTGGGCAGCTCACACCAACTTCTGAACAGAGTGGAAGATTAGAAAGGTTTTAAAATCAGTTTGAAAAAGCAAGCAAGTTGTTCACATAGCTATATCTGAAAAATACAGCCCAAGCAAAGTGCACCTCGTAAAACAGCAAATTGTTTAAGCAAAACAATGTAGTGTTTGCTGGTTTGGTTGTACTCATTTAAATGAAAAAAATGTACTAAACCTTCTCTTTGAGGGATAAAACATACTGGCTTTTAAAAACACATATTGCCTCTTGAGAAAGCAACTAACCTGATTTACTGCAAGTTTGTTGGTGTGGTGGTTTTTTTTGTTTTGTTTTCTAACACCTCTGGGAAGATGGGATGGATTAAGTCGAGGTAGAACACCCAGTAACCTCCAGGAGGACGTTGCTGCCCTGCAGTCGAGCTCTGCTATGGCTGTGTTGCATCAAAACCCCACAGAAACAACACAGGTAACTCATTCCCTTAGAAAATACTTTGAGACATTGGAATGTTTTGTCATTTAAGGTACCTAGAGGGTATAACAGTAAACAAGTTTTGTTTTCTTCCATGCATAATGGAGCCCAAAGTTCTGAGCATGGTTGCACACGGTGGTATGGGAGGGGAAGGTGACTTTGCACGGGTTTGGTTTCCCTGCATTAGGAGATGACCCAGGATTGTTCCTGTTCCAGCAGCTGATACTCTGAGAATCTCACCCAGCTGCTGCAAAGACTTTCTGGCTGTACCACACGATCTGCTGGTGGTCTTGAAAAACCAGTAGCTCTTTCTTGCCAACAGAAAACAACGGAGCTTTGCTGTGAGAGGATCCTGTGGGGTGTGATGGCTAAGTCTCGTGTAAAGGAAATGAGAAGCCAATCGAGAGACATCAAGCAGGTACAAAATTCTTGAAGGGATGTGTGTGTTTATTTATATATATATATATATATTTATACGTGTTAGGAGCACCAAATCAGTGACATCTAGAATGCAAATTGTGTTCAGAAATAATACAGTTAAATATAGACACTTCAAGTGGCAGAGTGGGCAGAATTTCAGTATTTTCCTGACCACAGGCATAAACCTACCCCAGTAAATACTGAAAAGTCCTCAATTTCAAACAAAACAGTTGACGTTTGGAAAGTCTCACCCTGAAATTCATCTGTTGAAGGCTGACACCTAAAAGCATCTTATTAGCACTGAATGGGGTTACTCAATTCAGATTATTCTCAGTCTGAATGTTTGATGAGGAAATCTTTTGAGTAGCCACTTTTAAGCCCATTTAGGTTTACACAGTTCGAGTTAAAGTCAGATCAGTACAGTGCCTGCAGTGATGGTTAACAGTAGTCCTTTATTCCTAAAGACTGTGGAAATTATGTTCTTTGTACGACTTTACAAAGCAACAGATGATGTGTCTAGACAGTAATTTAAACCATGAATCTGCCCTTGCTTAAAGATGAACTTCTGCAAAAGAAAAATGAATGAAATGCTAGTGGCAGACAAGCAGAATCTGTGGATAAGTGCATCAGTTTTTGTTGGTGACAGATCTTGTGCTGGTAATAAACCTGAAGTGCTGTGAGGTCAGTGTCAGAATGGAACTACAGCTGTTTTCACAAACATGCTCATGGGATGGCGACAGTCGCTGGTAGCAGGGTGGACACAGCTATCTGCCAAACAGAACAATGAGTTCTCCTCATTGCAAAATGAGCGAAATTGGGGGAATAATAAATCAGAAAATTAGTTAAGACATCATTCATCTCTCATGGCTTTGTGACATTGCAGCTTGGAGTCCTTCAGGACATAAATTCATTTATTGCATTTTATTGTTATGAAAACCTGTCAAGGCTGGTATCAGGCTCTGGGAAGTTGGATGAGCAGAGGTAACTGTGTGGTGTTAATTAAGATGGTGCTTGCATGCTTTTGTTCAAGATGTGGCCAGTTTGCTGTAAACTGTTGAATTACTCTTCTTCCTCTGAGCCCTTTAAGGAAAATGAGAATTCCAAAATGAGTAACTTCTGCCTAAGAACTTGTGGCTCTGGCTATCACAGGTGCAGTAACCATTACATAAAATGAGATGGGGCTGTGCTCTCTTCAGCTTTTCATTTCTATGTGTAGGTTCTGTGCAATTATTCTAGACTTGCAGTTTTTAATTTTAGGCTCTGTCAGCATGAAGAACTGGTGCTATCTAAATTTTTTATTGGGTATTTTTTTGTCCTTTATGGATTCTGAAGTATTTTGTAGTTACATGTCAGAGGATTGCTTCACTTGTCACAGAAATGCATACGCCATTTCTCTTCTTCAAGACATGCCGTTGCATGATAATTAGAGAGGGAAGAAGATGAGATGAATATGTTGATCTGCAACTCTAAAGAGGAAAAATAGTAGAATTCTGTCAATTTGTACTTTTCACTCTGCTATTTCCTTCAGAAAATAGCTAATCATATATGATGAAATAATTTCCTCAGTGTGGGGTTATTAACCATTTATGCAACATTTTGAAAACTGAAGGAAAAGTAATTGCCTAATACTAAACATTCACATTTTAAATGCCTAGCTTCAGTTTTGCTTTTGGACCAGAGATTTTTAAGTCTGTCTTCAAATCCCAGAATGAACATGCCTGCAAAATTAATGCTAAATCTTCAGCCAAGGAACTCCCTTAGCTGGGCTCTTCCTCCAGAGGAGCTTGTGACAATTTCTATACAAAAGTCATAAAGACCGTGAGACTGTGCAGGATGCAGGAATGGAAAGAAAACGGGTTTTAAGTTACATTCCTTTTATCCTTTAAATATTAAATGCTTCCTTTGCATGATGCCTTAAGGTTTTAAAAAAAACCCCAATTGTTCCACGAAAGCCAAACAATGTGGGATTAATTTTTAGCCAGTGTCTTAATTGTACCTGGTGGAGCTGCAGGGGGATGGGGATGGCGCACAGAGTGTGTAGAAAAGTTTGGACACGTTCGGTTCCTTACAAGATAAATCATATTTAAATGCCTTTAGAGGAGCATTGATATGAAGTTTACATTGTCAGCTTGAGTGTTTTTTGGCCGTGTTAAGCAGTCACTGCGTCTTCAGCCACGGGGAGAGGCTGGGCAGGAGCTGGAGCTGTCTGTGGTGTCCGAGTGTGCTCAGCAGGGCCGGGGATTTGGAGCAGGTGCCATCCTGAGACAGCAGCGAGTGCGGGTGCAGAGGGAGGGAAGGAGCTGCTGGAGGGAAGGCTGTTCCCAAAGGGTCCATGTTGCACACTAATATTTATGAGAAATGCTGTAGGACTGGGAATCCTTATCAGAGATTAAGGGGGGTATAGGTGGTTTTTGGAGGGGAGAATTCCCAGTGTAATTTGTTAGCAAAATGACAGTAAAAAACCACAACAACCATACTGTCAGCTTTTAATTTTTCCACAAGAATTGTAGCGTCACCAGCAAGCAGCGTATCACTTGTACAGCACCACTGCCTTTCCATCTGCCCTGGGAGCTGAGCTGCTCACAGATTGCTGTGAGTGCAGGGCTCTGTAATGAGCTGAGTTTCTGGAATAACAAAACTGTTTCGTTTCTTTGGAATGCAGGTCAGGGGCGCTGCTCCTGGGCAGGTGGAGCTGGAGGGAAAGGGGAGAGCGGCTGGCTTGGTAGCTCAGTGGTCTGTGCTCCTGTGGCAGAAAAGAGAAACGTGGAGAGCAGCAGAGGACGCTCCCTGCAGCAGCACATGTTTGGAGGAGGAGGTTGTTCCCACAAAGGTGATTGTGTTTTTTTTTTTTTCATCTGCCTACACCGTTAGGAGCACTGGGAAAATGGATTACCTGTTGGCTGAAGCATGGGATGCAGCTGTTATCCCCCATCCTGCCTTTACTGTTCTCTCTTGTATACTGCCAAATGTATGGTGGGCATCTGACAGCAACAAGCAGCAACTTAGCGGCTTAGGAGGGAAATCCTAGCATTAGGTATGTTTTAAAGTCACTACAAATGTTCCTACATGCCCTCTGGGCTGGTGTGGCCCAATGGCCCTGCCACATACACACCCTGCCTGCCTCTGCAGTGCTCTGCTGAGATCTCCATTCCCCGGGCTCTCCACACACAGCTGTGCTGCTCCTGTGCATCTCCACACATGTATTGTGATCATGATTACGAGACTTGATTCTTACAGAGCTGCCTATACTCTGGATGCTCGTTATTGATTCCCCCCTGGTACCCTCTGCTTTCCCTCCCCTCCTGTTTATTTGCTCACATTTGTCCATCTCCTTTTGTTGTCAGGAGACAGCAGGGCTCCGTGAGGAGTGAGCCATCAGCTTTGCTGGGCTTTTGCATCAGGTGTGCACGACTTTGGGCTTTGAAGGCTTTACTGGCTGCTGCTCTGACTGAGATGAATATTGTGTATCTGTGCAATGCACAGCAAGTAACGTAACACATCCATATTCTCTGTGCACTGGGCAGAATTTCTCACTTCATGCATCATTCTCAGCTTGCTGCAGCAATTTCACAAAGTCAATCCTTATCTATTAGCACACAGGAAAAGCAGCAGAGAAATATACATGTGGCACAGAACTTTTTTTTTTTTTTTTTAGAAGGTTTTCTAAG
>VXBT01014085.1:539151-662245 GCA_013400235.1 Oriolus oriolus
TTTTTTTTTTTTTTTTTTTTTAATGTCTCAGACATTTCTGCTTGGAAAGTGTGTGTTACTGTTATAACCTGATAATTGTATTCTGAAATTTTCCTCAGACTAAATGACTTCAAAAGTCCTGAGTGAGAGAATTTTCTTATTTCTCTGGCTTCTGTATTGTCAGTCAAAGTATTTCACAAGAGCCAGGAGATACCATATTTTTCAGGGGAGGTAGAAATCAGTGGCAAAAGAGGGGATTTAATCAGAACTGATGGTTTCACTTTGAGACATGCCAGCAAGTTTTTACTTGTATTTCTGAGGTTTGTGTCTTGAGATTCTGAATCTGATGGGCAAAAGGTCCCTCTTGTCAAGGCACTGAGTTCTTGCTGGAGTCTGGAGCGCTCAGGCCTTCAGCAGACCAAGGTCACACAGGAAAGGAAGAGATGGAGAAGGAGAAGCCAAAAGGAGGAATTGCAATTTTCAGTGCTGTCAGTCTCAGCTGTTCTCATGCTGTCCAACACAGCAAACTGCTAAATGCGCTGTTTCCTGGTGCTTGGTGCAGACAGGGCGCATGAGAGGCTGGCACAGAAATACTTCAGTTGTTGTTGCATAGTTTGTGACTCCTTTCTGCTGCTGATGGTATTGGGAAAGTCTCCTAAGTTGAGGTTCCCAGCTGGGTAATGTGCTTATCCTCAGAAATCATGTTTCCCATAGCTAAAGAACCATTCCACTCTAAAAAATTATCATCGTGTCATTAGCTGAGCTGTGCTGTGTTGTGAGAGCTCACGTTGTGGTGTCCTTTTTTTTGACACCATTTTCAAATAATTTGTTTGGCAACAAACTGGGCTGATTAAAAACAGCAAACAGGCTGAAGCTCTTTCCCCTTTTCAGCAAGCAAATGACCAAGGCTTTTTATATAGCTTAAAAACAACTTTGCAGATGAAATTCTGTAGTGCCTAGTTCAGCCATATTTGCCCAATCAATTTGTCTTACACTACCTCTCTCTGTTTAAAGCTGGTCTTAATAAGCTGTCAAAACCCCATGTGCAGTGGTGGATAATGTTAACTCATCAGCTGAGGGAGATGTGGGTGAGGGCCCTGATGTCTGTAAATTGTTGGGGCTGTTTCTTCTCATCAGTTTTTCTTTTTCCTACAAGAAAACCAAATATATAGCTACAGAGATAATCAGCAGCTATGTTTTTGGACTTTGGAGTGTGCATGCTCCATTGATAAGGTGTTGGCTGCTTTTTGGGTTGGAGCATGGTGGGAAGCAGAGGGAGGTGAAGCCCACAGCAGGAGTCATTAATTAGAGAGGATGATGGTGTGCACATGCTGTAGTACACTCAGGTGAGTCTTGGTACACATTGATTTACACATTATTAAAACAAATTCCTCAGTTACTTTCAGGATTAGTGTGACAATGTATTTTTGTTAAAGCCAGGCACAGGGGACAGAGAGCATGTTCTGGGGTAGGCAGTTAGTTCTCCTTTGCCTGGTCTTGCTGGTCCAACTCGATTAACAGCAGACTTCCTCACGCATTGCTCTGCTTTATCTGTCTTTGGCATAACTCCTTTCTGCATTTTTCATCATCACATGGGTAATATGTGGAGGAGAAACTGGTCCTTCCATGACAGAGGAGATTAATTTCAGCAGCTGTTGCAGGATAAATGCAGGATACAAAGGGAATTTAATGTGAAGGGGCTTTAAACCTTGCTTTTGCTTATGAGCAAACCTGCAATGTTTGTATCTTCAGATTATTGTTTGGGAACTTCATTTACTAACTGAGGAAAACATTTTTTCCTGCAGTGTGCCAGAGCCAAGTTCTAGACTTTGTTTTCTGGGAAGGATAGTGATTCCAGTCTGGAGACAAAGTCCAAGGTTTAGCTGCCATTCCCTACACCTTGTGAAAACACTGGGAAAGCTGTGGCAGCTCTGTACGGATTCAGGGCCGGTGGCTAAGGAGGGGCTCGTGCTGGCTGCAGTTTCTCAGCCAGGAGAAGTTTCCTCACCCTGCTGAATAACCTGCAGCGTGCAGGAGACCCAGAATGTGGAATGTAAGCGGTTTGCAGCGGAGCAGTAGGTGAGGGGCGTGGAGGGTTAAATGGAGTGACCAGCCAAAGCTGGGACTGTGGAGGGTGTTCAGTGCTTGGGACTGTGCTGGGAGTTCCCACTCTGACAGTGTTAACAAGCTTTTCCATAATTCAGTTACACCTTGGAAACAGTTAAAGCAATTTAACAGCAAACTTGGCATAATTACCAGTTAATAGCCAGAGCCAGTGCTCCTAAAGTGTAAATAGTTTTGGAATTGATCTGAGCTTACACTGTCAGCATTTTGTAGAGACTGAACTTTAAGTGCTTAATTCAGCGGTATGCAACCATTAATTTTGTTTTTTATTTGCAAACAAAGGTGCAAGTGGTTATTCTATTTTTCTGCAATAATAAAATCAATTAAACTGTTCTTCCCCAAATGTAGATGACCTTTGTAAGCAATACATTTGAAATGCCAACACGTGAAAAGAAAATTATGACAAGATCTTGCGTTTATTAAGAGAAATTGAGGACCTGATAGCAGGTTAACACTGTAGCTGCTGACCAGGCCTCCTTTACACTGATTTCCAGTGGTAGAAGTTCTGTGGTCAGGCGTGTGCTCCACCTGCCTTCTTGCAGTTAAGCTCATGATTGTCTCTAAACCTGTTCCAGTGTAGTTTGGTGTTTAGTGCTGAGGTCATTAGCTCTTGGTGAGCTCCAGCAAAGCACAGAGGTGGGGCAGTCGGTATCACCATCAGCTCGGAGTGTGAGCAGAGGCAGCACACGCACGAGTAACTGGAGACATCCGTGCAGGGTCAGTGCTCCGTCTCCAGAATGGAGGAGCTGCACAGTTAGGAGGGCTCTGTCAAAGTCTGTCACAGCTGAACAGTGAGACTGAAAATGGAGGAGTGCATGAGGACCAGGAGAAATTGTTTTCCCAGCATCCTCTTCCCCAAATTCCTTGTGCTGCCTGTTCTGTTCTGGGGAGAGTGAACTGGAGCGGGACCGGGTGATTAATAACAGTGTTAGTGCTTTGCAATTAGAAATTATCTGTGACACAGGTTTTGCTTCAAGTGTTTTCTTCTTGAACAAAAGGCAGATCCTACACTTGATGTGTTTGGAGGCAAATCTGAAAAACAGTAAAACATGAAGGGAAATAAAAGGAACAGTTTGTGAAGGAGCAGGTTGCTCCTGGCCTGCGGTTCCCACAGAGGTCCCTGGTGAAGGGGGTGAAGTTTGTCCTCTGGGGGACTTAGTCTTTAGCAGGAATTGGTCTTGGTGTCTGCCCACCCAGAACAGAAAGTTCAACCTGAATCAGACTTAAATGTGTCTCCAGCAGACCAAGACTTCAAGCTGGTCAGCTCTCCTGCGAGGAAAGGTATTGCTTTGTTTGTTAGGAGGGACCGGGGAGGTGTTAAACTCCACCGAGCAAGGTTCTACCAGAACCATGGGGTGAATTTCCCCCTTTTTATTTGACTCTAACAAAGACTGTAATGAATCTCTCTGCATAACTTTCTGGGTTTCACAGCCTTCCCCTGTCTCCCTGGCAAAGCCTATTATGATTTAATTTTCTTTCTTCCTCTAATTTATTTGTGTTTCATAGCCCTGCCTGACAAGCTTTCCCTTGTCTGGCCATCTCTTTAAACTCTCACTTGGTTGCTCCCATGAACGTGCTGGGAGGAGCTGCTTGGTGGTTTTTTTTCAGGTTTTGTGCAGGAAAAGGGAAGAAAGCCTGCTGGCACAGCGCGCTTCCTTGCTGCATTGCGCTCAGTTTCCAGGCCAAGGAGATAGACCTGTGGTGCAGTATTCATGCATGGGCAGGGACTCTGCAACATCATGGTAAAGGTGCAAGAAGAAAAAAGCTTTATTGCGTATCTGAAATTCCCTTAAATACCAATGGAAAAACAGGAAATCACCTCATATAAACAAGAATGAGTTCACCTCAGTGTTCCCCAATCACCTGGAATATTTCTTAGACATTGCCTATTATGGTAAAAGGTAAACAATACCTTACAAGGTCACAAACTGCAATTATCACATCTCATAGGGCTGACACCGTCCAGAAACTCCCAATCCTCTCTCAGCCCATCCCCGGTGACCTGGCTGTAATCCCAGGATCACCTCCGGGTCTGAGAACCTGCAGCCAACAAGGCCTAATTTCTCTTCCAGCACACAGTGTAGCCCAACACTGTGGTGCAACACCTGACTCCCCTGTTTGGAGTTAGGTGTCATCAAAAGATGGATGGAAAGAATTCAAGAAACATACTGTGACTTGTTTTGCATCCTCACAAATCTTCGTGGTCTGGTTTGTTGCGGCCATTGTTCGTGGAAGCTTTTGCAGGATGGTTCTATTCACTTGGGTTTCCAGATGAGGTGCTTTCAGTGACTGATTGTGATCTTGCAAGACATATTTCATTCTCAGACAAATTTTGAAAAGCATTCTCTATTCCTGGGGATGATATTTTGCAAAATGTATGCGTTCACGGCTTTCTCTCTCCTCCCCCTGCATGGAGTTTCTAACAACCTAGAATTAAGGTGGGAGAGATGAGTAACACAGAATTGAAAATATCATCATGGCTCTTGCATATGCAACAACAGCTTTGGAAATGCTAGCTGATAAGTTTTCTTCATATTTGCATGTAAAAGCACTCAACTTTGCCTTCCCGCTTCCCAGTGTGGAATTAAATACATTTCTCTCCATGACAATCAGATTCTACCTCTGTAAAGTGATGAGAAGAAGCCTGTTGCTGTATGATGTATGGCCATTTAAGCAGCTCTAATTCTTTCAAGGCTTCATTTATCTCTCTAACAGGGTGATGGTGATAATCCCATTTACAGCAATTGTGCCATATTAATAGGAGGATCAGCACGTTCTGGCAGCTGACCTGGGGACTGCTCTGCTCCCACCTTGCTGCCGCCTTCCCGTGTGACCTTCAGCAAATCTCCAGCCTTTCCTGGGACTGCCAGAAAGCTCCCCATTACCAGGGGTAATGATACTGAAATATCTTTGCAATATGATAGGAGATCCTTGGAAGTAATAGACTTGCTGTACATACCTTGCCATGTGTGCTAAATGCTCTTCTTCTTTTATTACAGTGTTGCTCCCGAGAGAATATTAAGTGGACAGGGTGACATTTTCTGTAACACCAAGTTCTGGTCTAATTCCACTCTTGTAAAAGTTTATGGGCACTTTGACTTCACTGTCCTGTGAATCATTCATTGTGCTGAACTCTTGTCTGACAGCCATTCCAGAAGATGGCAGAACAACTTCTTCTATGATTTCCTTGTCTTCTCATATTACGTTAGTGCTTTTTAATCTGAACTGGAAGAAACCAGTGGAACTTCAGGGGATGATTTTGTGTTTTCAAGTCATACATGGTTGAGGTGCTGAATGTCTGAAAGACCATTTATTTTTTTCAGGTGATGACATAATGTTTGTCTCAAGATGGTGTAAGTTCCAGCACACCTGGTAGGAAAGAAATGAAGCTGTTGACAAGGCCTTATTTAAAATGATTCTGTCAGTCTGGGGTGGTTTTCAAAATCCAGTGGTCCAAACTAAAGCCCATTTTTAATCATAAAAAGAGATTGAAGAAGGGAATGTCATTTTTTATGTGCTTTTATGGCATCATTCACATTGGGATGCAGGCTGGGTTGAATTCTGCTCACGACTGCAACAGCAGCGTTTTAAATCAATAGCAATGGCATTGCAGTCACAGAGCTCTAAGGATGTAAAAAATTTAATGTTCACACAGTGAAGTTATATCTTTTGTTCAACCAGTGCAACCACATAAAGCAGGTAAACTTTCAGGCAACAGTGGTAATTGTAAAATGATAATGTTTGCAGTAAACATTAATGTTAATAAAAATATTGCGTGTTTCTTAGCAATACAGAGTTAGAAAAGCTTTATACCAAATACAAAACACTTGCTAAGCTAAAAATTGCATCATTTGAATCACTGCAAAAGGCCTTAGCATCAGTAATCTGTTACTGGTTTTCATGAAATACAGTTATTATAACAATAATTGTGGTTATAGGCTTAATTATAATCACTTGCACAGGGACTCCAACTATGCTCATGCCAATATATTGGTCTAATAATTTAATTTTCTGCTTTAGAGAAATCTTACTAGGAAAAGCATAAAAATACGTGTACAGTAAATTAATATTAAAGGAAATCAAATTAACTGCAGAATAGTGTTATAGCAGTTGGTTAAAAACATTTCTTACAGCAAAGTCTGGTTCCCCAGACACATCTGGGACATGTCCTGTGATTTGGGACCAAATGTTTCTCTCTTTGTGAACAGCCTCCAGTTCAGTGTCCCGTGGCTGAGGCTCTGGTGCCAGGGGAAGGGCTGAGCTGGCTCCGGAGCAAACCCCCACACCAGTCCCTTCTCCTGCCTGGTGGGAAGCTTGCCAAGAGGAGCATGAGGGACTCCCTGTGACGAGGGAGCGATGCTGGGTGCTGGGCTCAGACCCTCCTGTGTTCAGGTCAGGTTGAGTGCAAAGCAGAAACCCTCAGGCACTGAACTGGGCTGGGCATGAATCTTACTGGCAGCAGTTCCGTGGCAAACAGCTGCTTCCTTCAGAGCACGCTGAGCAGGACAGCTTCCTCAGATTTGTTCTTTCCCACAGGCTAAAAAAAACGTGCATGCTGTCTAGTTATGTGAGGTATTTTTAGCTGGTTGCATGCTGTTCTGATCATTGTTGTGGAATATTCAGAACAGGAACTCCACTTCTCCTGTCTATCATCTCTTAAAGACTTTGCACAAGTGAAGGTTTTCTCTATTTGTACCTATTTTAAAAAATCATCTCTGCAACTGTCAGAGGTTTGTGGGGGGAGAGAGGGGTCTAAACCTCCTCATAGCAAAGAAAGGTGGTCCTGTGCCCACTGCCTGGGGCTGCTCAGTGATGAATAACGTGGTAGCTCCGGAGGCAGATGTGAGCTCTGGAGATTTTTTATGACATCTTGCCACAGTTTCATTCTGCTCAGTGGGACAGAATAACGCTATGGTGAAATACTGGTGTGTGTGCAATTGCTGCATGTCACTGCAGTTATTCAGGGGTTTTTATGCTCATTGCCAAAGAACTCAGTCAAGCACAGCTGTAAATAAAGAGGCAAGGCAAGGCACTGGCTAAGAATGATTTGGGCCACTGGGGAAAAGGGTGTGCCTCCTAAGCAGTGCAGGTTCCTGTGGCCCTGCTGCCCTGTGTGTAGTTCACTTTATCCGAGCAGCCCCGAGGTGGAGCAGAAGGACTGAAAACCCTCCCAGCACGTGTGGAAGCTGCTGTTGCCATAATGTGCACGAACGCAATCTGAGCGGCCTGAGGGACGTGCAGGACTCCTGAACACCAAGCTGCAATGAACAGGGAAGCCAAAAGTGTGGGAGTCTCTCTTGCTGCGTGGATGACAGCAGCATTTTGCCAAACTTTGTGCTGCCACTGGAGCTTCACAGGGAGGAGAGGTCAGGCTTGTCACCAGCTCTGGTGCCTGGCTCCAGGCCACCAAGCTGATGGAAGCCACTGCCTCGTCTGCTCAGTCTTGGGATGTCAATGTCTGCACCTTCAGATAACTGAAAGTGGTTTTTAGGTTGGCCTCCAAGGACAGAGCACAAAAGGAAAACAAAGGATGTATTCCTTGTTTTGTGACCATTGTCATACCCTCTCACGGCTCTGACCCCTCGGGGTGTCTGTGCCTTTGTCTTAACTGTGTGGTGTTTCCTAGAGGAGGCTCTCACTGCTTCCCTCCTAGAGTAGCAAAGCATACATGTTATTTGTAAATTCTTTTTACCCCTACTCTTTTTGTAAAAATGGTTTCAAACTTGTAATTTTGCCCCCTAAGATTTAATCATTATTTTGTATTTGAAAGCTTTGTCCAAGTATACTGTGGCTTACTAACAGCAGTCATGTTCTTCCAGGCAGAACTTCCCAGGGGACTGTAGAATTTTATAGAAAATTCCCTATCTGCAGTAATCATTTTTAACATGCTACTTTCACCATATTTCACATTCTTTTGTGCTGCTCATATCTTCTTTTGATATAGGCAGTGGACTGTCATGCTGATTTTCATATTGCTCTCACTGCACTGATTTAAACCTTCCTGGTATTTGGGTGACTTTCCCTTTGTGTTGTATGCAGGAGACATTGGACAGGAGGAGACGCAAGTGGCAAGGTGATGAATTTGTTACTCAGTGCGTTTTTTATAGGAAGGAAATTCCTGATCCCTTTTAGGTTGTTTTTCCTTGACTATGTTCACTCTGTAGAAATCAGCTTGGAAAAAAAATCAGTGTTGGACTTTGCTGATGGTCCATAACCAGATTTGCACCTCTAAGAGCTGAGCTCTGAATTAGCACTAAACAAGGGACACGAGGGTTTCCAAAAGTATTTGGTATCCTCAGCTCAATTGGAAATCCGAGCATTTGCAAGTTAAACTTTTTAAATGCTCTGTCACTGTTGTCAGCATTTCATTATTCAGTGATGAATTAGCCAAGTAGAAACGTTAACTTTTCTCTGGGATGCAAATTTGCTGTTGCTATTTTTTCCTACTTATTTTTGAGACATTTATTTTTGTAAAAAAGCCTGAAGTGATGATGATGGAAAAAATCAGTTGCTTTCGTTATTTTCTCCTTTTCCCTGGATGAATTTTGCTCTGTAATGTTAATGTGAATGAAGCCATTCAAATTTTAATTCTCTTGCTTGGTGCAGCCTTTCAGGGGGGCAGTCTTAACTTGACAATGTATTAATTGCTGGGGAAACCATTCAAAAAATATGCTTTGGCTGTTATTTCACCCACTCCTGTCTTCCATTCCCCACTGACAATCACTTTTCCAGTGGAACATTACTAACACTCTGAACAGAAATGCCATTATTTATCTAGCAGGCTCTTGTTGCCTGCTGGTGTCTTGGTTGCATAATTAGACATAACTTTTTTCTTAACTTGCAAGTGCATCCCCAAAAAGTAGATTAGAAAGAAATGGAGTCTAGGAAAGGGAAGAAATGAAAAGTATTTGACAGTGTTTCTCTACAGGTTTGTGGTTTTTTTCCTTGCAGATATTAAGAGAAGGTGCTGTAGGCTGCCTTCAGAGGAGGGTGATGTGCCTCCTGCTGGGGTAGGAGTTTTGCTCCTCACTGGAAGTGCCAAGGTGTCTTTACATGGGTAAAAGATGTATAGTTGCAGGGAAAAGACAAACAGCTCAGCACTGATTAAAGGGGAAAAACGATATTTTTCTGTCACTCAAAGTTAAAAGAGAAGATGAGATGCATCTCACCCACAGGTAAGCAGCAGTCAGCAGTCACAGCTGGTCACTCATCCCCTGGGGTAATCAAATAGCACACTGGTTCTTAGTCTTAACTGAGAAAGTGGCTTCATGTAAAATTAATAATGATAATTAATTTTACTGACAACAAAAATCTTCACACAACTCCAGATGTACACACTTAAAAATAATGCTCTCTGCAAATTAAGTTAGCATTGACAGTGCAGTTCTCCAGTACTAGATGGCAGCATTAAGAACTCTAAGGAATTTCCATTAGTTTCCTCTGGTTTTGCTTTGCAATCGATACGAATGAGTGAGAAGTATGTTGTTGGAATGTTAAAAAAGCAGAAGTATAATTTCTTATTGATTAGTCTAACATAGCCAGATACAAAAGAAAACAGTGCTTCAAATGCTAAAACAGGGAGGAAAGGAAGTTAAAGAGCACAATCAATTTATTGAATTCCAAAAGTTTGTGGCTTGTTTTGGTAAAAATTCACTGTGAGTTTCCAGTAATTTGATTAATGAAACTCTTCCTTGATATTCTCTGGACAGTGTTACAAAGAAGGCAGAACTTCGAGGAGGATGTACGTGGAGAAGCCTGTCTCTCAGGAAGATGGGAGATCGCCGTCCTAGCTCTGTTAGACTGTCTCAGTAAGAGAAGGGTTAAAGGCTAACTGAGTTACTCTGTGCATGAAACTTCTATACAAACTCTTCCAAAACCCTGTTCCATCACGATGTACCATGTAGGTCAATAACTCATTTGATTACTCTGTGCTGCATGCTCTGGGTTACAAAAACCAGTTTAAACTCAAGGACCTGTCTGGTCTCGTCCTTCTGTCTCTCCTGATTTCAGCCTTGAAGCATCACTTTGGGTGCTGGGATTTTTTTCAGTACTAGGGCAAAGTTGATGAGGTCTTTAAAACAAATACTTGGAGGTATAAAGACACAAATCTGTGTGAATGTGGGGAATTTCCTCTTCCCATTTAACCAAACATTAAGATCCCTCACTTCTGTTTTCTTTGCTGAGGATTAAATTCTTCTTTAACTTTGGGGACAGTGCTGTGTGAGGAAGGCAGAAGTGTTGCATCCTGGCTCCCCACTGCTCCCCGGTGCTGACAGATTTCATTTTTCACCCCCGGCCAGGGCAATGCAGTGAGGACAAGCTTCAGGCTCCTGCATGTTTTATCTCGATATTTGTGCGTGCTTTCACCTGTAAAAACAGTAGACTTTAGTTGTGTGAGCCAGCTTTGTGTCTGGCTTGTTTTTATTTGAGAGAGCGGTGTCTGCTTATGTGGGGAGCAAACTGCAAAAGGAGCCTGAGTTCCTCTGTAGCAGACCTGAAATTCAGTCTTGTCTTCCCAAACTTTATGGGTATAAGAATTACTGAAAGCCCTGCAGGTAGCCTAGGCTTGCTCAAACTGCTGTCACTGTGTTTTTAAGGACATCTGATGGGGCTAATCTCAAATTCTAGTTTGGAAATACACTTTGTGTGGTAATAAAGTGCTTTGATGAGATAGTGTAAATAACACAGTCAACACATTTGGGACAGTGCAGCTCTGGAGACTTAATTTCATAAGAAAGAAATCCTATCCAAAACATGAGAGTGAATCTGAGGGGCCAGCACTTATGGTAATATATAGCTTGATGCTGGCAAAGTAAGCTAAGGATTATGGGATGCACTTGATTTGGCTGTTCTTGGAGATATTCAGTGTTAAATTATCTAAGTGTTAAGATTGTGATCTGGTCTTGTTAGAGTGCAGTCTCTAGTTGGTTTTTTTTACATTTTTTAGGGGGAAATATAAAAGCTAGAAAGAGGTATTTAGAACTGAAAGATGTTTGTCAGCATGTCTATGGAAATTGCTGAGAAGAAATGGCAAAAAAGCATCTCAAACCCAGCACTGCTCACCCTCCTCCCCCAGCCCTGCGGAAAACTCGAAGTTCAAATCTTATCAGTGTGGTACAGCTTATGCTCAGAGCTGCTGCATTTCAGGAGGTGCTTCTGGGAGCAATTGTGAGTGAGATGTAGAATCTGTATCTCTTCTTCCTTTTTATAGAATTAATTTGCAAAGTTTTTTGGTTTTTCTCCACGTATTGGCTCTGGTTTATGCGTGGATTAAGGCTGTGCTGGTTGACCTGCCCTGTATCTTTGTCTTCTCAGCTGTGACTGCAGAAGGTGGCCCTAAGGCACAAGTCCCACACATGATCAGAGAAGCCTTGTGTTTGAACTTTCAATTCCTCTCATAATTGGAATTTGTCCCTAATACTGAATGACACTGAAAACACCAGAATGTGCAAAAAGAATCTTTGCCATTTTGAAATATCATCATCTGCTCTTTGCTGGAATATCATTTAATTCATCAAACGGCTTCATTAATCCAGCAGACTCATTCAGAGAGACATTTGATCACATGCATTGAGTCATAATGTCATCCTAACTACTTCTGAAATCATCTGAAAATCTATTCCTGTCACAGAAGCAGTAAAGAGACTGTAAATTTGAAATGAAATAGAAAGGCAGATAACGGGATCGATGCTTTGTTAATGATGCTATTGAACAACTCCCGCACTCTTGATCCACAACAAAATTTAAAAAAACTGCTGTGGGCACGGTGTGCAAAACTGACACGGTGCCAGCAAAGAGCGTGTGTGCAGGGATAATGACGGTACGTGTAGGGCTCTCAGCAGCCCTGGCAGGGAGCAAAGCTTTTGGCACAGCTGGCTGTGGTGGAAACCCATTTGTACTTCTCCCTGCACAGCTTTGGCTTTTGTTAGATGAGAGGGAGCAGTTGTTCCTGGCTGTTGTTTTCCGGCACGCCGTGCAGGAGTGCCGAGTGCCAGACCCGCAGCACGCGTCAGCGCGGCCTTGGGCCCTTCCTCGGGGCCCAGCCTGCTCTGCCTTTCAGGGCAGCTGCAGCCCGGTGCTGTGCAGGCACGGCCCGTGGCTGCTTCGGACGCTCCTTTTGGTGTGCATGAAAGCATCAGCACCGAGCTGGCACAAGCTGGGCTCCATCGCGTCTGCCCGCTGCCTGCGCGCTGCTCCCACGCTGCGGGGGCCGGGACCCTCTGCAGGCACAGCTCACGGTGCTCTTCTGAGGATAATTCCAAATCTCAGCCCAGTGTCCGGTATACAAATGTCTGGGAAAAGAGGCCTGATTTTAAGGGTTTTTGGGTACGGTGGCCCAGGTATGCACACCTGGGTGCTGACTGCAGGTGTGGGTGAGTGGCAAGTGTCTGGCGGGTGTTTCACCCCACCTGCCTTCTGCGATCAGCGTTGTTCCTCGCAGGATGGTATTTGGCTTCAAGCACAGTGGGCTGCTGCCTAGAGCAGCACGTTTCCTGCAGATGGGCAGACAGGACCCCATCACCTCTCTCCTCCTGGCAATCCATTGCTGCTCTTGCTGCTGCTGAGGAGGGCAGGGGAGCAGCTAATGGCAAGGTGTTCCCACCCTGCTGTGCCCCAAGGGTGCGAGCACAACAGTCCCAGTAGATCCCTTATTTGGAGAAGGGGAAAATAAAGATTTGGTTGTGCTTCTCCAAATTCTTGAGCTGGTCGAGTAAATTAGATATGTGGGACTCATTGCTCTGTCTCAAAAACGAGATTGCAATCACCTATTACACAAGATCACTTTCAATTTCAGATGGCCGTAAGCTCCTTATGCCTCTGGGCATGGGCCAGCTAATGCCACTGTTTTGCAGCCCTGTTTGCAATATATATTTTGTAAATTATTTCTGCCTAAATTTCCCCAAACAGATTTAGTTTGCTGTTTAAATGAGTCTCAGATACAGTCCCAGGCTTTGCTTTCAACAAGCAGTTGTCTGAAGAAAACATAGTGCTCATAAATATTTGCTGAAAGCAAACAGCTGGGGCAGAATTCTGGGCTTTAAGTGGCTGAAATGGCTCTGAATGTATTTGTTCTTTGCTCGCAGTGATTATTCATCACTCTTCATCTTAAAAGCAGAACAAAGCTGAAATTCTGTGCAGTGCTGCTAAATAAGAAAAACAAAGGCTTTGTTAGAGAAACTGGATGTTACGTGTCTTTAGATCCCCTTTACTGCTCGTATTTATTTTTTCACTGAAACAGCAATTTCAGGAAACACATCTTGCTATCCTGTGTGCAAGCTTGTGGGATTTTTTTTTCCCCCTAGTATCACTGTCATAACGATTCACTGATGAGCTAATCTAGGAATCCATGGACTTTTGATCCTTTATGTGGAATCTGAGATAAATCGGACATTATCCCGTAGCCCTGTCACTGGTGACAGATCCAGTAGTTACTGATCACTGAAGGTTGGCTGACATTTACACTGCAGTTTCCACAGCTGCTCAGGTGCTGTGTCATCAGAAAGGGGATCTGGCTGAAGTGACAGCTGCTATCCTGCTGCACGCAGCTGATCCCACCTTGATTTCCAGCTCCTTCTGACCCTGCCTGCAGCAAGCAGTGCCTGGATAATGCAGTGGGTAAATGTACGGTGAGGAGACATATCAAATTAAGGCAGTGATTTTAGCCAGCTGCTTTTATTTCCCATACACCAAAGAATAAGATTTGCTTTAATTCATTAATTTATAAATTGGTCTACCAGTTTCTTTTTAAAACACTGTCTGGTTTCTAGAAGGGAATAGAATATTAACAAGGAGAAATTACTGTGCTATGAACCATCTAGAGTTTCATCAAGAACTCTGTGGAAGCAATCAACTGATGGTAAAGTTTGGACACTAAATTGCAGAGGGTATGATTTAAAAAATAGTTGTACCAATGTCAAGAGAAATTGCCTAAATGTCAAACCTTTCCAGTGTGTAGCAGATACCGGTATGAATGTGTCTGGATGAGTTTCCCAGAGTGCTGGAGAAGGTGTGAAAAAGGCCTGTTGAAGAGCCTTGGGCTTTCAAAGCCATCATAGCACATATTCCCAGAGCCAAGGAGCACGTGGATGGGCAGGCAGTGTGAAATGCATGTGATATGTGACGTTTTCTAGTGCTTTTGGAAAGGAAGAAGCCATGTTTGAATGAAGCCAGTGCAATCAGAAGTACTAAATTGCTAGGATTATAACAGAAGTGAATAAATGCTTTGGGCATTTGTCCAACATAAAACTGTTAAGGTACATTTTATTATTATTGCAAAACATACCCCCATTTAAGATTGCTGAAATGAGTGCTTAAACTAGAATTTTTCTTTCCAGTATGAAATAGTCTGAGGAAAAGGGCCTGGTAAAGTTAGATAATACATCTTCGTGGCAGAGAAATGGGCCTCAACGCAATCAGAAGATACTTGGTTGAACATGTTTGGCTTATTAGAATGTAGGGAACTGCAAGCAGATTGGGTTTTTTGGTAAGGAATTTTGAGACTGCATTGCCATTTCAACTTTTATTCTGACTAATAGAGGAGTGAGGCAGTTTGTCTGTGGTTCCCAAGATCACATACTCACTCTGGCAGACACGGGTAAAAACATTTGTTAGTTAGCATGGCAGTAATTCTAAGGATCGTTTACCGTGTTTTGTTGCTGGTTTTAGAGTATTGCAGGGAATTGACTGAAAAGAGATTTCTCTGGTTGAGAGATGAAAAATACAGTGTAATAAATATAAAAGGTCAAATGGTCAGAAGAATAAAGTTTGAAAGCCTCTGAGATATTTTTAGCAAGAGAAATGCCCTCTAAGAATAATAAATGCTGATCTTGTGTCATAGGTAACCTGACTGAGGTGAGTTCAGAGCTGAACAGAATCATTCTTAGAGCACCTCTCTCCCAGCCCCACACACGAGCAGGTGGCTGCAGCTGGCAGAGGACTGGTGGTGACACAAACCACCTGTGCCAGGGGAAGAAAAGTGGATATGAATGGTGAGGGAGCAAACAGAAGGCAGAGAAGGGAAGGGGACCCTTGCCCAGGATGGAGAGCACAGCGAGCCGCTCGCGGGCAGCCTCGGTGACTGCGGGTGCCAGCAGTCCTTGCCGGGCCAGGGCCACTGCTCAGGCAGCTTCAGCAGAGCAGCTCATTTGACTGTTTTCCTTCTGGCATCCAGAAACCACTAGGTGGGCCTTATTTCTAGAGATCTCATTTCCGAAATGGAAGAGCAGTTTGTTCACAGCACAGAGAGGTTTGGCTTCCTCCTCCCACTGTGGTAGGGGGAAAAAAAACTTTTAAATTCCCACCTGTGTCTCATCAAACTCAGGCATTTACTGGGGTGATGCAGTTGTTCAGAAATTACACTAAAAGTATCACGAAGAGGGGCTAAGCTTTAATGGAAGTTTTGCTGTTATCTACAACAAGGGAATAGTGGCATAATTAGCTGGTTTGACACGAGATATTCTGTGAATGCACCTGAAGGAGGCACGGGGAATGTCATCTGCTGACATTCCCATCAGAAAGCAACGCTGCTTTAACAAAAGAAGCGTGTCACTTGAGCACTGAAGAATTGCTGGTGCAGGTGAAGAAGACAGGGAGAACTGCAGGCAGCTTCTGGTGGCTGGGCAGGAGGTCAGGGGCTGGAGGGGAGCAGGTCCGAGGCTGAGCTGGGCTCAGCCCGTTCTTCCCGGCGAGCCTCGGTGTGCGTGGGCAGGAGCCCCTGGGCCTGGCAGGGTCAGGCACGCTGAGATGGGCCCAGCTTCCCATCCCAGGGGCTGGAGTCCTGCACCTCAGCACCTCGTGCTCGGGGCTCCCTGCGGTGCCCGGTCACCTCCTGGGTGATGATGTGCAGGGAGCAGCTCCGCAGAATGATGTGGGAGCAAGGGTTTGGTAGGTCCATAGCAAATTTTTAGTTTTTCCATAGAGAAATTAATCAGCCCCCTTGAAATCTGCCCTGTCTTCTGATGAAGTAAAAACTTCTGTTCTACGTAGTTCCGTCTCTCCTGTTGGAAATGTTGGGCTACACTGTGTGCTGGAAGAGANTCCCTGCCCATGCGTGAATACTGCAGGAAATACACACAGAAACGTAGAAAGTCCTGCAAAATTTGGATAATTAAAATATCTGTTAAAAAATGCCAGGGATGCAATGGAAAGCAGTAGCACAACTGAGGAATGCCTATTTGAATTATCATTTTGAGTCTGGTATTGAATGTATTGTCTGGCTGTGGAAGTGATCGACAGACAAGTGTCTTAGACTGACAAGCTGATTTTTATATTATTGATTGCCACTCTCTCCCCTCAGCTAACATTGTATTCCTTGAATGTTTCTAGGACACCAGGGAAAATAAAAAATACATTAACTCCTCTGTTGTTTCCAACTGATATAATTGATTTTTGAGCGGGACCTCCACTGGGACGTGAGCATTACTGTTTAAAATGTGAAATATTGCCATGCAGGTGTGTTTTACTCTCTGGTCAAGGTGGTGAGATGGAATACAGAAGAATCTGTAGTTTGAAAATTAATTATTTTGAGGAACCTCTGAAGAAGGCTGCCTTTCTCAGCAACACCTGTGAATGCATATGAGATTATGGGTGGATCCCCTAAATCAGTGTTTCCTGTTGAGAAGCCTTTTGTTGCTGATGACATTGAGACAGTATCATGCTGAGTTATGGTAACAATTAAGAGGTTGTACTACCGAAGCCCGTTTCCATCAGAGTCCCCTTGGATCAAAGCACTTTTATATCTTTCAGCTTCTGCATCCCAGAAGCCTTTGATCATAGGGAAGGGATTTAGTGTGATAAATTTAGCAAAGAATGAAAAATGCTGTTAGACTTCTGAACAGCAAGTAATGACTTTAGCCAGGATCTTGTGTGATTGGAAGGATTTATCCTGCTTACAGCATACAAAGGCCACAAAATCTTTTGTTTTCCTGTTTATAGCCCCTGTCACTTACTGTCTTAAGTCCAGATGTGATGATCTGCCCCTTAAAATAGGATTATTTATGGAAGTGAGGCTTTTTCTTTCCTTTACCAGGAGTCACTTCTGCAAGCGTGTAACCAAAGGGATGGCTGGTCTGATGGAGAGACTGTAGCATGGCACAAGGGGCTGGGATAATGTGGAACGTGTTTTTGGTGTTTTGGGTTGGGTTGTTTTTTTTCCCCTGGTGGAGGCAATGGAATAGAGGAAATAAAGCCAATGGAGAATTCAGGATGTCTCATCCTTTGAAGATCTGAAGGAAAAAAAGTTTAAAATCTCTGCCATTCCATATAGTCTGACAGCAAAAACACTGATCTTCAGAAGCAGCTTGAGATAGGAATAAAAGTCACACGGAAAAGGCTTAGCACTCTCCAGAGAAGGCAGCAAACTTTCCTGGGGTGTGGAAATCTGCTTTCTTTCAACTGCCTGGAAAATGCTTTAGGAAGACACCATCTCAGTTTGGTCCTTTGGGATTGTCTGGAGCCCCTTTGCCTTTATCAGCCAGTTACTACACTATCACCAGAAGAGCAGTTTTACTCTTGAAGGTGGGTGAGAGGCTGGACATGTGCTGGCAAGGTGTGCTTGCAGCCCAGGACGCCAATCATATCTTGGGCTGCATGAAAAGAAGCATGGCCAGCAGGCTGAGGGAGATGCCCCATCCCTGGAAGTGTCCAAGGCCAGGCTGGACAGAGCTTTGAGCAGCCTGGTCCAGTGGAAGGGGTCCCTGCCATGGCACAGGGGCTGGAATGGGAGGATCTGTACGGTCTCTTCCAATCCAAACCATTCCATGACTTCATGAAAGCTTTGTTAGGCTTTGGACCAGGCTCCTCAAAACATGCAATGAACACAACTGACTGTTTCTAATTTCTGGTGAAGCTGCAGAAAGTGCCACAGGTGAACCTGACACGTCTTGTTGAATGTGAGCGTTGTCTTCTCCCGTGATTTGGGCAAATCTTCTCCGTAAACAATTTTTTGCCTCCAGAAATTCACTGTGTTCTGCCTTAGCCTCATTTTTCTTTAAAAAAGTCCAAGGCTGACCTCCTGCCAGGTGCTGCTATTTCAGTTATCAGTCTCACTTCCAGTCCCTTATCCAAGACATTTCCCAGAGTCCTGCCATGCACAACAAAGAAAGAATCAAAAGACAAAGCATTTTCCTTCCTCACCTGTCATCCAGGGGACTATGTGTCTGTTAAGTGAAAGTCAGTGACATCTGTGTCTTAATTAAAGCAGACAGTTGGAGCTGGATATACCCACAAGACTTTATTATGATAGAGGAAGCCTGAAGAAGTGGTATCAACAGACTCATTAGTAACCATGGAAAGAAGGTGTTAATTAGGGAATGTGTGATCCTACCATAAGACCAATTTGGGGCAAAAAAAAAAGGTGAATGATATGGAGATGAGCTGCCAGTGATATATTATATCAAAATTATTGTGCACATTGCACTGGCATTAATGGTAGTGGCATAGCAGAGTGGGATGCTGGTTGATTCACATTAGTGTCAAGTCAGGCAGTTAAAGCCCTAAAAACGAAATGAGGAGGTCTAATTGCCTGTTCAGAATCAAATAACATGCACTTTATTACCAAATTCCACCATTAACAGCCCAGAAAACCAATTGTGGCTGTCAGGAGAAGGGACAGCTGGGTGATGAATGTAAGGAGGGAACCGTCTGGCTGGGGACTGGGTACCAGTGGCGGTCCTGGTTCAGCAGCACGGCGGGAGCACAGGGCTCTGGAGAGCAGCTGCTCGGGCTAAACACATCTGATCATGTGCTGGAGACTAGGAACAGAAGTCATGTGCAGGTTAAGGATAAACTGCAGCTTCATGCACTCAGCACTTGATGGAGATTTCCACAGAGATTTGAAACAGAAAAGAAGCAGTGAAACTTTCAAACATTTAGAGCTTGACTTAAAAAGTGGCTTCACAGCCTGTGTCAAACTGTGCTGATGGAACCAAGTCCAGTTCCTCCCCTGAGAGCTGTGTCCATGTTCTGGGCCTGCTGATTCACCCCCAGGTAACTGCACTCAGCTCAGCTCCAGACCCCAGCCAGCCTGATCAGACTGCCTGCAGGTCATTCAGGAGGGAGTGGGTGTATAGTCTGTGATCCCTTTACCCTTCACTAATCTTCTTTGCAGCAGCATATTCTGGGCTGGCTTCCCTTTAATGCTGTTCAGTTCCAGTGCTCGTACCCCGCTGGCCTCTGTGCCAAATGAAGTGCCTCAGTCCAGGCAGTGCTATTTCTAATCAGAGCAGGCATCCCAGGGTAATTCAGTGATTTCCTTCTGGGCAATGTGAAGCCATTAGCAGGTTCATACCATTTTGCTCTTATTTAATTACGTCCCAAGGAGAGGACTGAGCTGGCAGGATAGCTGAAGGCTGAGGTGACCCAGTAAGGACTCCAGGCATGAAGGTTTCTTTTTTAATATTTCATGCAACTCCTCGCAGCAGCCTGTGGCAGAAGGGCCCTTGGTTTCCCTCAGTGCACACATGCAGTGTTCTGTCCATGGCACAGAAATACCCACTGCTGAGGCTGTCGCACAGACCCATCAAATGGGCGTCAGCTGTTTGAGGGTCCAGCAGCCCTACCCACACGAGCTGATGAAGCCAGAGAGAGAGAGATGATGCTGAGCCCTCTCTTTATTCTGCTGACAGTGTTTGTCACTGAAACCCACAGCAATAATGAAAGCCACTGTGCTCTGAAGGGATGCTTTGGCTCAGCCCCCTGTGCACCTTACCAGCCTCTACTCTGAAGGAGCCTGCAGTGATGTCTGGGGCAAGGGGTGATTGTAGGATTCACTGCTGGTGTCCTGCAGCCTGAGACTTCGGTGGGAGCTCTTTTGATCAGTGCTGAACAGCCTCCAGTGCTTGCAGGCATCCGGCTCCACGTTTCCCACGGCTGCACGCCTCTGGGTGTGTGTTCATCACAGTGCACACACAAGAAATTAGGTAAAAAGTGACAAAACAATATCCAGAAATTAGAGGTGCTTGATACTTCTCCAGTTAAAGATTATGAGAGAAAAGTAACAAATAGAACGGTAATCACAGCTTTTAAAAAAATGCAGAGATAATTTGGACAGTTCTATTTCTATTGCACACAGAAGCTTAGGTGGCTAAGGGCTTTAAAATGTAATTAACATTTTCTACTGATACGCTTCATACTGTTTTTCCTGTCTTATTTTCTTGTGTCTTTTATTTTCTCAGCTTGCTTTCGATCTACCTTTCCAGCAGAGAAAAATAACTACTTGCTGCGAAATTAGCACTCACAGATGGGCAATTTTTATAGGAATTCATTCTCCTGGTCTAATTAATGATGCCTAAATTTCCACTGGTGCCTCCAGTAATCCTTTGACAAAGGGTGTCTTCAAAACCTCTGGAAGTTTTAACTTTTCAAGGAGAGAATGAAGTGAAGCTGAAACTATTTAGGGTGGGATTAAGGAGGAAGCAGAATTAATAACAAATGTGCTTTGGAGTGCCCTTTTGATAAGGGAGTCAATCCTATGCCAGCTTCCATGGCAAGTGTTCTTTCCTAGACTGATTCAGACGAATCAGAATATTTCTTTTGATTTCAGTGGCCTTTGGGTCCGGTTCAGGGATTAAGTTCTGCCTTGAGTTTGCTTTAAATGAAAGGAACCATGGCACTGCAGCATCACTGTTAGCCACAAAGAGATGGAGAACATACAGATCAGGGCCACATATCTGCATTATAAAAGGGAATAAAAGGTGAGTCTGGCCAATAACTCTATAAAGAAAAAGCATTAAAAGTTGCAATAGCTGTAAACAGAAATGTGAACCAAACAGGAATGGAGAACTATCACAGATTCCTGGGTTTGTGTGTAGCCCATACTGTGTTGTTCTGTTTCCTCTTGTCAAGTCCACCCCTCCTGATGGTTAAACTGTGCAAACTGGAACTACACAGGCTGGTTTATTTTATTTTATTTTATTTTATTTTAGTCACTGCTGCTAAGACACAAGAATTGAATGGGAGAGAAAAATTTATTGTGTGGCATTCTTGAAAGGGTCTGTTGACATATCTTGGAGCTGCCTGGCTGCCTTGCTCTCTGGGACAGGGGCTTGAAGGGCTGGAGGCTGTTAGGGATGTTCCTTCTGCTGAGTGCCTGAGTGGATTCAGTGTTAAGCCTTTGACAATCGCTGCCTGTGCAGTGCTGGTGCAGCCAGGTCTCACAGAGCCGATGTGTGCCCAGCTGTGCCTCGGGGCTGGGCACGGGCAGGGCCCTCGCCCGCCCGGGGGGGACACATCCCATGGGCTGAGGAGCAGAGCAGGGCTGGCGGTGGCAACCCAAGCTGCTCACAGCTCTTCTGCACTCGTCAGTCAGACCCAAAGCTGCACAGCTGCACCACATCCACGCTGGCTCGCAGCACAAGCAGCCGAACTCCAGGGAAGGGGCAGAGGCTGAAGAGCCCCGTGGCTTGCTCAGTTCCTTGATACTCTGCTCCAGGCTTTCATGACTCTTACAGGTCAGCAGAGTAAAGATGCACCACGTCTGCGAATCGCTGCCCAGGACTAGGGGACCCCAGGTCTCTGCCCTGTAATGTTTCCTCTGAGGTGCTCTGGGCTGGTGTGTGGGTGGATGAAGCACTGGGTAAGAGCCTGTCTCCTTTGCTCTCAGGGATTCACCTTCTGGCTCAGAATCAGAACAGACAATAGCACATCCTAAGAGCTGAACAGACTGGGAAGGAGAGTCTGGGAGTGAGAATCACAGTGAGAGAGAAACTTTATCTTGCTTAGCAGGCCAATAGCTCCTGGATCCACTGGTGGAAACAGCAGGAAATAGCTCCACAGAGAGGTTAAGGTGGGAGGAGGGACTGGGGAAAATTGCTGACTGAGAAAGGAAACCAGAGTAGGAAAGTGAAGGGAACAAGAGAGAGCAAAGTTACCTGGGGGAGACATATCAGAGCAGTGGTGAAGCGTCCTGCATGCTTCCCCCCTGACGTTCCATGCTGGCAAGTGTTCAGTGTCATAAAGAAGAGGAGCATTCAAAAGCACAAAGGCAGGCTCAGGTGCACAACTCCCACTCATTTTCATTTACTGGAAATTTGGAAGCTGCTGCTGTGGATTTTACAGGGTCTCCCACCATCTTATCAGAAATAACACCTATTACCTTATCTAATGCCTGCTGAAAGCAAGAGTCTCCCCCACTAATGCCAATGTGTCTTCTAGTGAGCTTTAATAAAAGGTCTGTGCTATGGCAAATTACTCAAATGAAGCTGTCAGTCAGGATTCATAGCATCAGTCTGTGTTTCCTGAGCTGGGAGATACATCACTCACAAAGTCTGGAAGCACAGTTGGCTGAATTAGCTTCTACTACATAATCATGGTAAACCTGTTGATCAATATTGTGTGCATTTTTAATACCTTCATATTCAGGCTTCTGATCTCTCTATATTAATGCTGATAATAGTCCTGCTTCTCTCTGCAATCAAAGAGCTTAAGCTTGAGGTTTCTTTCTTCTTGCCTCTTGCTCCCACAGTTAATTACTCTTTTAGCTCAGTAAAGCAAATGGGGATTCTATTATTTTATTATTTTACTAACTTTGAAAGAAAAGAAAGTAAAAATGTTCACACACGATGAAGTGTGGACCCATGAAGACTCTATTAGTGCAGTCCCTAATAATGAGCCTTCACAAATCCTTTAAATATCGAAGGCTAAAAGAGCAGCATTTCACCAATAAGAGCTTATTATTCACCCATCTTGAAAATGCATTTAGCAGTATAATCCTGTGTGTTAATCCTTCCCCAGAACCTGGTTCCAGTGCTCTGTTTTCTCTGCTTTCCCCTTGCTTGCTTTGCCCCTTGCACGGTGCTGTTCCGTCTCTGCTGTTCCAGCTCCCGTGCTCGGGCAGGACACCCAGCACAGCTGCTCCTCACGGAGCACTTCAGGCTTCTTTGAGGAGCTCTGGGTCTCCCTGCCTGCCATGCCACCCTCAGTGCGGGTGAAAGGATTTTCAAGGCTATAAATCATCATCATCATCAGAATTTAATTTGAAGACTAATGTATTTGAGATCCCAAGGAGAAGTTGAATTCTGTTGTGTGCAAGTCAAAGATGCCTACAGCCAAGCACTTCAGGGCCATTTAAGTAGCTTTCATGGTCTATCCAAATATGTAGCAAGCAAATTAATAGATAAAGAGTAGGACTTCTCCTATAGATTCTGATTTATTGAGTCACTGATTTAACTACCTATACCAGAGTGCAGATCACATCTCCCCTTTACAGCCTGGCCTGTCATCACTGCGGTGCAGCCCATGCACCTCAACATGAATTGTATTTCACACAGGAGTTTAGCTGAAGCTCTGATTTGACCTTCAATATATTTTATGAAAACTTTTAGTCACCACAGGGTTAGTGTTTACCAAGTACTGTGCAGGGAGCCCCCCCCCTCAGTTAAACCCCGTCAGCATGCTCTGGGAGCAGAGGGTGCGGGGAGGATTGGAGCCGTGCTTGGCAGCACAAACCACCTGCAGTGTCAAAGTGTGCAAAATGTGCAAAACCTGCCGCTGCTCATCAGAAAAAGCTTGTAATTACCCCTCTGCTGTGACCTGTAGGACTTCCATGAGCTGCACAATACATCACGCTCATGCAAATGCCAGCCTAACTTTCCTGATGAATGCAAATCCTAATAATCCAATATATGTCAGGATATAGCCACAGACTCATAATCCTCTCTGTCTGCTGTTTGATTGATTCCATTCAGATCCTCATTTGTAGTAAATCTTGTACTGGAAGCTGCTGTGGCTCCCACCATTTGTATCAAGGCCAGGCTGGTAGCAGGACTCCAGCCTGCTGACGAAATGGTGCAGCCAAACCCCCGCAGGGAACGGCTTCTTCAGCAGAACAGGACTGAGCTCCGAGCTCAGAGCAGCAGCTCCGCTCCCTGCAGGCCTTAGGAGAGAGGATGACCCTGAGCAAAGAGGTGGCATCAGAGATTTCAGAGCAGGTGTATGACACGAGACCTGGTTTTAGTGGTTTTAATGCGTAACACACAGTGCACAATAGCAGGAAACATACAGAAAATGTCTGGGATGGACAGGAGTTTCTTCCCATTTTCAGAAGTAACACAGGCGATAATCTCAGCTACTTTCAGTGGGATTGGAGTCCTAAATTCCTTTTCAAAATGCTCACCAGGATGTACAATTTCTTTTCTGTGAAAAATTTCAGCCCAAATTGTTTGAAAAGATTGAAAAATAATGATTTTTTTCCTAATAGAAGAAAAACTTTTAAAAATAGTTAGCAAATGGCACTATTTACCATTCAACGAAAATTTTATTTTCTATTACATGAAATTAAAGTTATTCTTAAGTTAGTCTAGTACACAAATTCAGTTGCCCAAAGTACCACATTCCCTGGTGCTCACGTAGGGTCATTTTTGTTGCACTTGCTGATCTTGAGTTAACCATATCAGTTCAGTTCAGTGACAGGTCACCTCCACATTAGCTTCAGGTGAAATAACTTAATTTGATTTTTCAAAACCAGATTTTCTTTATGTTGAAAATGTTTATTTTCTGAAAAGCTGTTGATTCAGTGGACATTAAGTGTTTGGTCAAAAACCATTCAAATGTCCAGAGGGGAGCTGGGCCAGTTTGACTGGTCCAATATGCCAGTACCACAGTCAGAGCAGTGCTGTGAGCCCAGCGTGGGTGTTGCCAAGCCGGCTTTAAAGTGAAGCTTTTTGGATGCTGGGCACGGTTAAACTGCAGCAGCAGCACGGATTTGGAATCCTGCTGTGAAGCACAGCACAGCACAGCACCCTGCTCCGTGCTGAGAGGGGGCTGAGCAGGGCAGGCACAGCCGGACGCTGACCCCGCGGCCCTCCCGGTGCTCCGGGGGCCTCTGGCCTCGCCGGGGGTCAGCGCCCCGCGCTCCCTCCCGGTGAAACGCTCGCACCCACCCCAGATACCTCTTGGGGTGAGACCTCTGACACAGCTCCCACCTGTAAAAGGGGAACTGTTCACGTTCTCTTGCTTCACAGAGGGTTTTAATCGCTTAAACGTGAGCGATAAAGTGACGCTGCATTATTGAAGCAAATAGCCTAAGTACCTAATGCATAATATAGCAACTTGCTAAAATCTTATAAATTTCAGGGTGAATCATGACTGATGAGAAATGGAACAGGATTTGCATTTCACACGGTGACTCATCCTCTGCTAAAATAGCTGAGAGCACCTGAAACAAACCAGTAAGGATCATGTCAAGGCGCACAATACTGGCTCATTTCTTCCAAATACTTACAATATGTTTGTGCTTTTAACATCAGGAATATAAAATTTATTTTTGGAAATTATTCTCTGAAGGTGACTGAGAAGCAAAGTAGATTTTGGAGAAGTACAGAAAAGGAAATCACTTCCAAGCTGAAAATGGAATTTATTTTCTTGAACAATGGTTATTGATTTTCTTTTTTTAAACAAAAATCTCCTGTGGGATGAAAAAACCCATTGCTGGTAACACACTTGTGGCATAAAAATACTTCACCTAAAATGTATTGACATAAAAATTGTATTAAAGTTTTTCCACATTTCGGGACTTCCCATTTTCTAAACCTGCTGCCGTGTTTGTGGAATTCAGGTATGTTTGGCTCTGACAACAGAGCTTCACACAACAAACCTCTATTTTCCCATCTGAAATCATTCACTCTTTTAATTCTGGAAAATGAATTGTGCAGCAGTTCCATGTACATACAAGCTGTTAGGAATTCCAAAGCATTACTTTTTCCCCCCCCACTATTTGTTGTGGGAATGCTGCAGCTCGCGTTGTTCCTGCTGCTGTGCTCCAGGGCAGCGCAGGGCTCAGCACGGGCACCTCAGCAGAGCCCTGTGCATCCCAAGGGAGGGCAGCAGCCAGCTGTGCCCGTGCCAGGAGGGGAGCAAGGCTTCAGGCCTTGTGTTTTCTCATTGGACCCCAGGGGCCGAAATGGGGCCCTTCAGATGTTCCCCTGCAAGCGGTACAGGAGAGGTGAGCAATTAGTCATTAGGTGAGCAATTAGTCGTACCCTGCTATTCAGTCATTAGTGCTCAATAGCTGTCACCTTATTTAGCTGCTGTTGGTTGCACGTTGCTGGCTTATGCTTATGAGTTCCACAGTGTTTTTTAATGGTAAGTAGGTTAATCCCTCTTCCTGGCTGAAAAACATGAAGTTAGATGCAAAAGTCCCCAAAGCAAGAAGACTTACTTGGAAAAAATTACAGAAGTGTAAATCAAGAAAGCAATATTGAACTTTAGAAGACAGCATGCAATAATATGACACTTTATTCTACTGCTGCCTGAGGTTTATATATACTACTGTCACTTTCTTGCTGTTCTCCACCGGTAGTAATTTTCTTTCAATCTAATTTTTATTTCCCAAGGGTTTGCTAAGGTTAAAAGTGCTAGAAAACCAATGACTATTCACTTGCCAAAGGACAATAAATTAAATTAACCACTGTTGGTAGCCAAGTCAGGTCTGAACTATTTATATGTAAATAGGTGCAAAACCCGATGGCATAGTGCATGATTATTAGCAGCTCATTGCAGACTCCATACTGAAAATTAAATACACTGGAAAAGCAATGTGTTTCCTTTAAATTCTGCCTGCAAGAAAAACTTCTTAATTTCTGTTGTTGTGAGTGGCCTTACCATGCATTAGAAACCTAATTATTCAAGGTCAAACTTGATGGGATCTTTTACTAACTTGTTTTATTTTAATTATCTTAATAATCATAACCACATAGCCATAGTAGTGATTTCCAGTTGATGGGGCAGGTTTAATAAGGCTCACAGGGCTCTGCTGCTGTCCAGGAAACGACTGCTGCTGTGAGTGGCATTTAGTGACCACAGCGATGTGCTGGGATCAAGCCTCTGAGTGACCCTTTCCCACATCCAGTCACACTTGCAAAACTGTTAGAACATGATATTCTTAAGAGAAAAAAATCAGTGTCTAGAACGCGCCCATTTCCTGAATTAAATAGGTTTATAGGGATTGTACATTTCTTTCCAGATGGCCAGCTCTGCTGTTGTTTAATGCAGAATCTTTTCTGTACGTTGACATTATAAAATTCTCTTGTTTTTCTCTGTGGCGTAAAACTAAGTTTTCATGAGTAAAACTAACAAAAATTGGACCTGTTACTCAAAGCATAAGTTTGCTGGTTCTGCTGAAATGTGTATTTAAAAAGTATGTTCAAAGATGTGAATACACATTTGAAAAACAATTTTTTAAAGATTCATAATCTGTTACACCGCATTTTTGATCAAACAGATCTGTTTGCTTACAACTGAGTCATTTTAATGATTGGCATATTCAGCTATGAGAAAATTGTACCTATCAGAATGATTGGAAAAAGCACCCAATATTTAGAGAAATACCTAATTACAGTCCTACCAGCTTTGAAATGAAACCATTCCAGAACAATCCCAACATCAATAAAAATATCTCATTTAAAGCAGAAGCTGCAGCCATAAAATATTCATTATTTTGTCATTAAAAGACAGTTAAAATGTGTGTGTCTGGTGAAAACTCATGAATTGTTTTGCTTGTTTGAACAGGAAGAGAGAGTTTGCTGGGAGCCCTGTGGGCAAATCCACACAGAAATTGTTTAAACATCCCATCAATATTGTTAATTATGACTAAGTGTGCCCCAAATAAGCAAATGAGACAGAAAAATAGCACCAAGAGCACATCTTTGTGATCTGCACCGATCCTCTGTGTTATTTAACACAAAACACGTGGAGGTTTGTACACAGTAAAAAGAGTATTGTGGGCAATGCAGGGGTTGCAAAATAGGCTTTCCTCAGCACATCACAGATCTCTTTTGAACACCACCCTTTTCAGGGCATCTGAGAATATTCAGCACCACCCAGGACCAGCCCCTGTCTCTTTACAAACAAATATGTGTTTGCTTCTACAGCTGTGTAAAAAAAAACCAGTTGCATTAATTAATGTCCCGATTGAACATCTGGTATCGACCTTCTAATTTGTGCTTAACCTCATTCAACCTTTCTTCTGATTTAAGATTGTTCTTCAGTACTTAGCTGGGTTTAATTAGTTTATCCTACAGATTACTAAATCCTTCCTAAAGGCTGTTAAGCACCCTGTTCTTGCCTTCGTTGGTAAGGCAGCAGGTTGTGGAGCTCTGAGTGTAAGCGGGGTTTAAGCAGGTTTTTGACACTTTTGGTGTTGGCATTTAGTCTCGTAGCAGCTGCTTTTCCCTGCAGTGTTACCGGACAAGCTGTCTTTAGTGGCTTTAGGTGTGGCCCACAGTTTACTGAATAGAGGTAAGTGGTAACAAATATGACAATTAATTATTTCTGCAAAGTCCTTTGTACTCCTGCACTGCCTCTGTGAGGGGAGGATTTACACCCCAGTGGCTGCAGCACAACAGAGGTGCCAGGTCTCTCATTCCTAATTTGTGGAGGAGTATTAACTGAGTATCAGTCCCTGGTAATTCCATCTCTCTGAGGCTGCTGCTCTTGAGACATTACAGCTTTGGGATTACAAGGCTGTACCTGCATCATCATAACACTGGTAGTGCAAATATAATCATCTTTCAGTGGTATTAGGGCTGGCTGCATGCAGTAAATGACATTTCTATTAAAACACATGTCAATCTGTACGCTAATATTTGAAAAAGCCTGTGTAAACACAACAGGCATTGATTTCACATAAAGTGTCCCTCAGTTCAACAAACCCTGAGGGTAACACTGAGACACAATGAATATGGCTATAAACCAGGTTCTTTAATGTGTTCTGCTTCTGTGAAATAGGTGTGTATTCTTTCTTAATTGTGTTTGGGCAAATAACTATCTGACTCTCCTAAGAAATTTACTCTGTGAGGTGCTGCTATGATTTTTTTCACATAAAATTGATATTTCAGTTAATGTGGAAGTTAGGGCTAAATGATTTCTGTAAAAACAAAAAACAAAGACCAAAACACCGCCCTACTAATGAGCAGTAAACCTGTACATTTCAGGCATTTCTAATTCATAAATCACAGATAAGTCTAGATGCAACTGAGCTACGGTGTCCTGCGAGGGAAATGGTCCTGGGAAGGATTCTGGCAGAGACTATTCCTCAGATATTTTTCTTTCAAAACATCTCTGGTTTCCCACAGAACATCTCAGTTACAAAGACTGGTGGGTTTTGCTTTTTCCTGAGTGGTACCGTGCTGTGCTTTGGTTGTGGTAGACACAAATGTGTAGAAAGACTGGAAATAAAATAATTTAAGCTGGAAGCACAAGTGTGATGAGCAGCGGCTGGGGGAGCTGGGGGTGCTTACCCGGGAGGAAAGGATTAACCTCTCCCCAGGTCGGTGACAGGAGGCTGGAGCCAGGCGGGGTCAGGCTCTGGTGCAGGGCACGAGCAGTGGGATGAGAGGAAGCAGGCTCAGGTGGTGCCGGGGTGCAGGTGGAGCCTGCAGCGGGTGTCAGGGAACGCTTCTTCCCCCGAGGATTGTCAGGCACTGGCACAGGCTGGCCGGGGCAGGGGGGCACTCACAGCCCCGGAGGGTTTCAGGGGACGTGGCTTAGTGGTGGATGTGGCAGTTGATGGTTGGTTTGATGATCTGAGAGCTCTTTCCAAACGAAATGGTTCTGTGCTTGTAGGAACAGTAGTTGAGTTGTTTTGAGATGGAATTCTTTATCTTTAGCACAATAATCTCTATTGCTGCAGGCCAACAACGGGCCTGCAAACCTTTAAAAAATAGGTTAACAGCTGGACTCAATGATCTTAAAAGTCTTTTTCAACTTAGATGTACTTGTAATTTCATTTTGTCATTAGTCATGTGAAATTCAGTAAAATTCACAGCTAACAGAGGTAGAGGTCTCTCTTCCCTTTGTAAACCATGTCGTTGACGGAATCACGCAGATAACAAATACTGCCCTTCTCTACATCTTCCCTTGTTAATGGTATACAGTTTGTGACCATGCAATAGTTAGCACATTTTTGCCTAAAAAATTCTTTCAAAAGGGAGACTGTAGACTGCAAATCCCCTTAGATGTCTTTGAGTAACAAAATGAATGATTGAAAAACACTTTTTGAAGTACTTTTCTGGCTCTGCATTTCTGTGAGTTTGTTTCTTCTGTTATTTAACAGAAACCAAGAAACTCTATCCTGGGTGTAGGTGATTGATATATCACGATTCCTGATACCATAATATCACACTCTCACAGATTGCAGAGGTTGTTCCAGACTCCTGCCATCTCCTGCCAAAACTTACCTTAAGCATCGGGAAATAATTCACTTAGAGGGAGAGTAAGTTATTTCTCACTGCTCCAAAGGAGCTTTGGGCACTTCTGTGAACAATAGAACTGACCAGTGTGAAATCTATTAATTTGTCTTTTAATTCTACCGTATCATAGAATTCCTCAATATCAACACTTCGCTATGCAAATTATCTTTTTTTTTTTACTTTTAAATTTTTTGTTAACTACACGCTGTGCATTTTCCTTAATCCTTCCACAGACACTGGATAAAACATTTCCAGGCATGACTGTGGCTGCTCTTGTTGGGATACAGTAGTGACAAATCAGAACAGGCAGGAGCAGGGGCTGGAATACCTGTGTCAGCCTGTAACTTAAAAATGCTTGGAAAGAACAAACTGGGGCTTGTCTGCCTGCTTTGTTATTGCCATGTTAAATGTGATTTTAATTTTAGTTACTGACAGTACATCAGATGGCACTTTCTCTTTATGGGGAGGTTTAACAAACAACTTGTTCTGGAAAATGCTGCAGTATTCCTGTGGTGGTTTGGGTTTTTTCTCCTTTTAAAAAATGAGATGCAGTTGTTCTAACAGCCTCTGGCAATTTGGAGAGGAACATGCAGGTGGAGTTTGCTTTGCACGTGTTCCTGCTGTGTGCAGGGGTTGTTTACTGCTCAGCTGAACAAATTGCTGAGTGTCCTTCTGGAGGTCTCGAGCAGTTTAACAGAGAAATCAGAAATTATGTGGCAGGGGCTGTTGTTTTCACTCCGTGCAAAGTGAAACAAATAGTTTGTGGAGGGTCACTGCCTGCTGTTCCCACAGAACCCTGAGGAAAATCCCTTCTGGCGTTATTGCCGCAGAGGTCTGCGTTGCTTCCTGCTCTGATCAAGATGAAGGCCTTTTCTAAGTGCTTATATATTTGCTAGTAATCACTCTCCATAATAGAGGTCTGCAGACTTTTCCTCCCTTTCATATCTGATTTGGTTGAACTGTTTACTTTGGGGTATTTTTATCTTCCCATTACTGTTCTGGTTTGATTTTTTTTTTTTTTTAATTAAGAAATGCCAGTCTTGGAGAGGTTAGAAAAAAATAAATTATACTGTACTTCAGAGTCAGAACAGGAGTGATATCTGGTTCCGTAGTTTTGCTAAGCTTTATGCAACAAGAGAGACACAATTTGAGGATCAGACTGTCTGCAAATATTGAAATATTATGCTTTTTCTTTTTAAACAAGGTAACACCCAAAGTTATTTCCGTTGAACATGGCTAAGAGCAATAAAAACAATTTTCTCTCTTCTGTCCTTCTATACAGTTATTTGAACTATTTCCCCTATATAGTTACTTACATGTTCAAATTCCAGTACCCACAACTGAAAATGGAGGTGTTGTCCCAGGAACAGCCCCGGCGTGTGGGACTCCTGCCCTCGGGAGCTGAGTGCCTAAATAAAACATGATGGCACTTTCTGTAAAGTGGTGATTAGGCAGAGACACGATAAATGACTTTCCCGAAGTCACACTGTCAGAATGACAGATTTCAGTTTAGGAGAGTGATGTTTTACAGCCCCTGCCGATTCATTTGTTCCTCAGCTGATGCACACGCTGATCTGTCGGTGTCGGCCAGGCTGGCGTTGGAAAGGGGAACCAGGGAAAAACAGCTCAAGAAAACTCTTGTGAGTACAGCTACAGCATGTGCTTGGAGGGTGTTTCAGCCCCAGCCTGAAGAGATTAATCTGTGGGAAGCTCCAAAACCGCAGAGAATGAGGGATGATACAGATTCCCCGGCCCGGGGCTGTGCAGTTGTGCTGACCTCCTCAGTAACTTCAGTGTGTGTGCTGGTCCCTGGTGACAGAGGGCAGATGATCCATCTGTCACCCCCTGACACCCACAACTCCAGTAACAGCTGCTCTGGTGGCATCCCTGGGATGCTGCAGTGATGGCCAGGGGTGCCTGGCCTCGTGCAGGGGTGGGAGCTGGGCTGGGAGCCGCGTTCTGCAGGACCAGCCTCGCACTGCCTGCGAGAGCTTGCAAACAACCTGTGGGAAAAGTAAACTTCTCACGGGAGAGATCAGTGGTCTGAGCCTTTACTTTGAAATAAACCAACTGAATTCTGTTACTGTGTTGTGAAAATCCACTGGGAGTGGTCAGGCTCGAGGTCACCTGGTGTGGGTGGTTTGTTACTGAGTTTTAGCCATGGTATACATCCTGCTGGGAGCTCTCCCAGGTAGGACAGGTGTGACAGAAACGCCTGGATACTGCTTTAGAGGTGATGAGTGTTAAAGGATTTGTTAGATTTATTTCAGAGGTGAGAGGCCTATAGTAAGAACACAAGACAATAATTAACAAGGGTAAAGCACAGTTAACGTACAGAGGGAAAAACTATTGTGCAGCATATTGAGGAAGAGAGTGATGTATTTCTGTGGAACCTGATAATTAAACCCTTGCTGGGGGCGATTTAGAGAGCCCCCTCATCTTTGTGCAGGGGATACAAGTCCTGTCACGTCTATTAGAATGCTTCAAAAGTAACATGAGGAAGTGCTATTTTTTTCTCTTCTTTTTAAACAAGAAACAAACTTCTGCCCTGTGGTGCTTCTGCTAGACATGAGAATGGTGTCAAAGAAGTGCCAACGACAGAGGTTTTATTCTTATTTCCAAGCAGGAGTGTTTATTCTCAGAGACTTTCCAGCCCATTTGGATGAAGAACAATCTCTCCAGATGGCCACACTCATTTGTTCAAGAGCTGGAAAGCAAATTCCTGTTCTTGAATGTTCCAGCCATATTGTAGATGTATTAATGAGATTAAAAGTAGTGCCTTGTTCAAGTCCTTAATTTCCCTTACGGGGTTTGTTAGAACAGAGACCAAGGCCTGGCTTTCCTGTCCAGCTCTTGTCTCTGCTGGCTGCTGCCGCTGCTGTCACCCTGCCCCTCGGAGCAGATGGCGTCGCTTTCCTTCTGCTGAGTCCAGTTTGACCGTTTGTGTTTATCACACAAACCTCTTGAGGCTTCTATTCAATCTCTAGGGAACTTTAAGTCTGATCCTGCATTCTTATGCAGTTCATGTATTAAAATTCACATTAGGAAATGAATACATTTTGCTGAGTCATTTCATGTACCGTTAAGCTTTAGCTTTACTTTTTGCTACCTTCTGGTTGATACCTGTTCTAAACAGGTTCTTCTGCTCTTAAAGCTCATTCAAAATCAGGTTATCTTTCTTTTCCCCCAAAAAGAAATACTGGCATCATCATAAAAGTATGGTATTTATGTATGATGCCATATTTGTACCAGTTAATATGAAAATATATTGGCTTGCAAAAAGTATGTGCTTAACCTAAGGCATACAGATTTATTTCTCTTTTTGCTGGGTTTTCCAAGTGGAACATACCAACTAGTTGCTGGCTCAGTAGGAAATATATACATGTGACATTTAACATTAGAGCCGGGTGAAATACCTGTAGCAAAAGACTTATTCATTGCTCTAGGGACTCAAAGAATCAGAAGGAAATAGAAAGATACTGAAATCTTTTACAAAAAGAAATAACAGGCCCCATTTTTGTGCATGTATATCTGGCTGAGGAATAAATTCAATCTCTGCTACAATCTAATATCCTATATTTGCGAATTCATGGGACTCCATATGGAAAATAAAAGGCAGTTACAGATCAACAGGGAGGAATTGTGGGCACAAGAATTTCATTTAAAAGAAATGCTTACAACTTTTCTTTTGCTGTTTTATTAAAATAAACATGAGCAGACCAGTTGTCTGAAGAAGGATATCTACTCCTAAGGTATTCTTGACTAAATTGTTCATAATTCCTTTTCAGCAGGAATCTGGAGACATTTGTATATAACAAAGTTGCCTCTGTTGAAAAAATTAGGATGAGATCTGGGAATGGCAGTGTTGATACAGAAATATCTAGATGGAAAACAGAACAAATGCAAGAAGTCTGCTACTTCTGTGCACAGAGGAGGCCAAGAAGGTTCACAGACACTTGCCCTTGAATTCATATTTAGAAATAGCTTTCTGCTTTTTCTTCATGTGCTTGTCTGTCCAACTATAATTATCCATCCTCCTTTTTCTCCAATTACATGCTCTATAATGTTTAGCAGCTATTCCAAGAAGCAGCTTATTCCTGTGTGACAAGATTTAATTAAACTTCCACTGAAATAATTAGTGAGGGTATCTCAAAAGGCTTTTAAAAATCAATGCAGTACTGAGAACCAAATAGAGTTAACACTGTCATCAAAGATCAAAGTCACCAAAGAACGTGACTGAAAATTAAACCCCCAGCAACAGTGTAATGAAGAAGCAGACTGAAGCAGTTGTGATTTTCTGCCTCTTGGGTCCTACCTACAAATTGATTTGACATGGAAAATTTCCCTCAGGAAGCTTAAAAATAGTAAATTTCCATTAATTACACAGCAAAGAATGTTCTTTCTATAATTTATAATCCATTAGGAAGTTGGTTTGGGTTTTTTTTGTTGTTGTTGTTGCCTCTTTCTCCCTTTATCTGGGTTTTGTGCGTTGCCAGTGGAGATTGGCTGGGGCTGGTTTGGGTGGTTGTGTTTGCCCGAGGCACCGGGCAGCAGCCGAGGAGAGCAAAGCGCCTGAAGGGTGAGGCTCCTTGGGCACACCAGAGCTCCCAGGCTGCAGGCACCTTCTTGAGGGTCTCAGATCTCAGGAGGCCAAGACTGCAGCTTCTCCCAGGGGTGTGTAGCCTGTGGTTTGCTTCCAGCAGGACACTCTCATCCCTCTGTGTGATGGGCCAAGTCCTCGCTCTGCCTGGGGACTGTGCCTGTGTAAATTGAGTCAGGGGTGATTGATTTTTGCGGGAGGCAGACGAAGGTGCCTCACTCAGCAGCGCAGGGGGCACTCTGATTCCTGCCCTCGCTGCAGGGCTGTGCTCTGGGTGGGTGGCTGGGTGCAGCCGGGAGCTGCAGGGTCTGGGGGGCACAGCTCGCCCTCCCCACGCCCGCACAGGAGAGGTTGCTCCAGTGAAGGTAACTCTGCACAAGGAAATGCTCAAAAACCTTCGCATCTGCTTTGCATTATGGGTCATTTTTTTTCTCAGGCATTGACATTTTATGGTTCCCTCTTTTATTTTTGCACCATAATACACAGTGAGCTTCTGGAGTTCATGGCTGTACAACACCACCTAGGCCATAAACTTGGTCAGATTTTAAACTGCCCTTTTATACATGTGCAGGATTCTTCAGAGCTGCTGTATCAAATGTGGAAAACGTGAATTTGGTAAATGACGAAATGCCCCAGCCTGGGGTCGCGAGGCAGCGGCTCATGGTTCATGAGACAGGGGATCCCCTGCAGTGGGGAGCGTGCCTGGCTGCTCTGCCCTGTCCCTGTGGGGCTGCCAGGAGGGGCAGGGCAGGAGCCTGAGCCAGCCTGGCTGGCCTGCAGGAGCATCTCGGGTGCTGGGACCTCCTCCTCCTCCTTCCAGGGGTTCATTCCATTTGTTGTGGTGCCAGCAACTGGGACAGCTGCTCAGTTTCTGTAGTATTTGTGACTGAGCTCTTCTGATTTACACTGCCTGATGCTAAGGAGTGCATCCCTGGGTAGAAATGTGATTAAAATATCAAGAGCTCAGAGAAGGAAGGGGTTTAGTGGGTATGTGCTGTATGGCTGCTGTTTGTCACCTCTTTTGAGCTGTGCTGTGCTTGGGTTGAACTGTGAAAAGCTGAATAATTTATTCAGAAAGTTATGCTAACTCAGTATGGCACAAAAACACTGAAAATTGATAAATAATTAATAAAAAATTTCTTCTGCAGCCATGTCCTTGTGTGAGTCACTTGAGCCTTACTGAATATGCTGAGAACTCAAATGCAATTTTCTGTGCCTGCAGGATCAGGATTCCTTCCGTGCTTCTGTTCTGCAGAAAAAGAATGCCTTTAAAGCCTCCTTAAAGAATTTCAACTAAATAATTAAAATCAGGAACAATAAGCTATGTTTTTGATATGTAGATAGGTATGTAGGTATGTTTCTATATCTGTAGGTATATAAATAAATAAAATTGAGGCCAGTATGTAAACAGTAGGAGAAAGCTGGCACTAAGTACAGTAAAGTGCAGTCCAAGAAGATGTGGTAGAAGGTTACTGCAATCTCATAATGTTTTTCCCCAGTGACTTAGCACCTTCAGAGCAAGTCAGTGCTGGAAAATGGCTAAAAGGCTGGGTTTGGGTTTTGGTTTTGAAGTGGGCATGAAACAGCAAAAAACTTAAGCCTAAGAATCAAAGTTGTAGCAACATGGTGTTAATGTACAGTGTTACATATTGTGGTTGTTTTTTACACCCTGCTAAATTCCTTTGACAAGGACAAACGTATTTTACAATAAAGGATAGTAAGTGGAAGGCTTGAACCTCTTAAATTATCATGTATGTCATGATATTCCAGAGATTACATTTTGAGGTGCTCTGTGTTCAATCTGTGGACAAGGGTAAATCAAAGCATTGACTGATAAGTATTCAGCACAGCTCCCCTGCAGGGTGGGACTGGCAGGGGAGACAAGAATTGCTCATTTTTGAAGGTGAAAACCTGATCCTGTTAAAAAGCCTTTGCTGCTGAGAATCCTCATCCACATCCATAAATTTCGTTGTATTCAAGCAAGGGAGGCTGTGGTGCGTTCTCTTTGAGAAGTAAGTGAGATTTTTAAAATAGACATGTTAAACATACTTTTGAACTAATCCTACTTAAGGTACCTTATGGCTGTATGTCTATGGCACCATAATAAATCATTATTTTAAATATACAATCAGGTATTTAGATATTTTTACTTCTATCCACTTAGAATGATTATTTTATGGTCTGATTCATCTGCAGTCTCATACTTGGGCAGAAAAATAAGGCTGGTGCTTTGCAATTTATTTTTTGGCTGCTGCAATGTTTAGGTGTAGGGTCTAAAATGGGTCTTCTGACAGTAGTAATTAGACAGGATGAGACCAGAGAGGAGACCTGGTACTTACAGAATATTGAAAATTACATCTGCCTAAGTGATGGTGGGAAAAGAAGAGGATTTAAAGAATTTTTTTTTTCTCATTTCCTAACTTCTAAGAAATTGTGGGAGAATGTGGCAGTCACCTGTATAATCACACCTGATTGATTTATGGATAACTGCAGTGTAGTGCTCATTCATTAGGGCTTACATATATATGACAAAAACATTTTCCTAAGTGCCCCTTGGATAATTAAATAAATGTCTTTGCCAAAGCAGGCTTTGAACCCCGCTCCTGTCCTGGGAGGCTATCATCACTTCCAGCAGCAATAATCATCCTCTCAGAGAGTGGAAGTACACCTAACCAGCAGAGCAAGCTGCTCGCTGTGAGTGAGCAGGGGAGGTGGCCTGCAGGCCTTTGTCAGGCTGGGTGGATCACTGAGAGTTTGCAGTGGACTTGTCCCTTCAGTGCCCCGAGCTGAGCTCTGCTTGTGGAGCCAGGGAGCGCTGGGCTCTGTGGGTGGCAGCCGCACACGGTGCTTAGAGTCAGCTTGGTTTCCCTGGCTGGTGCTGCTCAGTAAATGAATATTCTTATTTCAGGGTATTCTTGGGGCAGTTACAGCTCCATGGGGAAGGACCTGAAGTATTGCCCCTGTTTTAGAGTGTAAGAATGGTTTGAACTGGGTGAGCCACAGTGTTGGGCTGGAGCACCCAGGACATCCCGTTTGCTGCAGCTGGTTGTGTATGCAAGTTTTGGAACATTAGAAGCTAAATTTTCTTTTCCTGTTCTTTAATTTTTTTCTCTTTCAGGCTGTTGCTGTCAATACTGATTTTGGTATCTGTCAATTTAATTTCTTTGCTGTAAATACCTTACATAATAGCTTACCGTGGTGTAAATGTAATGATTTGTTACGTTTTTGTACTGCCAGAAGTTTACCTGTCTGGGACCACGAGTCTGTGTCCTGTTGTTTATTAAACCAGTGCCTTCATGACATAGAGCCAAGAGGCACCAGAAATACAAGAGCTTGGTCACAGTGCTCCAGGGCAGAGAGAATGGTGCACACAGTGCAAGGGAAAGTCTCCCGGGGAGCACTGAGGCAGATCAGGTCACCGAAGCCAGAACATTCCAGCTGACAGGAACGTGCTTCAGATTGCCTCAAATTCACATTTGCAAACTGTTAAGGTGTGGGGGACGGAGTGTGGGATGCCTGAAGGCAGAGAGATGCAAACCAGAGGCACCTCTGACCACAATACACCAGGATTTGGGGTATCTGCCTGCAGTGCTCGGGGTGGGCACGTCACACAGCAAGTATCCAGGCAGCCTGTGGCTGGTGCCTGTGCAGGTGAGAGATGAGCGAGTTAAGTTTTAACAAATAGAGCCTGAGTGGTGAGCAGATGAAGAGAAGACACGATTAGTGTACATCTTCTTTCAAAAAGTTAACTGTAAGGAAGGTAGAAATCGTGGTGGGTAAGTGTGAGATGGCATAAGGCTGTTGTCAGTCACCTGGTGAGGCTGTTCCCAGAGCAGCTGCTGGAGAGAGCTCCTTCCCTTTGTGTTCCTCTGGAGCAAATCTGTGCACATGCTCTTGATGGCTGCTCTGTAGAGGTTTCTTCTGAACCCATCTGCTGCTGGCAGAGGTGGCTGGGAGACTGTGGAGGAGGTGGCAGCACAGTTTTAGCAAGCAAAACCTAAAACTTTTTTTTTAATTAACAAAATGTGTGTCTGTATGACTAATGGAACAAAGAGAGAAACCATCTTTCTGCTAATTCAGTCATTCCTTTTTTCTCTCCTCCAGCAGCTTTTAGGTCAGTCCAAGAGGGGAAAAAAACCACAGGTGAAAACTGAGACTTTTCAGTGTTCAGTGACCCCCAAAGCAAGCATCTGTAGGCGAAAGATATATTGCCAATGGAGCTATTTAATTAATAAAATGGAACATGAGTCTTTTGATTTGTTTTAAAGGGCTTTAGAAGAGTTCATAATTCTGGGGAGGCCATCATCATTGAGTTCTTGATCCATTGCTCTATTTCCTGTTGGAACCAGAAGAAGGAAGCTTCTCCTAATGAGTCTGTTTTGTGAGAAGGTTATACAGAAGGTTATACCCTGCTACCACCTGGAGACAGGAGCAAGAACAAGGACACGGGGCATAGGGCATCTAGAGACAGTTGATGTCTAAAATATCATTTAAAGAGATGAGATACTGGGCTAACTGTGATGTAGAAAAGGACATTCACGGTGCCTGAGGGGCTGGGTGTGGTAGGAGTCTGTGTGTGCTGGCAGTGCCATGTAAAAGTGGGAGAGAACTTGCACTTCCAGACTTGGAGATGCAGATGGGATTGAAAGTGAGATTGTAATTGTTTTAATGTTGTGGGTTGTTTAATGTGTGGATGAAATTTTCATGAATTAGTTTATCCTTAGCAATAAACCTTTTAAAAACACTCTTCTTGGTGAGCCCCATTTCCAGTATGCAATGGAAGTTACAAAATAGAGCTGAGGGGAAATGCCATGCTGAGCACAGCTAATGTTTGCCTGACAGCAGTGATAAACAGCCAGAAAGCTGTTTTTATGCATGAAAATTGTCCTTCTGGCTTTAGTTACTTTAAAAAAAGTATTTTTCAAAATAGCCTGAGAAGTCTTTTTTCCCAGCGCTCTGGAGTTTGTGTTGCAGCCTTGCACTGGAGATCCAAACCCGTAGAGCAGAGCATGTGATGTGAAATAATCGGAAAATGGAGCTTTGTAAAAATGTCTTTTGAAGCAATGTGGAATTGGCTGGTTGCCTTCTATTTGCTTCTAAGTTCTCCAATTGTTTAAACACCACCTTTGTAACAACAGTGCCATTCACTTGACAATTTGTCTTTTTATTTCTGCTAATATGCATGTTGGATACAAAAATAGCCATTCTACTTGTGATCATCAAACTTCAGGTGAATTTCAGACAAAGAATTTGGCAGATCTCCAGATAAAATATTACAGAGCACCTCAAGCAGGCATTAATATTTGTTGTTTATACACTTTGTGCTGTGAAATGTCTATTGCTTCTGACGTGCTCAAAAATAACAAGCTATTGTTCCCCTAAACCACAATTTGAAGTACATCTGGATGGAATACTGCATTGTTTTTGCACGGGGATATGCCTAGTGGAACAACAAAGAGGAGAAGTTGGAGTGCAGGAGGGTTTTGCGGAGCACCCCCCGTCCCGCAGCCGGGCTGTCCTGGCTCAGGCTGGGCAGGGAGGACGGCACCGGCACCTCTGCTCCCCTGGGCAGAGCTGTGTGTGTCACTGGGGGGAAAACAGCTCGAGGCTGGGACACCTGAGCTGCATTTTCCAGTGAAAACCTGGACACTGACTGGGAAAAATTCTTACCTCAGTCTCAGCCCAGGCTGTGGCCAGAGGAGTGAGCTCTGTTCACACAGATCAGTTTGTCTAAAAGCACGTGGTCCTAGTCAAGCATGCACCTGTCTTGTGGCTTTAGTGGGATGAGCTGTGTATTTAAGTTACTCAGGTGCTGGAGAGGCTGGAAATCTGGTACTTGGAATTTCAGTCTTTTGCTTTTTTGAGACACCCTTGGTTTCTCTGTCTTTGAATGTTACAAATGTAATTCCTGATTTATTATCTCTGTTTCTTGCAGTTAATGAAATTAAAACTATATTAATTTTGAATAAATAGAATGCAGCAAAACTCTGAGTAAAGTTTTGCAAAGCTGTGTTGGGTACAGTAATCCTGACCATGGGCCCAGTGAGCAGGATTGCAGAAATAGTCCTAGAACTTCACCATTTATTTCCCAAAAGCACTGGAATATACTGATTTCTTAATCACTCTGAATGTAATTAGCTGTAAAAAATAAATGTACCTGATTTCTGATCATAAATCCATACTTAAATTATGGGATATTTTAAAGCTGTGCATTTGAAGGATTAGAGAGCGGAAGAAAGCAGCATTGTTTCTTTATCTTCAAGCCACATGCAAACTGCAGCATCCAAGGACTGTCTTTTTGATAAGCTCAGTATGGCTTATCTCCCAATAGAAGTATACATTGTTCTTCCCTTTAAATGTATTCTGGGATTCAGATTACTTTCAGCTGTTCCCTTTCTCCCCTTCTCAGTCTCCAACTTCGTTTTGTTTTTAACATGCAGAGAAAATGCTTTGCTTCAAAATATGTATCTTTTCGTAACACAGATTCAAGGAGTGGATGGGGAAAGATGTACATGCTTGGCTGAGCTAATGAGAAGATGACTCAGTCTGCGTGTCTGACATCTCATCTCACACAAAGTGGTTGACAAAGAAAAATGGATTTGCTTTAAATACTCAGAGCCACCACAATAACTGATCATATTTTGTAGATTACAATGGGCTTAAAGCAGCAATAAACCACAAGCCTCACTGCCTGCTCTCTCAGAAGTTTATAAATACCAAATGCAGCTCAGTGACAAATCCTTGAGGCTGTGTCAGAGGCCTGCACTGGGCAGGGGGGCTGTAGAGCTGTTGGAAGGAAAATATTAAGCAATTGGGAAACTGCATTTTTCATATCTTTAACCTTTCATTGCAGTTGTTTCTTGCCCATCCTGCATTCCTCACTTGCAGCAGGGCTCTGGGCAGAGAGCAGGGTGGGCTCCCAGGCTGTGCCAGGGAGGGGATGGGGACCTGCCGGTGCTGCTCAAGGATGCAGGGCTGTGCCACGTGCCCGGGAACGTGGCCACGTTATGGCACACAGTGGCTCTGTGAAGGAAATGTTCCTGCACTCCTTGGTGCTGGGGAGCTGGTTTGCATACAGCTGCATGTCTTTAAATACCATCAACTGCAATTTATTAGGTAGCTGCTCCTTAATTCTTTTGACTGTAATCCCATATCACAGGAACACCATATTCAATCTGGCAGAAGCTGCTCACAGGAGAGGCCCACACCTAAATTAGCATCTAATCTAAATTAGCTTTAACCACTTGAAGACTGGCTCATCTGGACTGGTGAACTCTGAGGGTGCTGTGCTTGGCCTGCGAGGCAAACATCTCCACAAAGGTTAAACCTGTGTTTCTTTGGTGCTGATCATTTGTACCTGAATGCTACAGTTTTGCTGATGCAGTTTAGAAAGGCAGGAGTATGTGGGATTCCTGAAAACCAGGGTGAGAACTGAAATTTCATCTGTCTGGGATTCAGGGAGCAAGTGTGCTTTCAGCAGAGTGAACCCAGGCTCGCTAATGACATCTGTTCAATTGCTGTAATTGGTGAATGGCTAGATTAATAGTAAGGTGATCATTTCCATTTAATAATGGGTGGTTAAAACATAAAATATATGGGAGAAATTTTGTTTGGAGAGCATTTTCTCCTTTCCCGGTGGTTAAAGTCATATAGTGGAACAACTTAGACTTTGTGCATTGATGCTTAGATGTAAATACCAATTTTAGGAGCAAAAGGAATCGTTCAAATCAACCCCACATCCATTTGTGATTATAGAAGACCATCATTAGAAGAAGTGGGGCCAGAACAAATAAACCCTTCATAAATAGAAGTATTCCTCTGAGTGAAATAACTGTACTGAAGTCAAAAGGTCTACTTTTATATTGTAGTGATTATTTGTGTAGTTATGGCTTTATGCTTCAGCTTGCAAAAATTTACATTGCTTATTACTTATAAAGAACATTGTACCACTGAAAAAGTTGTTAGTCTGGTGATACTTAGCTCTAAACATGACTTGAAGTGGGGTGGGTTTATTATTTAAATAGCTATTCAGCTGTGAATCCTTGAGGTGTCTCAGTGCATGAACTATTGGCATCTTGCCATTTTTCATTATGATCAATGGGCTGATTTGCAAGGCAAGAATCCTGCATCCCTCCCAGCACATGGCAGCGTGTCCTGTGCCTGTGGATGTGGAAATATGCCTTACAACAGATGGACAAATATTATCACTAGGCAACCGCACGAAGACAAAATAATCCTTCTACAAAATTGCTCACGGAGCTTTATGCAGTCAGAGGATGCATTTTGTGTGTGTTAGGGAAAAAACAATTTTTTGTTTGGTTTGTTGTCCTGTAACAGTGATGTTTTGGCAGTCTGTGCCACTGCTTTGTGGCTGGTGTAAGAAATACTGTAGTGATAACTACGAAAATGTGATTTCCCCCCCCCCCCTTACCTGAGTGTTTGTAGTTGTGCCTTGTCTTCCTGAACAGGTGGCAGATGTTCTTGTTTCCCCAGGTCCTGCTGCAGCACGAGGTGCTGGCAGGAGTGCAGGGTGTGTAACTGGGGTGTGCTGGGTGGTTCACCTGGGCACACGGTCACTCCTCACCTCGTGCCCTGTGCGTGCTCTTGGTCTGTGGCAGGGCTGCAGTTTAGCCTGATTCTGGTTGCAGGAGAAGTTCTGTTTGCTGCAGGTGAAGTGTTCAGAGTAACAAACACCAAATGTGGCAGCTGGCAGGAGGAAAGTTTGGGTTTGTGTCCAGGCTGTTTGTTGCTGTTATGTTTTGTATTGCAGTCGCATCAGAGATCCTCCCTCTGAATTCAGGGCTTCCTGCTGCCTGGCGCTGTGCAGCCACAGAAGGGTCTGATCACTGCCCTGATGGCTCTGCTGGGTAGATAGATGAGAAACACAAAGGCTTGAAAAAAGGGAAAGCAATGATTTTCATCATAGGGGTTGGTAATAACAGCCCAAGCAGAGTGGGATTTAATAAGGTGCCATCGGAAGCCGGACTGTGCATCCCAGACAGACCACAGACCTTTTGTATCCTGTTTCAGAGCCTGGAGCAAGGTAAACCTCTGCCAGAGCCTGAGTGGGGTACAGAAACACAGCGTTGCTTAGGAACTGGATTCCTCCTGGTTTCCCTTGTTTGTTTGTCCTTGATAGCAGCACAAAAACTGGTGAGTGGCCTTGCAGAGGAGAACGATGCTACCATTATCTCTGAGGTTTCTATTACCATCACTGCTGCCATAGAAATAAGACTTTCCATTTCTGTGATGTTTATTTTAATCTCTTTTCACAGACATTACGTGTGAACGAGGTATTAAATATTATGACTTAAATTTGAGAACATGGATGGATGAACTGCACAGAGGAGAGGTCCTTACTAAGGCTGCTTTCAGATGGGGTCCTTAAATCTACCTGATCACAGTAAAAGAAGGGTGATGGTGGTGTGAACCAGGCACAAAGAATCAAGATGGGAATGAGCTTCTCTTTTTCAAGACCTCTTAGAAGGGAAAAGGTAGTACTGCCTATAAGGGTTCTGCAATTTGATGTTTAATTCTGCTTTTCTTTTATATATTCCTCATCCATCCAAGGGCTAAATGCTTGGAAAGAGTTTTGATCCTTTATGTCAGACAATTACTTGTGCGTTCATTTATTCACTGCTGATTCTCACAGGTTTTATGATGCTTCGGGTGTGTACTGAGACAGCTACAAATCAACTTGCAGAAATTTCAGCGTGAATTGTGATGGCGCTAAAAATGAATTAATTTCTCCAAATGAGTAGTAGGGAAAGGGAAGAGGCAAACACTATTAGAGAGAATGGGGTGAGGGAGGAGGAGAAGGAGCTGTTTCCAGGCTGCTGTGGATAATTCTCAGTGCGAATGAATGACAGACGAGTTTGGCTTTCATGGCTTGTGGAGCTGGGCCTGCTGAGAGCAGAGACTGCAGCTATACTGGAAAACTTCTTTCATAACTGAGAAAGCAAAAATACCAGGTAATGGTCACTGATGTCCTGTGTTTCATACACCTCATTTAAGAGGAAAAACACATAGCAGCAGCAGAAGAGACTTTGAATACACTGCAGGCAGGGAGAATATGTTGTATCAAAGGGATGACATAACAGGTGTGCCAGCAGCACCGTGCCAGAGGTGACATTTTCATTACTGCAGCACTGTACACAGCGTTAGGGAGAACCTGGATCTGCAACATCGGTATTCTGTCACCTACTATGTAAGTTTATAATTAACCTGTTGCTGGAGAAGTGTCATCTTTCTCATGGCCTCCAGAATGATCAGGCACTGAAAGGATGCAGCTGGGTCACTAAAAAGTAAATCAGCCTGTGCATGTGGTGGTGACATCTCGTGTAGACAGAAACTTTGCATCTCCTCTGAACTTAATTCGCTGTTCTCTGCCTCTCTGGGCTGTGGGCACTGAGATTATTTGGCAGCTGTTTGCTATAGCAGTAAATTTGGAAATAATTCAGTGAGCTCTAGTAGGAAGCCAAGGCTTCTGACAATTGCCAGAGGCTTCTGCAGTCCTCTGGTGCTACAAATCATCCCGACCTTGCGATGCCACCCCGACTCCAGAGCACCGGAAAGGAGGAGTGCCCGATGTGCTGTGGTGTGGGAAGAGACATCAGCCTCTGTCGGTGCCTCCCTCCTTCTGCTGCGACCTAATTGTTTGGGGAATTGGGAGAACCATAAATAAGAGAGATTAAATTCTGCTGCCAAGACAGGAGCTTGGCTTTAAAAAAAATCATGAGTTCCAGAATAGTTGTGCTTGTGTGCAAGATGGCCGTGTAATTCTGGGACAGATAATCATAATTCGTAGAAAATCTGGAGCCTGTGACTGCTTGTAAATCCTGATTTGAGATGCTGAAGTTGTTCTTTCGGTGTGGCTTTGTTTGGGGCTGATGAGCGTTTTCACGACACCTGTTGTAAGATAACGTTGTTTCCATGATAGCTGCTGTTCTCACTTATTTTTTAAAGTTACATTTGAACAGGCGTATCTGCTGACATGCCTGTTCCTGAATCAACTGAGCTCTCAGGGGATAAGTACCCACTGCAATTATGAGCATTTAAATGTTTTGCTAAGTGTAAAATATTTACATATTCTGTAAGCGTGAGGAATTGGTGTTTCCTTGAGATGACTTTCCTTGTCTGAAATGTTTCCACTCTGTGGTTCACACATTACCCATTATTTTAGAAATTTTTTTTCAGTATTTTTGTTCAAATGCTGCAAACAATAAGGAGACTTAAAGCCCAGAAAGTCGGGAGCAGTATCAGTTTCTCTTGATGACAAATGTTTACACTGCAGGCCCAGTGTGCTGCCGGTGCTGTTTGCTCCCACATTTAAGTCTCCTGAGCTGAGACCACCTCGCTGTGTTAGCAAGGATGCCAGCATTGCTGACTCACAGTCTAACTCGTATTAATGAACCTTTCTTCACAACTACTTGCAATTTTAATGAGATTTGTGTTTCTGAGGCCTTCAGCGCTTTCTGCAATTATCTTGAGCTTGAAAAGTCTTCAAGAGAATGTTTATATGAACGTTATCAAGTAAAAAATATGTTTTGTGGCACTGGGGATGCTGATGGGTGGGTGAGGATTCTTCAGTTCATTCTGTGATCTTTTCAAATGTTGATTTAAAAGCATTATGCCTCTTGCCATGATCATGTCTGCCCACCAGCCAGTCCTGGTGACACAGTTCCACTGGAGGTGGCATTCAGCTGCTCGGGAGTCCTGTCAGACCCACCACCCACACAACGCCCTGGGTGAAGCCCTGGCTCTGCCTGGCTCCCCTCTGAGGTCACCTGTCCTCAGAAGCTGGGGGCAGGTTCTGTAGAGCAGAGCTGGGCTGGATGAGCCACTGAGCAAACTAAAACTTGCTGCTCATCTTCCTGTACAAAGAACAGACACGGAGTAAATGGTGATAACAGAAAAAAGGGATCTCCTAAAAATGAACAAAGGGAGATTTTCAGCGGTGTCTTGCAAGAATGTAGATCCTAACCTTTCCACCTGTTACTGAATAGGCTGTAAATTAAGATAGTGCTCTCTCTGAAAGCAAGTGTAATGCTAGGTGTTGGGGAGTACTTTTTTAGATGATAAAATAAACTTTCAGATATTTGAGGCTCAGTTATTGTCTAAATTTTAAGTGGAAAACGGAATGCTTGCTATTCTGATTGCATTCCAGGTACAAGTCCTGTTTTCACCTCCCACTCCTGTTTCCCAGGATTAGTCTCTGTCTCTTTTATTGAATCCTGCATTATAATGTCAAGACTTATTTTTTTTTTGGAAAAATGAAAACCAGTTATGTTCACTGGCCTACCTACCCATATCAGGTGCCTGCCTCACACCACTTTAATTGGAATAGCTTTCCATTTGATCTCATAAGCCTCTCATTCTACAAGCTCATGAGCACTTGTTTTGTTTCGTGCTGTGACTTGGTTGCACTCCCTTGGTTCAGCTGCAGGGAGTGCTGAAAATGCTCGTAAGTCATGGTGGGATTTGGCCTTTAAGTTAGATGTATGGAAATTATTACCTTGTTGGGTGCTAGTCTGTTACAAAATCTTTCGCAGCCCTTACAGGAAATCCTAGTTCTTCATCATGACCTTTTTTTTCTCTGTGAGTTCCTTCTGTTGTTTTCCCCACCATTTTGCCACGAGCACTGCGTGGCTGAGAATGGAAAGCATTCTAAGAAGTCTGAATTGTTGGATAAATTACAGTAGAATCAGTTTGGCCATTTCCTTTGAAGAAACAAAATGCTATTAAATAGGAATTAAATCATTTCCTTGCACCTTGGCATGCACCCAGGACCACTGGTGCTCGTGCCCTTCGGTGGCAAGAGCTGGGTGAGCACAGAACCAACTTCCCATTCATTCTGCATCTCTGCATGTAGCTCTGACAGTGACCACCCAGGTCCCAGGTTTCGAAATGTTTCTCAAGATTACTTATTTAAGGGTGAAATCATGTAGCACCTATCAGGACTATTTAATAATATGCAAATTCTTTTTTAAGTCTATAGAATCTTCACTCATTTTATTGATGCAGATTTTTCACAGCAGAGAAAGCACTTCTACCTTCATAGGATGGAGGTTAAAATCTTTGCTGGGTTAACTACATTATTTTTGAGTTGTTCTGGGAGAAAAAGGTCATTTATAGTGTGTATTGTTCTTGACTTAGGTGTTTCTTCATTGAAATTCTTCTTGAGACTGGTAGTGATAAAAAGCATTTGTCATCCCGTGCATGATCAGTGACACATGTGAAATGAGTTTATTTATAAGGTAAAGATTTTCAAAGGTATACTGCTAGAAAACCAACATTTTTCTCACTATTTGCATTTATAGAAGCAATAAAGATCTTGAGATGTGGGTTAGCTAAAACTCTGGGCACACCAAAGGTTTAGAATTGCAAAATTTACACAAAAACTTTATTGCTAGAATTCAGTAAACTTGGTAGAAGGTCCTTGTGTGTTGCATGGCTCAGAATTACACTTGGCCACATATTGGGTTTGTAATATCAAAATTTAGTTCAGATTGATCAAAGCCTTTGTAATTTCTTAGATAAAGTTGGTTTCAACTGCAGGTTTACAAGAAAACCTTTACTCAAAGCACTTTCAGGCATTGTTACTACATTTTTTACAGCCTTTTGCTACAGCCTCTGTGCTTGGGTGCTTGATTGTTCCTGGAGTGAATATTGACTTTCTGCTGAGACAGACATGGCAAGCTGATGTGTTTTGTTTAATGTTTAAAAGCTCCTCAGGCAGCCTGAGGTTCACATCCACCTTGGGACAGGAGGGAGAGAACAGAAAAGCAAGATGGAAAGGAAAAAAAAAATCCAGAAAAAAAAGCATTTGTAAAACCAGTTCTGTTCAATAAATTCAAATCTGTCTCTGAATAATAGAAAAGCAGATTTTGAAAAGCTTCTAAATTGTTCTCTGAACTGAGGTCAAGGAAGAAAATAATGCCATTCACAGTAGAACATGGATCAATAAGAAATCCAAATAGGATGGTGCTTTTTATGGTGGTTGTGTTTGACAGCATGAGTTGATGTGGAGATGCAGACCCTCCCAGTTTAGAAACCTGAGTTTTTCTGCATAAATAAGTGAGAGATGAGCTTTCCACAGGCCGTTGGTGTCAAAGATAAACACCTGAAGTTAGGCAGCTTCTCTAAGTTACAATGTTTTGTTTGATTCTGCATCTTAGCGTGGCAGCGAACCCTTGAAAACTTGTGACACCTTACTGCCGGTATCACATGCCCAAACAATCATTTATTTCCAGATGTGTTTTTTTCAGCAGATGTGGCTGGAGCCTTAGCAGCAGAAACTAGAGCAGCCAGCACGGCTGCATCCCCCTCGCTCCTGGGGTACAAGGTCTGTTAGTCCCAGTTAATCTGCGCCTGTAAGTGCCAAGGTGCTTGTGGCCTGAGTGCTGAAACGGGAGGGTCTCCTGGCACGAGTGACCTGCACCGTGTGCACTTGCTAGGGCGGCTTTTGAGACAGTTTCTCTGAGCTGCTGCTGCTCTGGGTTCAGCTCTTCTGTGCCCTCTCTTGCACTGAACACTGACCCAGGCTGTCCTTCCACCACGTCTCCTCCTCTTCCAAGAGACCCTTCCCTCCGTTCAGCCTCTCCCTCCAGCCCGCCTTCCCCGTGTGTTACTGAGAGCCACCTGTTTGAAAATGCTCCGTGCTGCTGCTCCCACACACGCCCATCACACCGCCAGGACTGGAGTGCCTCAGAATATTTCTGCTGGGAAAAAAATGTGGGACACGTTGCACTAAACCACTAAGCTTTCATAAAGCAGTGCTGTTTCTTCAGGCCTGAGTCTGTTCGGTCTTTTAAAATTTTTTTCATATTTTAATTGGAAGTTATTTGGAAGAAAGAAAAATACTCATTTTTTTAACTTCATCCTATCGTATAGAGTACCCACCAAACTGTGATATCTGCCACGCCTGGAAGTCTTTCACTTGTTAAAAATTAAGAAGAACTTGCAAGTGTTTGAAAGCAAAAAATGAGTAGCTCAGTTTTCATGTCTCCCTCCTCCAGCTGGCCCAGCTTTAATTTCAGGTTATTAAAATTCAGTCATAGTAACACTAAATATGGTTAATTCCATAGGAATTTAGATTAAGTGTTTTGAGCCTGCAGACCAAGTTAGATTAAATAATACTGCCATGTGCTAATAAATTTTTGTCTTCCAGGATTCTACCCACAAAGATATTACATTAGAAAATTGAGGCAGTTGCTAGGGTTTCAAGCATATAAATTTGGAAGTATTCTGACTTTGAAAGATGTCAAAAAATGAGCCTGAAATGATTCTCTGTGTTCTATTCTCATCAAATTAATTCTGTTTGAGAAGCTGCATCTGTGGAGTTTCATTAGCATTGCTTCCAAACCCAGTTACCACCCCGCTTTCTGGTTCTTGACTGATGGAGTTACTGAATTCCTCACTGGATGAGGTTATCTGGAGCCCTGAGGATAAAATTCTGAGAGACTTTATTGCCCTGATAGAATTTGTATGGATTACTTACTATCACCAGACTGTTTCTTTGTTATTTATATATATGTGTACGACATCTCACATAAATTTACAAATAAGAACAGGTCGCTTGTGAAGGAATTTCAGCAGTCACTCTGCTAAAGCTCCATGGCTTGACATGGTCCTTCTGTATCATTTTAGCAAATTGGCTAATAAGATGTTAACTGAGCTGTTTGGTGTTCGCGTGGTCTTCAAGGTGACTGAAACTTGGATTCAGTCTGTATTTTGCATAAACTTTCCTCTTCTTCATCACCTTAGACTGACTCTCCAATGTGTTAATTCTTCTCATTTATGATTTTCGATATAATAAAAACAGCTTAAATAGCAGAGAGAACCTTAATTGCACATTAAACTGCCTTCTTTGCTGAGCTGAGAGAGCTCAATATAAGGCAAATTTGAATTAAAGTAGTGCTGGCCATGCTCAGAATTCATTAGCTGTTTAAAAATCTTAGTACTGTTAGCTAAACTGATGTGGGTTTGAATGCTGATGAGGCTGGAGGCATAAATGCTGTATGTGCAACACTGCTGGGCTGTAGAAAGAATGGCTTAACCTGAACTCTGTCTTTTAAATATGCCTGATTTCAGTGGATTAACGCCTGTGAAGAGAAATGAAGATTTCCCATCAAGACAGAAGAGCAGAGCGTTCCTTGCCCCTGACAGACTGGTTCTGCCCTGCCCTGCAGCTGCCCCTGGCGTGCCCTGAGCCCGACACCAGCCTGCTCCAGTGACTGGGGCCTTGCTGGGAGCGGTGTCCTGCTGCCCCGTAGAAAATCACAGCAGCCTTTTAACGCTTCCAAGAGCCAAACTTCTCCACTCCTTTGCTGCTGGATTACGTTACAGAATGCTGATGTCCATTTAGAAGCAGTAAAACAGTTTAATAACTCTAAGTTACATATTTTTTTTCTTAGCTAGACACATGGGCACCATCTGCTACCCCATAGCTCCTCCTTATTGATCTCTACTGCACTGCATGAAATAGGCCAGGCTGTCATCGAAGGTACCTGGGCTGGCTCCAGGAAGATGATGAATGGATAGGTTAAATTTAATTGATGTGGTGTATTATTCTGAATGACTAAACTTGGCCATATGTTACAGTGGAAGTGTACCTTTTATCTTTGTTTTCCTGGGTCTTAGGCTATAAAGCTCTAGGCTACATCCTTTACTCAGGCTTACTGTACATTTCTGATACCACAGAGCTCTAATATCTTGCTGTATGTCACTGTCATCTGGGCTGCAAGACTAATGCAAGAATTCATCTTGGCTGTGTTGCCCATATATCCTTTGCACAAGGCAAAAATATTTACCAGACTAGAGATAGAAGCAGCAGTCGCTGAGTAATGTGTGTGCAAAATGATCTATGAATGCAGACCTCGACTGACTGGAAATGAAATACTGTGATAAAAATCCCATTTTTGAAATGTGTGGTTGTGCCAAGGAGTGCATTGCCTGCTCCAGGTTTTTATAGAAGTTGTACAGTTTAAGCATTATTTTTTATATACTAACTGGAACATTGAGAAAGTGTACTAGTGGGTTTGGAAAAACAGTTATTGTAAGACTATTGCCAAATTACCCAGTCAGACTTCAATGTATGCACTTTACAGCATTCTGTTTCTTATGCCATTCTGGATTAGAAAAGCTTTTAAACAAGGGAGGGAAGGTGTCAAGAGATGGCAGATTTGAAGAAATGAAAAAAATTTAAAAAGTAAAACATTTGTGTTACTTCAAGATTGTGATGTTTGTAGTAAAAGATCTAGTTTTGAGACACTTGCTCTTTAAGCTGGCAACAAAACAGCTGATGGTAAAACCACTGTTTAGCTTTCAGGTGTGCCTGTTGTTCTGCTGACGGATGGGTAGTCTAAAAAGTGTCACACCAGACTGAGAGACTGATACCCATACCAGCTCCCCTCACTTGGACTAAACATAGGAAACTCTAAATGTACCTTCTCTGAAAGTAAGTTGGATATCCAAAGGCCAGAGTGTGCACAAATGGTACACGGTATCAGTTTGGCTCTGATGTGCCATTTGAACATGCAGGTATGGAGGCACCTAAAAGCAGCAGCAGTGCAGCGTGGAAACCGGGAGGGAACGCAAGGAGAGAGGCGAAGGCAGGAGCACTCGTGCTGCAGCCCTTGGGCTGTGTGGAGAGCTGGCAGCAGGGAAGGTGAGAGGAGCCTGTGCCCCAGAGCAAGGGCTCCTGTGCGGGGCGGCTGCTGGGGAGCTCAGAGCGGGGCCTCTTCTGTCCCTGTGCTCGCCGCCCTGCTCCGCGACGGGCTCTGGGCACAGGAGGGGGCTCCAGCGGGGCACTTCGGCTTTCTTACATTTTTCCTGGAAGTCGGGTTCTGCTCGGTGAAGGGTTACTTGCTGCTTGGAGCACTCGTGGAGCTGCCGAGGATTTGCAGGAACTGGCAGTGAAGGGCGTGGGGCAGGAGCTCGGGGCTGCCGAGTGCGGGCCAGAGCAGCGCGGTGTGGTGAGAGCTCTGCGGGTGCATGGAGCTGCGCTGGTTAAACCTTTGCAGGGATGCTTTGGTTCCTGGAATGTTGTGATAACTTTTGGAAGGTTTTCAAACTCTGAGTATGGGGTGTTTGAGGCGATAAAAGCTTTAATTGCTGTGGGTGGTGTTTGGAGACCCTTGGCCCCAGAAGGGAGCGAGGGAGACCTCTGTGAACCTGCGTGAGTAGGCGGGTGGGCCTTACTGCTGGTTTAAACAAGTTCCACTCCTTGGTTCTTTTCAAATTTCTGCCAGAAGTTTAGTGTTGCTTTAAGTACGATACATTATGGAGAGAAGCTCATATCTATGAAAATACTTTCTCTTCTATCTAAACTGGCCTGGAGCCCTTCAGATCCAGGCCACCGGGGTACCACCTGCCCAGCCAGAGGAGCGGCTGGGAATGGCAGCTCTTGCTCCCAAGAAAGGGGAGATTCATTGAGAATGACCTTTCAGCCCTTCAGATATTTCATAAATGTGCTCTCCTGAGGTGCTGTTATTTAACTACAGACATCAGAACACATTCTCCTGCTGGCTTTGCAGCTCTTGCTCATTGACAGGTTAGAGCAATTGACGCGGTTCCTACCAGGCCGTGGCTTTGGAAAGGTCATGCACGCCCCAGCAAAGCCTGTCCCTTGCATTTTAAGAACAGTAGGAATCAAATCTTATCAGTAACTGTGACGAACAGAGCTACAGGAGATACAGCTGAATATTCTATTACAGATCAGAACTGCTGGGGAAACCTCTGAAGTAAAACAAGGAAGATAAATAAATAAATAAATAAATAAATAAATAACTCCTTAAGGCTGAAGTCTTTCAGCACCCAGTCTATCAGTACAGACTCTTCTGTGTAATGTGTTGTGGATTTCTGAAAAAAACATACAAGGATTTCACTGAAAAATCACTAAATTAACCATGTGCATGGTGTAAGCCACAGGTACCTCATGCTTCAGGATGGTGAAAATCTGCAGAAGCAACACTAAGCACATCAGCTAGTTTAGTATCTGTCATAAGTAGGTGTGCTCTTAAAAACAGATTCTGTTCCACGGGTGGAAAAGTTACGTGAAAGGACGTGAACCTGAACTAAATGACTTGCGTGTGCATTCTCAGTCTGAGGAGTCATGGTTGCATGTAAAAGAATTTGTCACATATCCAAGCAATGGATAGATTATTCTGATTTGCTTGGTTGGATTTGTCTGAGGTACATTATTAATAGTAGGATGTTTTGCCTGCCTTGAAAAATCATGTTGTAAAGCTATTTTCTAATTCTGGAGAACCTAGTTCATGGCTTCTAAAGGTCTGTTGGAATATCAGTGAAGCTAGGTACAAGTATAAGCTGCTTCTGAAACTGGTGCTTAGCACTTGTAAAATCCTGCTAAAATGTATAAGCTGAAGAATTCAGGAGGAAGTTTTTAGATTCAGTTGTCCTATGTTCCTTTGTAAAATGAGTATTGGTTTTCATAGAGTACGATGCACATATTCAGTAGTGCTTTGAGGGCCTCTGTCATATGAACAGATCTGTGTAGAATGAAGAGGGAAGAGGAGGTTCTCCTGTGTGCTTTGGCATTCGGCTTCAGTTTGATTTATCTGTTTATATGTCCCCAAGGCCAGGGAGTGTGAGATGAGGTTCTGCCGCCAAGGTTGTGCACGTTTAACTTGATGGAAGGCAGCAGCAAAGGTTGATAGCAATGGTGTCTGTAGCCAGCCATGAAGGCTGCACAGTGTTCCTGCGTTACATCTCACTGCCTGTGTTAAAATGCACTTGGTTCCTCACAGTCATTTCTGTCTTAATAAAAACATGCTGCTTTTAAAACTGTAGACAAATTCACATGGCAGCTTGGTACTTCTGGTAATAAACTGCTGCTACATTCATCCCATAAAGCAGCTACAGCAGAATTGTGGAGCAGCCTCAGCCGGGCCCTGCACAGCCCTGCCAGGCTGCCTCTCCTCTCCCTGCTGCTGTAGCAGCGCTGAGCCAGAAGCAGGAGCTGTAAACTTTAAAATATGACTTTTCAGCCAGAAAGCCTTTTCCTGCAGCACTGAAAGCTTTTCCTGCATTTCGTGTGAGTGGGAGATTGTTTGCCCAGCCATAAGTCTGACTCTAAATACTGTAGCAACCAAAATTAGGCCATACATCATCCTAACGGTGGTTTTCAAAGAATTCTTTACAGGATCAGTTCCAACCGTACAAAGCAGTAAGGTTTTGAGCCCAGTCACTGAGAATAGCACCATCATGAATGTATCACAGGGTGAAAGGGACTTGGGTGGCAGGAAACACCACTACAACACTGCAGGAAGGACGTGGATAGGGATGTGGCTTCTGACTGTTTCACCTGCTGACTTGTGTGACAGTGCTTGGCATTATGGCCCCTCCTCCATGGCTTTTGTCAGGACTGCATTTGCTGTCTCATTGCCTTTCCTGAGGGAAATCACTGCATGGCTGGCGTTGGAAGGGGTCTTTCAAAATCGCCAAGTCCACGCTCCCTGCCGCGGAGGAGCTGCTGGGAGAGCAGGGTGTGTAAACGCAGGAGGTGTCTGTCTGCCCAGCAGCCCTCCTGGCTGCTCTGTGTGTGCTGGGCTCTCACCACGATGCGCCAAGCCTGGCTGGCCTCAGTGCACTTCAGGGCCTTCTGAAGTGACGTGAGTGAGTGGAGCTCCCAGCTCCAAGGAGAAGTAAAAGTTCTTGCATAAGCAGTGAAGATGTGTAAATATACTTGATAAGGGTTCTCTGGAAATATTTCTTTATATAAATAGCTGCTAGGAAAGTCTGTGGATAGATAAGAAGTTAAGGCCAAATTTATCATCCCAGTGGCTGTGCTGGGAGTACTGGATATGGATGTTCATTGTTAGCACGTGCGTCACATGATGTGCCATTCGTCTCAGTATAAACACTGCAGCGTCTGACAGGGCGTTACTCACCATGCATGACCTGCCAGGGCATGTCACTGTAAATCATTCATACTGTTGCAGCCTCATTAATTAATGGTTAAGGAGAGAAACCGCAACAGAATTTTATTCCTTCATGAGGAGCAAAGTTATGTTTTATTAAGCCAGTCATCACAGTGTGTTAACCTAGTGAAGTTCCCTGACTAGTTTTATTTGTTTCTGTACACATTTATGATCTGTCTTATAACATCTTCAAAGGTGGGTTTTTTTGGCATTTTCATAGTTGAAAGTAACATATCTGATAAAAATTAATGAATTCTTAAATCCTTGGTAAAAGTCTGTGAAAGACTCTTAGATTTTAAGGATTAGTGCAACCTGGCAAGGAAAATCTTTAAATAGTTTACATTACAGTGCCACTTACCCTAGATTAATAACCCTAGTGCAAATAACCCTAGATTTTTGGTCCACAGACAACTTTCTGTTAAAGAGTAGAACTTTATATTAGATACCTCTGTAATATCTCTTGGATGTTGCCTATAAGCAGGCTCTTTGCTGCTGCCTGGGTGGTGTGGGTCTTGTCTCTGGTGGAGCTCAGGTGCCAGCACAGGGGGCCAGGGGCAGAGCTGCTGTGCTTCACTTGGGTTCAGTCATTTGATGCAACTTCTCCTCCTTCCCCAGCTGGGATTTCTGTACACATGAAGCTGAAGTCAATTGGCTATAAAAGGTTATCAAACACTGGCTAATCTATCCAGTATATATAATTAGAACTTAGAGGAAAGAATCTCGTGGAAGCACTAACAATCCTAGATTAGATAATTAAACCCGAAATATGAATATAGTAACACCCCCCAGGAGGGGGAAAATCAATCACATTATTACTTTAAAAGAAAGGTTCTGAACCTTGACTCAGATACCCTTTGTGTTCTGAATTGCACAACCTCCATCTGAATCTGATCTTTTTAGAGTTAAATTAACTAGTAAGAGACTCTCCTGGAATAATAACTAGTGGATTGTGATTTTTTTTTTTAAAAAAAGAAGGAAAAACTTATTATTTCCATTTGAGATGCAGGAACTGGGAAGCCCAAGTGTCAGCTCCTTTTTGCAGGGGGGCACCAGGAGTGGATCTACAACATTCACAGAGTTCCATCAGTGTAAAGAAGGGCAGAACAAAGCTTTGGTTGGGTGACTGTTCCCTTGGCAATGCCCAGCTCTTGCTGCACGAGAGGTGCCGTGGTCAGGGCCATAACAGCCCCTGGCTCCCCGTGCAGCCCCACACAGGACCTGTGCCAGGGGAGGGTGTGCAGGGAGCCCGGTCACACAGGCTGAGCTTGACCTCACCCACGTGCGCCACCTGCACATCCCGCTGCGCCACGGACATCCCCAGAAACGAGCCAAACGCTGCTTCCAGATACTCCAGGGAGTCTGGACTAATCATTTTGCTTTGTTTCATTAGCCCAGCTGTAATGTAGCAGAGCTAATGCAGTCATATCCCAGTTAAGGTACCAAGCAGCTTTAGCTGCTTATCTGCCATGGAAAGAACCACATTCACTTTTGCGATGAAACTGAAATGTGGAAATAATTCCCTTTTCCTTTTTGGAATATTACTGTGCTATTAAATAGGCTTAAGACCATTAAAGAGTAATGAGATGAAGTTCCATGCATCATTATTTTAAAGGAGATTGAATGAAAATATACTGTCTATCTGTTCCAGCCCTTGCCTAATCCTCAGTTTAATAGAGATTTGTAAGGGCCATGATGCACAGCCATTTAGTAACGAAGCAGTCTTCAGTTTCTAAAGCAGGAAGTTTAGCATCTACACTGTGAATGAAGTAAGCATAAAAGACATCAGAGATCCCGTTTTCTCAGTCTCAGTAACTTCAAAGTTTTTCTATTAAATAGTGTAGTCATACCTAGAGAAATGAAATGCAAAATAATAGTAGAATATCAGATCCTTTGCTCTCAGTTACTTAATGTAGCAGCTGGTTACAACTGATTTCTGTAGTTACCTGTACTTATTATTTGCTTTTGGCTCCACTGCCCTGGTTTGAACAGACCTGGTGGCTTCCCTGTTACACCAGTGGGAAGGTGAAGCAGGAAGGCTGAAGATCAGGTCTTGACTCCTAAATCCCATGTGGTAACTTGGGGTACTGAATCTGGGTCTTTAAAGTGTGTCAGCTGAGCTTGGACTCTTAGCTGTGGTTCTGAAAATTAAGGTTTTACATATATTTGTCACTGCTGAATGAATGACAAGATTAGAGCATGGGTCATCATCTCTTACCTCTGCTGGCCTTGCCTAAGCTCGGAAGTTGTGTGTGTGTTGGTGGGAATCAACCAGCTTCTTTATTCCATGTAAGGAAAACAATAACCCAGAGATCCTTCAGTGCAAGACTGATTTTACGTGAAGGAAGCCTGACAAGTCGTTCAGCAGTGCATTTAATGTATGAGAGCTGCCTTTTGTCACAGCAGAGAAGCTGGTGAGGCTGAGGGGAATCAAGGCCCCTTGGCCCTGCAGATCCGCTGCTCTCCTGTGCCCTGGCTCACCCAGCTCGTCCTCCCCTGCCAGGCTTTGGGCCCGAGCCGGTCACAGCTCCTGGGGCACATCAGAGCACACAAGGGGAACACGGTGGGACATATGTCCACCAAGTTCATAATCTTCCTTTTTGTACATCTACACTGCTTGGCCTGGTTTATATTTTGATAAATCTCTCTGGAGTCTTGGATCAAGCCTTCACTTACAAGGTAGTGCAGTTTCCCTAGGGTGGCTGAAAACTTGGTAGAGTTCCTTCTCTGCTCCTGTTGTGAGAGGCACTGGTGCACATGTACACACAGACACAGCGAGGCTCTCTGCAGGGCTGCACATCCACTCCCATGCAAAACCCTTCAGCAATGTGTATATTCTGTGCTGGCAGCAGTTCTGCAAACCATGGCAAGGCAGGTCCTGCCCTGTGACTTACAGGGGGCTGGGGAGATGCATCCAGGGCCTGACGTGCCTGCAGCTCCCCCAGCCCGTGGGTCTGAGCCCTGGAGGGAGTTGGGAGGATTCGGGTTTTTTTAAGACATCGCACTTCAAATTTATTTTGATTTAAAAGTAGAACTAGATTACATCAGTAAGAAATCTTCACATCTGAGTTTCCTTTTTTTAAAATAAGGCCTGAAATGGAACAGGAGATATTGCCAAATAACTGGAACACGTATTCAGAATAAAATATTCATACAAGGAGGAAATGGGGTCTGTGCTCAATAAAAAAAGCGATTGTATGCTGTAATAGCAATTATGTACATTCAAATATTGTGCTTTTCCTCAAATCTTGGTTATAAATCCAAAATATATAATTAATGATCCTATCAATAATGCATTTTTAATCTTAAGGTATGAAATAAAATCCCCTTGCTTATTTTTATAGGCTGGCCCTTTAAGAAAAGTCTTTCTTGGCATTGGGTCTCATCACGAGACACAAAGGAAAGATCAAGAGGCTGAAATCTAGGATAAATTGACAGGGACATTCCTGTTTGGAGAATGCAATATGTTTGAAGTTTTTACAGATCCCAACTTTCCTTTTACCACAAAGGAAAAAAAGTGATTGCAAGATGAAAGGACCTCGTTGGCTGTGCAGACCCATGACAGAATGCAGTTTTATCTCTTTCAGTCACCATTTCTGCTCTGAACAGGTTAAAACAGAAACCCATTAATGTTTGATTGCTGCATGAAATAAATTGGTGGGTTCAGACTCACTGAGAGTAGACCAGCTGCCCATTTTATGAAAACTACCCTTAGAGGGGACTAAATGGATACTTTTGTGAGCTGTCTCAGCTCGACAGTGAGTCTAAGGCAGATGAGAAGGGAAGGTTGCCTTTATCAGGGGGCTGCTTCTGTCTCTGTTATGTTGGTTTCATGGTGCTCACTGCTCTCACTGATGTCCTAGCTCGCCGTGGCACACCTGGGGCAGTGCTGTCCTGCAGGGTCTGGTGTGAAGTGTGACAGTGGGCACCAGCAGGGATTTCCATGGATGCTCATCTGTAAAAGGTGCAACTTCAGTGAGCTGCCATAGTCTGAAAAGCCTTGTTCATGTTGTTCTTGAGGCAGACTGACAAATGGTTTGGCTTAAGAAAAACATTACAGTCAGTGTAAGGCAAAACCAAAATAGAGAGTATCCTCTCTCTTTTTTTCTTTGCCCTTTTGCCTCCCTCCTTTCCATTACTGGTCAGGTGTTGTTCAACCCCTTTTCCTTTTCCAAAGCCCCTGCTGCATTTAGAACAAGTAGTTTGTCCTTTCTTCTTGGGGCTGGCACTTGTAGCAGCACCTTCAGCTGTGTAAGCCCATTATATTTACTAATCTTTCCAGGCTCTCAACCTTGCAAAAGTGGCCAGACAGCATTTCTGGAAGTCCATCATCGCCACCCTTCACACGTTCAGGGCAGTTAACATCACTGCATTCTGTAAAGTTAACTTTCTCTCCAAACCTGAGAACTTACACCTTTCTCAATGCATGTTGGGAATTTCTTTCCTATTTAGCAGAATTTCCAGCAGTAATGTGTCCAAAAAGGGGTACAAACCCAGAGTTCGTAAGTCTTGATCTCGCAGATTCCTCGACTGCTTCACATAATTTGTGTTATTAATAAATAACTGGCCTGTTTCACAGGAGGGTGGTACAGTTTATCTGAAGATTTTAATCTGCCTTCCAGCACCAATTAGCACTAAACCATTATGAGGCAGAACTGCGAAATGAAAGTAGCCAGGCCAGTTATCAGTACAAAAATGATGGAGGAGCAAAAAAGGCAGACGAGGAGGCAGATTTGCAGGTGGCCCTGGCTGGGGAGAATCACCCCTTGCTCCCTGGGACGGAGGAAAGGTGGGCACTGCTGGAGCTTGGCTCTCTGGGGGTTTGCTGCTGCAGGGGAGCTGCTCCTGGGGGTTTTTGTTACACAAAACCAGTTCTCCAAGCCTAGAAGCACAAACAGGGCTTAAGTCACTTTGTTAACAAAATCTGTGATGAGACAAAGTGCAGTCCAGGTGCATCTGGGAGTCAACCTGCCTAAGAATGCTTCATGTAAAGAGACACAAGGGTGAAATGCTGCGGACATGCTCACTATTTAGAACAGCATCTCACTTCTAACAGCAAGTGTTCAGTTTGGAATCTTGATCACTGGTAGCTCAGGAAGACATGTCTTCAAAGGTGCAAAGCAAAGAGACTGAATTCACAGCTGAAGTGCTCTCTAAGAATTTCACTTGTGTTCAATTCCTCTCTCAAAGTGAATTTGAACAAATGCCTCTCCTGGAGGCAAAAAGAAAGTAGTCTTTAGCTGAAATTACATGTGGAAGTGAACACAAGCAAGAATGCAGCTGCTGAGGAAAACAATTTCTTGGTTCTCTCTTACCTAGCAAGAGAATTCTTGCTGAGGTGAACAACCAGCTAACAGGGGATCTGATCAATAAAGCTCTTGCCTACCAGGAAAGTAGAAGACTAAATATAAACTGTTTATTGTGTGATTATAAAAGGAAATGGGTGTTGAACTTCTCATTTAGAACTGCTTGGAGAACAGAGCCCCGTTGTGCTAGAGCACTGCACAAACAAATACTGCAGGAGACAGTGCCTTCTTTGAAATGTTTATCCTCTCATAGCGAGCCAAGAGGATGGAAACATGCTTTGAGAGGTTAGTCTTCAAAAACCTAACATGCAGGCCATGTAATCAAACACCCACTGGGTTATTCACTGATTGTTAGTCATTCACAGTTGACTCTCAATGACAAACAGACTTGTTTTCATCGTATCCCTTCATTGGTATTCACGGACGTGTGGCATCTGTGAAGGGAGGGAACTGAGAGCCGCGCTGGCCATCCTGCTCTCCCGGGGCAGCGGGATCCCACCTGCTGCTGGAGCGGGGCGGCCAGGGAGCGGCCCTGGCAGCACAGTCTGCCACCCTCTGCACTCAGATTGTCACCAGGTCACCAGTTACTCCTAACATACAGGAGAGAAGTTAATTTTTCAGTTCAAGCCTAAAAATGTTTTGCCGTGTTGTGATAATGTGGTGACAGTGAGTGGAAGCCCAGTTTTTTGTTCTATGGAAATCAAATTGAAAGAAAATGTCATCAGTGTGGAGGTCTTTGGTATAATTTTTCTGCTCCTTACCTGAGGTCGTGAATTACATGGATGTAAAATGAGTGTAAAATAAAGTAGAAAATAGAGAAATATCTGCGGCATAGATGGAGAGGATAGAGGAAGGCAAAGATTTGTGAATTGTCATAGAGTTAATGAATTCTTACAAAACCTGATGCCTCCGCTTGGGAATAAGACACTCCTGTCTGCCTTCGTGCTGCTGGAAAGAGGCAAAAGCAGTTGCAGACGATGTGGGGAGAAAGGAACTGCCTGAGCACTGGTAACGCCCGCTGTGTCCCCACCTCTGGCTCTGCCGAGCGGTTTCACAGTGAGAATGAGTTATTCTCTTGACAGAGTTATTTATACACTCTGTGACTCAGCTGTCTTCTGAGGGATGGCAGCTTGCCTGCCTGAGAAACAAACTTTGTGCTGCCACTTGTGTTGTTTTTTCCTTAAAATACTCATTCCATGATGTTAGATCAGTGATGGAAGTGCCATAAGCACCAAAACAGTGATGGAAAAAAAAATTGTAAATTGTTTTATGTTAATCATAAACTGAAAAGATGGACAAAAGTGATTTGCTGTTTGTGTTTTCCTTCCTTGTGTCAATTACAAAAGACCTTCTACTGCAGGAGGATTAAAAATAGGGAGTCAGTGTTTGCTCTTGAGCCTGAACTTCATTTTACATCTGCAGAGTTTCTGTCTTGGTACAGTAATTTCAGTGGGTGCTGTGAAATAGTTCCTAATTTATAGTAACAATGAAAAATCAGGATCAGTGCTTCCTTTGTTGCTGTGCATTATGAAATTATTTTCTTTTGTGCGAGGCACAGGTAGAGCTTCATGAGATGTTCCTTGGATTTTTGCATGGCCTGTTTGCTTGAGTGGGCAAAATTTAAGCTGGGAAGAATATTCCCATTGTTCTTGGGAGAACTCAAGAGTTTGTAAGTCTGTGTTAAACAACTGCACCCTGGGCTTTGTGATGTCATTTTGCTGTGTGTTTTCATACATTTGTATGCAATAAGGTTGTTTTTGTATTTTGGGGTTTTTTTGGAGGGGACAGTATTCCTCCCCACATCCTGTGGTCTTTTTTTATTCTGTAACAGTAATTGTTTTGCATTTCCTTGAGGCAATGAGCCATTCCACTGGTGGGAGATAATCTTTTTTTCTTTGCAGTGAGTTACAGGTATGAAAAGGCAGAGTATGTGGGTTGGGTTTTAACCTTCATTGCTGTTGGTTTTCACGTTTTTTGACTTTCTTTTCACAGTGTCTTTTTTAACCTAGTTTCTTGTGATTTTGTGGTGTTGCCTTTGTTTTTGCTGCAAGATAACTGAACCTTAGCTTTGTCAGGTGTTTGCATGCCTGTTGCTTTAATCCAGGTAAATTCATCTTTATGAATTCAAAATCATATTTATTCATACTGTCCTTGTTGTTAATTTAAAATAGAAATCCCTTACCAGTGTAGCAGTGCATGCAAATAAGAATTCAGAATACTTACAGCCTGATTGTTTTGGAGTTACAGTGTGCTCATATACCAGTGCCTGGAGCCTCTTGGCTGTAATACCTGTTACTGGGAGGGAAAATCATGGTAGGTGCTGAGGATATGTTCACTTTTGACTGCAGCTAAACATGCCAGTCTGTTTGGTCTTCAGCTCAGTGGTTTTTTTAAAAGTAGATCCCTTGGTGAGCAGGAGCTAATTGCAGGCCAAGGGTGCTCTTTTAGCTTGCTCAAGCTTCTGCCTAGCGTGGTTCTGTTGCAGGTTCTTTGTGCTGGCTGGATCCCAATAATCCAGGCAGCGTAATGAAAGTAGAATGTGCAGGAGTGGAAATGCTGTGCGGAGGGGGATGGATACTGATCACCCACGTGTGAGTGGTGACCTTGTGTCCTGCAGGGGGGACTCTCTTAACCTTTATTTTAGCTTAGGATTGGGTGAATACTGCTGCTTGTAATCAGGTTTCCTCTACTGCACAGGAAATGCTGAGAAACACGAGAAACACGTTTCTCTCTTTTCTGGATTTGCTGTACTGACTGTGCCTCGTGCCCTCGAGAAGGACGTTTACTTCTCATGATGATGGCGTAGGTGGCTGTGGGTGGCTGCAAACAATGCCTAAAGCCAAGAAGATCAGAAGGGACATTTCACTTGGGCTAGATTAAAGTGGAAAAGTCAGGCTAATTCTAATGTTTCACAGGTGGAAAAGCACAAAACATTTGACAAGCTGAAAGCTCAATGTGATTTCAGTTACACAGACACTAATGTCAAATAAGCAATTATACAGAAATCAAATTTCTCCTGTAAATTTGTAACACAGTAGAACATTATGCATAATTGCGTTACATATCGTTTTAAGGATGAAACTCATATTCCAGGCTCCATTAGCTTTCAGAGTCTTTGTAATATATCTGTTGAACACATCCTAAAAAGTTAGAGACAAGATTATCATTGATTTTTATTCACAGCAAGACATTTAGTGGAGAATTGATGCTGCAGTTTCAGTTCTATTTCTTTAAATACCTGTTGTCTTACATTTTGAAATCTCTATCCTCAAGATCCTCACTTTACACCAGTCATGATTCTAGGGATAGGTTTTGACCCACTTAACAGTGACCCAGCCATTGCTGCTCCTGGGTGCCAGCTCTGCCCTGCTGCCAGAGGTTACAGCCTCTGCCTCAGAGCTGCTGGAGGCAAATCTCTGATTCTGTCTTGCCCCTACAATTCACAGTCTGACATTTTAATGTGAATGGCAGTTTAAATATCCTAGGCCATGAGCTGGAGTGACTGAGGAAAGGGCCCTTGGGATAGTGATCTGAATGTGAAAGTAGCTTAAAATCGATTTAGTCACCTGGAATCCCATTATCCCTTTTCTCCTGGCAGCTTCGGACCAGCTTCCAGGAGCTTGTTCTATCCTTACGTGCACTAAATGTCCACTGTTCCTACACACATAATGATTATCACCTACAGCCAGAAAGCTGCCTTGGAGATGTGTCTGTCTCAGAGGTGGTGTGAAGGAGATGACCCTTGGAACTCTAAAGATCAGCTGATCATCTGATATCAGATTACATATAAGGTTATTTTTCTTCTATATCAGGAAAAGCTGCTGAGGTGTGTGGTCTCAGCTGTCCTAGGCCTGAAGTTGGAAAGTTTTTTGTGCTGTTTGGAGATGGGGGTGGTGGCTCTGTTTCCCAGTATTCATTGTCCTTAATGTAATGGTATTTCCCTCAGACGTGTAAATTCTAAACTGGGAAGAGTCTTATTTCTAGAGAGTGTTAAGTGCACATAGTGCTGCTCTGAATCAATAGGATTAATCAATTCCTTCTGTCTGTTACATTCTCTAATTTCTGTTCTGAATTGTTTTGTTTTGCTAACACACTGTGTCAATTTCGGTTTGTGGTTCTGGGTTAGAAATGGGGCTCCCTCTGTTCCCATCAGCTCTTCAGCTTTTGAAAACTGAAAGCCTTTGATATTGCTCTCTTTTCAAGCCTATTTTGCAATAAGAATAATACAATATAAACTGCTGGCAAAAATAACCTCCTTCTGAAATGTGGCTCAGAAGCAGAAATTCAATTCTGAAAGTCAAAGTGCTGATAGGAAAACCAGTAGATTCAGAGTAGAAAAATTACTAATCCTATTTCAATGCAGAATTGTGGTTTAATGAGAAACAGTCCACAAATGTTGGATGATGTAAAAGAAACAGAAGACCAGTATTCCTACCTACCTTTATAGAGATGTATACCTGCTTTACAAACAAAGTCATGACCAACCCGTGGAAGCCATTACACAGCTAGAATAATACCACAGAAACTGCCTGACACCCATGGACTGATGTATTTAGTGCTGTGAAGCCTTGCCCTGCCTCCATTCCTGTCCAGCGTGGCAGAAGATAATGGGAGATACACGGTAACATAATGTTTTCTAGTGCTTCGTCATATTCATAATTTCTGTATTGTTGTAGTGCTGATTTTGTTGATCCATGCTGTGAGTACTGACCTGATATTTTGCCTTCTCTGTCTCAATCACACTGTAAATAGAGGAATCACAGTAATTTTCAGGAATGGATATGATTCAGTAGCAGCAAAAGCACGTTCTCCATTTGCTCTGTGATGAAATCTGTATGAGAATCCCTCTGTAACAGGCTACTGACCCTTGTAAAATGCTTTTGTGCAAGTATACTCATTATCAGCCACTGTCAAAGAAACAAATTCTTTCTTTCCTCTCGAGGTGAAGTGCTCTGAATGACAAGCACAAGAGAAATGATACAGTAATTTGCTGATTTAAGGTGTGGGAAGTTGATTCACAGTTTACAGAAACAGCAGTGATGTCAGTCTACCAATAAAGGATTTTTAGACTTCAGATAAAGGGATGCTTTTGACTGTATTTTGGACTAGAGTTTATTAAATAAAGGTACAAAATGAACACCTAGTTTGTGTCGTTGAAAGTCAGTGTTTGCATATACAGCTGTAATATTTGAAATGCCTCTTTATTCTAAAGATAGACAAATTTACAGATCCTGCTGGTGACCACTATCCTATGATGGTAACAACTGCTGGCAGTGTTACACCTAGCTACTGAATGCTTCCCCTTTACTTGCAGTGTTTTCTGCAAAAGTATTACATGTATTCTGTAAAGGCCAGGTTGACTCACATAATTCATCTCTTTTGACTCCTTTATTAGTATTTGTGCCCTTTCAGACAGGTTGGACAGCCCTGTTGACAGCATTTGGAATTCTCCTGGAAGCTCATTCTCCAAGTGTAGTTCTTGTAGGAGTTGTGTTTGTAGGGCTGCTCTAAGACTGGGAGATCCTGGGTTGCATCCTTCAACCTCCTGTTCTGAACAGGGTACAAAGTAATGAGAGAATGGATCTGGAGGGAAAGGGAGGCTGAGAAGAAACAAATACTCTTTCCTGTGTGGCAGCTCTCTGACTTTGCTGCTGGGCTCACGGGAAGGCATGAGGAGTGCTTGGTTTCTGCAGTCACAATGCACAGCTTCTGGAAATGTCAGGCGCTCGCTCCTGGCTCCCGCTGAGCGCCGGCCGTGGCAGGCAGCCAGGCAGGCAGCCCCTGGAATCTGCTTCCCTCTGAGTGCCCAGCTGAAGCAGACACTGGGAGCATCCCTCCCAGGCACAGCACTGAGTGCACACAAGTGGAGGTGTGTGTTTCTTGAAGAGGTAAAGACTTGACAGAAAACGTTTGCTCTGTTTCAGATGGTGCAGAGATAGCAGTTCACTCGCATCTTAAAACTGCCCTTAAGGAAAGGTATAAGTCAATATTATTTCAGGCAGAATAAAGGGTAGAGTGTGTTAACAGAATAATAACGATAGAAGCACAGAAAGGCTGCCTTGCTGCCTGAGATGGCTTTGTTGCAGCAAGGCAGGATTGGTATTCAATCAAATCATTAACTCCTCGGTTTGGAAGGTGGTCTCTGTGCCTGTATGCTCTTGTGTGGGTACCTCCCTCGCCTGCCCAGCCCCACAGCAGGCCCTGTGTCCCCGGCGGGAGCTGGGGCCGAGCTGCCGAGCCCCCGCAGTGACACCGGGTGCCCGAACGCCCGGGGGCTCTGCCAGGGGGTGGCCTGGCTGCAGCTGCCCCTCGTTACGGACAAGCTCTGCACAGGTTGTTACCACAGCCTGGAACAGGAGCTGGATGCACTGCTTGGTGTATGGCAACGGGGTAAAAGACTGAAAGATTCTCAAACTTGCCATAAATTGTGATTCAAAGTTCTGCCTCTTGAATTTTGCATTCAAGAGCTGTAAAGTAATGACAGAAGGAGAAATTTCAGTATGGATAACTCTGCTAATTGAACTAATAACACCTTCCAGGGAAAATGACAGATAAAAGCACAACAGGTTTGGATTTCTGCTGGCTCCTAGAACAAAATTCAAAGAGCAAATTTTTTTCTGGGAAGTATATTCATTCCTGTCTTTGTGTTTTCCTATTCTTAGCTCTGTACTTAAAATAGTAACACCAGGAGATGTAGGAAAAAATGAGATTGTGATAGAAATCCGGAATTGCTTTTCAGAGCAGTGCTAATAAGCAAACAGGTTTCAAGCAGATCAGTCAGTAGTTTCAAATATTTCCAATATGAGATGTGTGTGTGTGTGTGTTCCTAAATGTTTGCTGGTTGCATGAAGGAGGATCTTGAAAGTTTTTCAGATAAATAGAGAAAATAAAAACATAAGTCCTGTAAGCCAGAAGTGGTTTAGCCACTGGAGCTATCACAGCTGCCTTGATGGTGATGGGTGGGGGCTCCCCCAGGGCAGGAGAGGGAATGGAGCTGCAGGAAGGGCGAGCACGCTCCCCAGCAGGTGGTGGTGGCATTTTCCTGTGAGGGCAGAGCCCAGATTGCTGTCCTGGTGGGACACTTTACCTGATGAGCTGCATGCACAGAGCTGCCTCTGAGCTCTGTGCCTGCTGCCATTACTCCACATTAATTGCTGCTCTTCCCTAAATGCTCTGGCTCGGTACTGACCCGGTGCTGGCATTACAGGAGGAGCAAGGGGCTGGTGAGTCTCTTATCGCTGCGTTGGTCCTTCACTGCATGAGAGGTGCTCTTGCTCCTGCCTTTGAACTTTCCAAGGACAAGCGTTTGTGGTGCTCCGTGGCTCTCCGTGAGGCCAGGGAGGCCTGCGGGCACGGCGGGAGCGCCCAGCTCGGAGCGGGCCCGGCGGCCGTGGGGCCGCACAAACCCCGGAGCGGGCACACGCACCGGGCACAGCTCGGGCACAGCTGGCAGCGGAGAAGGGAGATGGGATTGCTGCGGGCAGACACGGTCTGGAGGGCCCAAGGAGACGCGTGAGCGGGGCAGTCACGGCAGGGGTGCGGAGAGCAAAGCGGGAAGGAAGGGCGACTGCAAGGACACGGCGGTGGGAAGGGAGGCAGGATTTGTTTTCGAATCAGAAGATTTGTGTTTTGTATCCAGGGAGTTACGTTGTTCTTGTTTAGGATTTTGTGTTCTGTTTAAACAGCTTTGGGGGCTGAAGCCTTTGCGTGCTCGCGGCATGGTCTCCCTGAGGGCTGCTCCCCGCCATGGGTGCCCCCGGCCGGCTCCAGGGCTGCCTGCCGGGCTGCCGTGCCCTCTCCCTGGCTTCTCACCTCCATCCCCGGGGCACTTTGTTCCTCATCTGCCACCAGCAAAACCATCAGTAGAGCTCGCCATGCCCCTCACACTCAGTCCTTACCATCACGAGGTGAGGATCTACGGATGCACCCAGGCTGCTGCAATTTTCCAAGTGGACAGTAGGTCCTGGTCTTTCCTTCAGGGAACCCAAGCAATCTCCAGCCTGGGTTTATCCCTGTCAATGCCTAGTGTTGCTAGAGGAACAATCAGTTAACTTGAATGTCCTAAGAAATAATTTTAGCCCTGAAATGTTTTTATTTATGTTCATTTTCCTTGACTTAGCTGGACCAGATAATGTGCATATCTGTTTCCTTCTTGCAGCTAAGTGGGGAGTTGCTAGAGATTGAGAGAGAATAAATATTCATGTACCTCTTAACTAGAAATTTCAATAGTAATTGAAACCAAAAATATGCTTTTCTTATATCTTATGTTACTTCTTACGTATTTGTTACTGTGACAAGACTCACGAATTCGTGTTACTACACAAACTGCATACATCGACGGGCTGTTTCCTGGTGGGTGCTTCCCTGCCCTGGCTGGTCCTGTCCCTGCACACAGCTGCCTGTGGGGATGCTGTGGCAGCCAGAACTGGCCTCAGTGCTGCAGAGCAAGAGGGCATCGCTGCAGAGGGCATCGCTGCAGAGCAGGAGGGCATTGCTGCAGAGGGCATCGCTGCAGAGCAGGAGGGCATCGCTGCAGAGGGCATCGCTGCAGAGCCAGGAGGGCATCGCTGCAGAGGGCATCGCTGCAGAGCAGGAGGGCATCGCTGCAGAGGAAAGTGGGGTTTGGGGCAGCTGAGACACAGCTGAGGCACAGACTGCGTTTGGAGCACTGCAGGAGGCAGTGGCAGTGCTGGCTGATCAGTGTCCTGGGAAATCAGGTATTTCAAACCAGCTCTGGGACCTCTTTCTGTCCTCGGCTCTCCAAGTTCTTACTGTGACTTACTGAGGTCTGTTACTTGTGCACTTCACAGGGTTGCTATGGAATTTGCTAGGCTGAGTTGTGAATGCAGGGAGCAGTTGCTTTCAAAAGAGAAAGAAATATGGTTTGCAGGGCTGCCTACAGATTTAAGATATGCAAATTCTGTTTCTTGGAACCTTTAAAAAAATTTTTTTTTGCCCACGTTTCCTCTCCATGCTTTGAGTTTGGAGAATTTTGCTTTCTAATTATTTCTTTTGGGGAGGGTTATGTGAGAATAACAAGAAGAGAGAAACTCATGTCTGACAACTCTCCCAATTTCCTCTTCAGTGTACCCAAGAGGCACTTCCTAAAAGCAGCAGCATCCTCCACACGTGTAAATTAATTTGTTTTTTTCAGTAATGCAGGAAGACTTTGAATTGTTTTGGGGAGGGATTTGTTCAAATGTACAAAAACAATAGAAGTTTGCTGTTTGAGGTGTATTACTGTGAGCAGAAGGGACACCAGAAGTTTACCTGGAGCAGGATCCATGAACCTTGCAGGGATTTTAGGTAGGTCAGGTTTCAGAGAACCAGACAGAGCAGCAAGATTGTGTTTGGGGCTTACGCGTGGATGTCTCGGTGCCCATCTTTGAGACTGGGAGTGTAGGAAGCTGCTGCCAGAGTCTGGGGAGTCCTGGATCAGTGACGTGCCAGGCAGGGAGCCAGATGCCTGCGAGGGTGGGAGGGGGAGGAAGCGCTCCCTGGGAAATCAGGTCAGGCTTGGTTTTTACAGAACAACCCAGCAACACAAGTTCATGGTTTCTGACTGTAGGAGAGCCTTTGACTAATTTGATCTGTGAGGTGGGACAAGAAATAAGCCAGGGCTGGGGGAGTTTTAGGTTTTACGAAGGAAGACTTAGTTACAGAACTGGAAAGACTGGAAAAGGAGAATGGGTGGAAAAGCAATATTTCTGGATTGCTTAGCTAAAGAATAGTCTTACTGCAGTTGGATAACAGTTACAGATGGAATTTGATACGTGAAAAGAAATACAGTTCTGGATGATGACCAAGCAATGTTCTTCAGAGTCTCATAAAAGCAAAGTAAAAATAGGACTGTTAGAAGAGAATTTGATCTCAAAAGTATTGGAAAGTATTTTTCTAACAGAACACCTAAAGGAAAGTGAAAAGAGAAGCTACTCAGGGACTACTGTGTTGAGGTCTTTCTGCAAACAGATAGTAGAGTTATCACTTCTTAACTAGGAGGATTTTGTAAATTCCTTGGGGATAGTCTTCATCTGTATCCAAAGGAGGAAGTGAAGTTCAAGACATTGAAATATTATAATGCAAAAATGCAAGCTGAAAGATAGAGACACATAAACCAGAAATCCAATAGATCCTCATACTATGTTTTGATGAATTGTAAATGTGAATGATTTATCTTTTAATAAGGCCCTGGGTACTTTCAGCCATCCCTAGATCTGCTTACCAAGGCTGTGACATTTTCCAAATGACCTCTCCACTTCTAGTAATCTTAAATCTTGTTCAGAAGCATGTTCTTGTTATGTCTGAATATTAGGTTTTAAGCAAGGTAATGGATGACATTTTGAAGAGCTGCATGATTGCTCTCATTTTATCTGTGCTAGTTAAACCTTGATTTGTACCTTGGCTGGATTAGTTTCAAACTGACAAAACAGCTCTTGCTTGAGCTGGAGGAGGATCTCCGTCCTGCAAGCCATGCAAAGGCACAGCCAGTTGGAAGATGTCTCAGCTTCAGTGCCAGTGTTGCAGGTGCTTTATATTCCTTTATTTCACACTTCCAACCCAACCCAAAAGCTTACACCTTCTCAGAGTAACGCTGCAATGAGGTATTTCTGGTTCTGAGCATTGTAAAGGTGTCAGTTTCTAGCCTGGGCAGTAGCTGTAACTTGCTTTTATAGATGTGGGCATGGGAGCACGGGGGGACACAAGTGGTGCCTGGTGGCCACTCTGTCATCAGCAGTGGGAGCAAGAACAGGGCCCAGCACGCCTGGCCCAGGGTCTGGTGTAAACTGCTGGAGCCACTTGTGGAGGGGCAGTTAGTGGTGGATTAGTTTGGAAAACTCAGCCAAGAAGCAAAATTAAAACAAAATTATGCTATTTCCTGGCAACTAGCAAAGCTAAATTAAGCCGGCCAATTCCTGATAAAATCACAGCAGGGAAAGCAGAACAGGCAAACCAGAACTCTGTTTTGCAGTTAGATCCTGTGCTATTTTTAAGTCATCCTGACAGCTTGTTAAATGCCAGTCTGGAGAGCAGCTCCAAGTACTGACTGTCACTTCAGACGTGTCCCCGGGGGTGTGCCCGGGGAGGGTGGCTCGCAGTGAGTGCCCTTTCCATGCAGGAGTCAGGCCCTGCAGCGGCCCGGGGACTCGGGCTGTGTGTCTCTGAGCCCTGGCTGTTGGCTCTCCATATGCTCTCACCACTGTCACACGCTCAGATCGTGCTGCGTGATTTTCAGTGACACGTTTGGATGTTTCCAGACCTGTGTGCTCTCTGTAGAGCACACTTTGCAGTAAATACAAATACACAGGCGCCCTGAGAGGCCTTGGCTGGCCCTCTGAGGGACTGTTGGGCATCCTCATGCCCAGCCACTGCCAGGGCACCAGCTGAAGCGGTAAGAGAATGAATTTTCTGAATATCCAAATATATTTACAATTCTGGGAAAAGGAAAAAAATAAAAAATGTTGAAACAGTTGTCCTAACTTCATGGGAGGGCTGTGGTATTCACACCTCCTCAGCTGCTATCACACTTAGGTGCTGGTGTTAGGAGGAGGAGTTAGCAGTTTCTGCCAGTGGAAGATAGCACAGCGTGTCTCTTCTCTCCATCCACGGGTGCATTGCATTGTCTGTAAAACTTTTTGTGACAGACTTTGAACGAGCTGGGAATGTCAGTGGCAGAGCTGGATTGGGAATTCAAAAGACCATTTACAAAGGATCATAGGAAAGGAGTGTCTCCATTTTCCTCTATGAGGCTTTATGGTGTTGCAGCCTACCATTTTCTATTAGTGATGTGTTCTGCAGAGTGAAGCAAAGCTTTCTTGTACTTAACTCAGAGTAGCATCCCTGATGTCTTGTAAATCTGGTAAGAATTGAGTACAGGAGCACAGAGTCCCAAGCATGATAATTCTGTAGATTTCTTTTTTGTATTGAAATATTTTTAGTATCAGAAGTTACATTTGGATAACAGAATCGTATCAGCATATATTTTAATATATGTAAGCGAAACCACATGGTAACTAATTTCTTTTTGAAAACAGAATTCTTTTGTTAAATTTAAACCTTTTCCTAGTCCTACTTTAGGCAGTATTTTAAAGGCTGGAGTTTGTTTTAGTCCCATGGGAGTTCCATTACAGACCTCTGAGCATTTTCCTTGATTGCTAAAATTGATGTCTATTTCTATTTTTGATGTCTATCTCACTATAAAGTGCCATTATTAGCATCCAGGTACATGTTGTTATTATGTTGTTTTTAACATCCTTTAGTTGTACAGCTGAAGGTTTCCATTTAACACACTTGGGTGCACAGTATGCAGTACAGGATAGGATACTGAAACTCCATCTTTCCAGTTTTATTGGCCTAATCATCTTTATCTCTTTGTTAGTTTATTAAAACATTCCTTCCCTCCCAGCCTATCAAAATAGTGCTGCCTAATGCACAGAGTGAGTTACCTTTACTTTAGTGTCAGTGAGCGTGAGGTGTTTTGGGGTTTTTTTAATGAAATCTTTGTATTTTGGGAAGTTCATTTTCCTTATCAAATTCCATCCTTTATGACTCACTAACTCCTGATGACAGTGTGTTGAAGTGGATCCTTTCCCATTACATGGTACCTACATGGTTAACCAAAACTCAGACCTGAATCAGATTTCATCTTCTTTGCTACAGCTCTTAACTTCAGTTCCGTACCCACAGACTGCTTTTCATTTCCACTTAGAGCATCTTGTATCCTCTCCTGCTCTCTGCTACATCCTATATCCCTTGCATAGGTATCACCACAGAGAAGGGGTTGGCATCAAAGAAAGAAAACAATTTCATACATTCCTACATTGAAAGGCAGTTTAGCTACATGTCAGACTGAAGTTTCTTTCCCCAAAATGCGTTACCCCAGGGCAGGAGGGTTCAGAGACCCACCAACAGCTGGTACCATGCTCCCTCTTTAGAGAAGACATCACCTTTTTCCAGTAACATGTTTGCAAGAGGCATTAATGTGACATTATTCTACTCCTTTTTGAAATCCTAAAGTGTTAGAGAGATACTGCTATTGTGTTAGAAGTGTATCCAGTAATAATAGCTCAATATTTTTACAGGCATCTGTGAATGGGTATCACATTCGTGGTTCCATTATTTTCTTATTTCTTCCATTACAGCTCTGTTGTTTTCTTGGAACAGTATCAGGGGCTTTAGGAGCTGTGTTTTGAGAAAAAGACTTCATTGTGGGTTTTGCAGTGCTGAGCCTAAATTGGTCCTTTTCTGGAGTCACCTCTCAGTGTCACAGGAGCACATTTCTTGGAACCTCATGTCCTGGCTGGCCCCTAAAAAGAGCTTCCAATTACACTTATTGCCAGGGGAGTTTTCACGTTTGCGCCTGCACACACACACAGAACTTGGGAGCAGATTCCCTAGTGGTTGCATCAAGATCTTTTTAAGTACTCAGATATGAGTATGCTCTGCATAATAATTATATGTAGAAGTAATTGCTGAAGTCTTGAAAACATGAATGTCTCAATAGATTATTCAGTTAATTCATGGTAAGTGCAGTAACAGTCCCTGACGTGTTTCAGATCCACCTCCCTGCAAAATGGAATTTTTTATTTAACAAAAAGTTCATGTTTATGCACAAGTCTATTGGTGCTTGTGGAGTAAAAGCAGGAGGAACACTTAAATGGGACAAGTTAACATCTTATTCATAGTCACCGTGAGCAGCGGGGGGAAAAGTCGATACCAGCACTGGTATTGTCCAGTGTGACAAATGGTATTGTGAGCTCATGCAACACGCTTGCTGTAAAATGACTTTTTGAAGCAGGTAATAAAAAAAGAATCTGTTCACAGAATTCAATATTTGTACAGAAGTTCTTTGTTTCTTTTCGGAGGCAAAACTTCAGTTTCACCGAATTGTTTCTGCTGGTGTTTGCGAGGCTGTCAGGACCAAAGCAATCCCTAGACAAAAAAAGACTGTCTGGCCCAGAAACGTGATCCCTTGATTCATCTTACACTGCAATTTCTGTTTTGTTCCCACTGCCTTTATCAGTCTCTCTCTCAGGAGCACTGTGAGGTGCTGGGAGCCACTGCTAGGCCAAGACATGGCCCTTTGAGTAGCAGAAGAGATTTTGTGCTTCTGGAGAACAACTGGAGAGAAACACAGAAAATTCACAACAGCCAAGGTTCAAAGAGGAAGAGGCGAGTTTGTTGTAGGACAGATTTTTTTCCTTTTCTTTGAAAAACACAGAACTTGTTTGCTTGGTCAGACTGTACCAGAGCTGTGCACAGAGGCAATTGGATATTTGCTTGGCTGCTTTTCTTGTTTCTAGTGGAAATACAAATGAAAACTATAAACCATTAATCTTTAGCTTAGTTTTGCGAAGTATTGAGCAGCATTTAAAAACAATTACTTTGCTTCACAGCAGATGTCTTTAGAAGAGAGGGATTGAGCAGCTGCTTCAGCCCGGGATTTGTACAGGAGGAGGCTCATTGCTTGGTTATATGGAGTTACAAAACAGGTGAAATTATTTACTTAGGCCTTCTGTTTAAAGCTTGGCTAGAGCGTGGCTCCTCCTCAGAGCAAGCACAGTGTTCTGGGGATAACCAGCCCCTCTTGGTTGCTAGGAGATGCTTGAATCCCAGTACTGCCAGCGTGCCGCTGGCACCCAAACACTTTAATGCTCCCTCCATTTCTGGAATGCTCCAGCGTGGAGCAAAGACAGTGAAATCACGGCTAGGTCAAGGGAGAGAGAAGTAATGTTGCTGAAATTGCCAGAGTTTCTAAAGAATGAGCAAAGTCACTGGCTCTTTCAGCATTTAAAGGTGTGTTTTTTTCAAAGTTATCAACAGTTCTTTCATGTTGAGCTTCCAGAGGCTTTCTTCCCTTTGGGTCGTTGATTTGGTCGTCATGCTGAAGAGCCCTTATCTTATCAAGCCAAAGGAACCATTGCAGTAAGGTCCTGCTCAGTGGAAGTGTGTTCCTGTGGGATCAGGCCTGCTCATGGCCTCCCCTGCACATTGCAGACTTCCTGCGAGATAAAATGCAGCTTACGATGTTCTGGTTTTGGCCAATGTATCAGAGGACTCTGAGGTCTTGATGTGTCCAGCAGCTCACCAGTCTCTTGCCTCAGCTGCCTCCATTCACCCTCAGTGCTCACAAGAAAAATGTAAAGCCAAATAAAGATATGTAATAAATAGGACCTGACTAATTTATTCACTCAATAAAACATCAATAGCCTAAAGTTAACTGAGCAAAACCAGACTCGCACTAAAATGCTAAATTAACACCTCCCTGCTGCACAGAATCCTCTGCTCGAGTGCATTTTGCAGAAGTTGAAAAAAGTGACATTAAGTGTAAACGGGTTTTAAAGATTATTAGAAAGGGCACTCCTTGTGAGTAATTCAGTTTTCCATTATTTTTGGCATTATATTTAGAATATTTAAAAATAAATTGTAGAGGCAACTCCTGAACTTCACTGCCTAGCCAAAGCTCTCTATAAAGATGTTAAAACCCAAGAGTTTTGATCCCTTTTTTCAGCAGCTAACCAACAGTTGGAAATTTTTCGCCATCTGGTATTTATCACCTCCTTCTCTCGCCCGTGCTGTTTCCCGTGTTTTAGGGCTTTCAGCCCTAACTCGCAGCAGCTCTGTGTCTGTGCTGCGTTTTGTCTTGCTGCAGCACCTGCAGGTCTGACATTGTCCCCGTGCTCCCCATCTCCCTGGCATGAGATGGAGAGCAAACACAGGGCAGGGCACTGCCCCAGCCCCTGACCTGTCCCAGAGAGTGCTGTGCATGAAGGGAGAACAGGATTCGGTTTGTGTTCTGACTGCAGGGCTTGAGTTTAATTGATTTGCATCTGGGCTCTGTCCCCTGTTTGCTCTGGATAGTGCCACCCTCCGCAGGCAGCCCCGTGGTGTCACAGAGAGCCTGGGGGCTGGCTGAGATCTCCTCGCACTCCTGGAGGCAGAGTTGTCCAGCTCTTTGTGTGATAATGCCTCTTTGCCAGTCAGGCTCTTGGGAGCTTGTCCTTTACCTCTGGAGGATGGCCAGACCCTTTTATCAGCAGTGCTCGTCACCCTGAGGTGGCTTTCTGTGCCAAAAGGTGCTGCTGCAAATCCCTGAATGCCTATTAAAAGGGCAGGCAGTGTTGTCTGTACCTCTCAATGGCCTGAAAAATGAGGGAATCTCAAATAATAGCTAAAACTAGGGAAGGTTGGAAATTAGATAGCTGGGAAGTAGAGTGAATTTTAAAATGCGAATGTTCAATGGGCAGTACAGCAGAGAAGGGAATGACAAAACCTACTCCCATCCCTGAGCCTGAAGTAGTTCTGAGCTGACCATGATTCCTGTCCTGTGCCTGCAGATCTCAGCTGTGTGGCCTTTGCAAGCTGATAAATGGCTCTTTGTAGCCTTGTACTATTTTTATTGCTTGCAGCATTTGTTTCAGCCACAACAGGGAAACATCCCTCTAAAAGTAAAATGCTGACACGTGTGAAGGAAACCCACAATCCATAACATCATTTAGCAGAAAGAGATTTTTATGTTGTTTTCTAGCCTCCATCTCTGTAATGCATTTTAATGATGGATGATGTTGTGAAGGATCCTGCCCAGCTCCTGAAGCTCTGCAATCCACGAGAGGTGTGGCTGGAGTGGGATTGCATTCGCCTGCAGTAGCAGAGGGGCTCCCCGGGCTGTTTCTTCCCACACCACTGTTCAATCCTGACTCCTCTCTGCATGAGGGCAGAGGCGGGGAAGGTAGGAAAACTGATGTCTTAGTCTGTGTGGTGGATCCTCTTACAGGATATGGGTGTTAAACGTGCTCCTGAAGGGTCAACCTTGGATTTCAATATAATAATTCTTCTCTAGACTATTTCTCTAAGCTTCGTGTAAATTGCTAATGTCATTTTACTTATAAATTATAAATGTTTCTGCAGCATGCCAGGTAAGTTAATACTCCTTAGAAATTAAGCCATTAATCCAATCTCCATCAGACATTTTTGTGCTTTTTTCCTATAATAATGCACAAGAAAGCTCTCCTAAAAGCCAACAAAATATTACATCGTCCTTTTTCAAATCTCTCCTTGACTTTTGCCCCTAGTGCTCTGCCAATAAAATATTCAGCAACAGCTTGGCAGCTACTCTTCTCTAACCACTGCTTATTGCATTAGTCACAATTATCTCTCTTTATATCCTCCTGCTGTTATTCCAACTCTTGTGGCCGTTTCCAGTTGTGCAAATACATATGCATGCTCTTGAATTCATGAATAGGATGAATAATCACTTTGGAGTCTTTGGAACAACCTACCTCCTTCAAGATAAGGATGTGAACAGGTGTTCAATCACAGCTTTAAACTGTAAAGTCTTTGGAGCGGGAATGGGTTTCTGGTAGGTCTGTATAATGCATTTTGCACTAGAGAACTATACCTGGACTTCTGTCCTACTGTGAATAAAATGCAAAGGTTTAGAGGTTTAAAGCTCTTTATAATGTAGCCCAGTAAACATGAAGTTGGTACTTTTGAAACCAGTAATTAATCACAGCAAAATAATTGCCAGCTAAGGCAAAGTGGTAACCTCTGAAGAAGTAATCAGGAATTAAAGCCAGCTAGGGTGGTGGTGTTTAGTAAAAATTACAAAGTGATCCCTCTGCACTTGGAGAGACAGATCCCGTTCCTCGAGAGGAGCCAGCGCCCTGGAAGGGAACCCCCGGCCTGGTTCCTTCTTGCATGCAGAGGTGTGCTTGGAGGGCTGGACGCCCCCCCAGTGAACTCCTCACCTGCAGGCTGCCCAAGATCTCCGGACAGGGCAGACTCCCTAAGCCAGGTGTTCTTGCCAGAGGGGCCACTGCCGGCTCCTTTCCCAGGTGCTGGAAGCGTGTGGGGAGGGGAGAGGGGATGCTGCTTCTCCACAGCCCCCACTAAGAGGGTTTGTTCTTTGCCTTCTTAGCTTTCCCCAGTGTTCCATGGATGGTTTTTCCCTATTTCTTCTTCCCTGCACCAAGCAGTGGTGTTGGCCCTGCTTGCACACAGCTCTGGCCATGTCTTGCTGGGGTGTGTGAGTGAATTCCTCACAGGAATTGCCCATGTGGATTGCCCTGGGAGAGGAGCACGGATAGGTGACAAACCCACAGGCAGCTACTCCCTCACTCCTGATGTATGATTTTGCTCCCTGCAGTTGTATTCCTGCCAGGAGCAATGGCAATGCCACATCCTCAGCCTCACCATTGTCCTTGGCGTCTGTCCCCCCAAAGGGGCCTCACCGATCAGTGGGGCTGTCAGGGCATGAGCACAGTGCTTCCATATGAAAGCCTGACACTGCCAAACCTTTCTGAGGTTGAGTCTACGCTCACACAGTCAGTGGAAGACTCTCATTGATTTTAGGGGACTTTGGATTCTTAGCTATATAGTCACAAGGCAATAAGTGCCTGGAAAGACAGGCTTTAAAACACCGAGGTCCTGGAAGCACTGAGCTGCAGATGGAAGATGTGTCTTCAGCTGGACTTCTGCTGAGCAGAGGGAACCGCGGTCGGTGGTGGGAGTGGACACACTGCTCCACAGCAGGTGTGTTTGAATCAGCCCTCCCAACATTTTGGTGAGCAATTAAATGCCCTCACGTTAGTGGAAATCCAGACGCTTTCTTCCCAATGATGATTTAGTGCATGAAAAAAAAAGAGGTGTAGGAAAGTTTTGGGTTGCAGCCCACAGGGTGGAAGTGAATGATCGCAGTACTCGAGCCATCTTTCACTGTGCTGTCATCATCTATTGGAAAGTTGGAGGCTGTAAGCAGCAGCTGTCCAGGGAGACAAATCAGTTGAAAAAAATTATGTCTCACAGGTTTCCAGATACTGACCCTGGGAAGACAATCAATTATAAAATCAATGTAATACATGGAACTTGGGATCTCATTCTGAGCATGCTGGGCTTTGAAAGATTCCGGCTGTGTTGGAAAATATGAATGCTGCAGGAGTCATCCTCCTGTCTTTATAAAAGATGATTTTATAAACTGAAACAATCCTAATTCACACATGCCAGCACGCTGTCCTCCTCTGAGCACACTGACTGCAGGTTTTCAGTGTTCCCCTTGTACACTGCTTCTAACATATGTTGTGAAACAGGTACAGATGCTGTGATATTGCATCAGATGGAACAGGTTTAGGGACTGGGTGCAGGATCCCTGCGTGTTTAATGCAGAAATCTTGACTGCAGTAAAGTCAAGGCAAAGCTCCATTGACTTTGGAGGGGCTATGTGTTCTTCCTACCGTCTCTTTTAGAGTTACCTGGTTTTTTTCCTACCTGGATTTTTAAATATGCTATTTGATTCTTAAAGCAGACTTTCTTACCCTTTAAAGTACATAGCAATTGTACCACCACAGTGGCCTCTTCCCATATGTGCCTACTAAGTATTTCCTGATCCTATTATGCCTGCTGTAGGAGAGAAAAAGAAGGACAGATGGAGTGGCCCATAGCTAAAAACCAAGCTGGTGGCAGGGTTGGGAAGTGAGCCAAGGCACTGAGTGCTGACCACGGGGCTGCCCTTCCTGGTCCTGTTTTGTTTCTCTTTCTGTGCGTTTTTTTTTTTTTTTTTTTCAAAAATGCCAGACAGAGACAGGATTATAAGTGTAACTAAAAGTCTTTAGGATTTGTGTCCCTCACTATCTTGAGCACTTTTCTAAAAGCAAGGTCTCTACAAGAAAGTAGCTAATGGAAATTTGCTGTCTGTTTTCAGGTATCTGTCTAAAAACACTTTAATGTTTAATGTTCGGGAATACAATGTAACAGCACTAAAAAAATCAATATTCTTAAATATTCCACTTGAGAACCCCAAAACAGAATATCTAATATCTATTCGGTTTCTCTGAAATCTCTTCTACTGAGTTCATAAATGGCATAAAAAGATGCCATTGCTAGAGAGCAAATGAATTCTGTTTCTGGGAAGATGATTTACAGCTTCCTATCAAAAGGATTGTGCATGGTATCTGTTGAGTTTTGCTGCCCATTTTCCCCAAATACAGAGAGCAGCTAGAGGCTGCTTTTCAGTGGGGATAGTTTTTGACCCTGGACAGCTCAGCAAAATAGAAAGGTTTGTCATTTGGCTATCAGTATGTTATTAATTAAATAATATAGCTAGGAGCAGAAAAGACTAAATGTGAGGTACAAGATGCAATAAGTAAAATAAACTGTGACCCTTCTGCAGCGCTGTGTGAGTTCAGTTCAGGTGCTGGCTGTGTCTGCTGCGCAGGGAGGGCTGCGTGGGGCAGCTCCACGCTCCCAGCAGCGCTGGAATGCTGAGAGCATTCCCGTCACACTCCCGTTCTGTACCACAGGGATAAACTCTTTCCACTGCTGGTGTTGGCATTTTGCTCATCAAAGCCACAGATCCAGGACTATGATCTTTTTCTCCAGGTATAGGAGAGTTCCTTCAGTTTGAGGCTTCGGCTGGAAGCTCTGCAGGAGTCACCTCTGGGGAGTGCAGAAGCGCGGGGGGATTCCCGGCGGTGCCCGGCTGAAATGGGGCGGGATGCTGAGGGCAGAGCACCGCATCTGTGCGCTGGCATGAACGCGTAAATGGGAGTGAGTTTTCTGGTGTTCTGTGCCCATTCACAGAAACCAACCCTGCATAAACTAGGGAGCATGAATTTGTTGAACTTTATAGCTTTTTTGCCTGTTTTATTTGTTTATAAATCTTGATTTCTATCACAGGCAGGGAGCACTTCACCAGCCATTCTAAGCCAATATATGGGCCCACTGTGAATGCTGTGACTTGCACAATGCTTTAAAGACATGCTGAGCTTTGTAAAGAAAACATTAATAAAAAAGAGCTTATAAGAGGCTTAAAGTTCAAACATAATGTGCTTTCTTGTTTATAACAAGATTTGTGTTCTTGTTTTTGGCATGCATCTTATTAAAACTTTCATCAATTTATTAAAAGTTCCATAATTTTATTCTCTCTTTTCAATTACATGTTACTTAATCTCAAGCACCATTATAACCCATCTGCAAGACGATTATTATGAAAGCTCTTCCTTGCTGATGTGAGGTGTTTGGAAGCAGGTAATGGCTGCAGGTTTCTCTGCCACCTGGCAGCTCTCCTAGGACACGCTGCCAGAGCAGGGCTGATGGAGCTCCATGATCATCAGTGCACGTTTCACTCATTTAGGGCAATGGGAAACCCTTTCTGTTCTGTGCAAATTTCATGCCAGGGTGCTGTTTGCTCCAGAAGGTAAGAGACAGACTCTGCTCTTGCTCTTTAGCAGTTTCCAGAAATTTAAGACGAATTTCATTTAACTTGAGATCCGTATGTTCATCATGTCATGATCAATGATAAATAGTTTTGAGTCATGACTGGTATTTTGAACAAATGACATTCCTCACTGAATTCTTTTGGACACTCTTACTCCAGGCACATGGAGCAGTTTTGATTCAAGGTGAACTACATCAGTCACCAAAATTAGGTGGTTATTGCTAGAGGAAGAAATTCCTTCTCCTTCCCCTAGAAGTCAGCAGTGTAAGCCAGCATGTGTTTTTACAATATTAGTTTTATAAGAACAGTTTCTCACTTTTACTCATTTGAGAATTGAATTAGTTTTCACTGCTGCTTCACTGACTTCACAGAACATTTCCCCACAATCATTTAACATGCTATTAAATTCTAGAGTATGTTGTCTGTACATCTGATAATTTGATTTTGAATGATGTTTGTGTTGTTGTGAAGTATTTTAGTCAGCAACAACAACATTGGTAATATGAAGTGATGCTTTTAACAATGAGCTCAAAAAGAGATGCAGAAGCCCTGGTGTAAAGCTGGCAGCAACCAGAATGGATGACTCCTGAAGCCATTATCTCCCAACAGCTTCTGAGGTTCAATTCACTTAAACTTGCTGCTTTTGCATTTTCATCAGCTTCTTCAGTTCCTTCTATTTAGTCAAAACTGTGCAAAATTGGATTTCATAAAGCTATTTTTAAACAGTTTGGAGCTTCCAGCCTGCAAAACATGAAGTACTCTGAGGACTGCACTTCTCTCTGAATGTCTTTATGTTGCAAGTTGTTTCAGGATCTGTCCAAGGCAGAGGACACCTAACAGATCATTAACTGGGGCCAGCTGTCGATTCTGCAGTTCTGGGCCTTGTTGCTCAGTGCAGCTCATGCCACTGGAAGCGAATCCTGTTGAAGCTGTGCCTGTTTGAAAGTGCCAAGCATGAGACAGTATCTGGTGTGTCCCAGTACCACATTTGGCAGAGAAGTGACATTGGCTTAAGCAAGTGATCATGTGCAGGATTTGTACCAGAGGGAAGAAAGAGGAGAATCCTGGTTGCTTAACAGTGCAGATTTATCTTTTTGCCCATAAACATTCATATTAAGGCAAAGTGTGTTCATGTTTTGCTCCAGCCTGAAGGGATGGGAGCACGGAGTAGCTGGTGCCTCTTCCACCCTTTGGTGTTCGGGCCCAGGATCACTCCCTGGCACTCTGCATTAGCAGGACCAGCAGCTAATAGAGACTGCATCGCTTTGCTTTGCTTTCTCTTGGGGTTTTGGGGTTGGTTTGATTGTTTTTCTGGGGATAGGAGAAGTGATATGCCATGATAGTAGAAAACCTCTTAATTTGCTGCTTATTGGGTTCTGTGTATTTTTGGTTTTTCCCTACAAGTCTTGTCCTAGAGAATTCTCCTGTGGCTTGTGAATGCTTTGCTTTGTGAACATTTAATCCAGCGTGGGCTTCAGCAGTAATTAGTAACATGGATATTTATGGAGACATTCTAACCTGCTTTGTTCATGAATATTTCACCATGGTGGAAATTTCACACCCAATAAATCACTAATGAAAATGTCATTTCCCAGCTGCATTTACCTGATGTGCTGTTAATCTTGCTGTACCCATTGGAGACGGAATTACTGTCAGATTTGCAACACAAAAAGGAATTGATTTTTAATTAGTGACCCCAATAGTGTAGGTTAAAAATTATTTTTAAATGGTGATGTAATGGCCCTTTTCATATAATGGCATCAGCTTCATTGCCTGTACTGATGTTTTCTAGGCTGCCATTCGAGCAGATACATTGAAGGACAGCGTAACAACTGTTGGGATCGAACAGTGAAGAGCAGTGGGGTGGGGAAGGTGGCTCTGAAAGCACAAAGTGTCACGGAAACCCCACAAAACCCAGTACCCTGTGCATGACAAATCTCACAAGCCAAAAGTGTCAGTCTACTTGCATTTGGTCTCTTCCCAAAGTGGTCCTGAACGGGGATGACATTTCTCTTGGACATTTCATGAAGGAAATGATTACAAGATAGATTATTGTGTTTGGAAAGATCATACTAGGAAAAGACGGGAGAATAAAACAGAAAGCATTGCTGTGCAGCTGCATAAATCTGTTGTGTGCCCACATTTTATACACTTTATCCAGTTTTGATATCCTACAGACCTCCTCCTCCCATTTCAAGCAGGGATGATACAGCTGGGAACAAGCCACCTTCAGGTAAGATGGTCACATGTAAGATTTAGATCAGCTAAAAGGAGATGCTTCTTCACAGAGCTGTTCTGAGCTGTGAAACTGAGCCTTTTATCGCTGTGGAGATGCAAGGAGCAGGTAGGTGAATTCTCAGAGCAGTGAGGTACGTGCAAGGGTCTGAGCTGCTGCTCAGCCACGAGGTGCAGCAGGGAGCTCTGAACCTGCCTGTGTGTGATACATCAGGCACTCTACCCTTGGCACCTAGACACAGCAACTTGGACCTTTGAATGATCCCACACGACTTGGTTTTTGTCTCTCAAGCCTAAATCCCTGCTAGACTCTTGAGCAGTGTGGGACAGATTACCAGCAGGCATTCCTAGAAAGAAGTCTCAGAAATGTCATTCATCCAGATTTAAGGAGACTGCGCAGCCTGACATGTGTCAGGTACCCTCAGAGCTCAGCACAGAAGCTTGTTCTCCAAATATGTCTGCTTTTTAAAAGTTATGAACGCAAGGGACTTGGAGCCCAGTGTAATTTGAGGTTTCAGGAAGATATGAATGGTTCCAAGACAAATATTTGAAAAGACTGTTCCTTTGGAAGCAAGCTGGCTTGCTGCTTCACCTTTCCATGCTGTGAGCTCTCGGCAGTTACTGGTGCAGCATTAATTTTCTACTATGAAATGAGGTGTCTCATCTTCCATTAATAAATTTTCTCAGGAGAAGAGGCAATGGCATTTAGCTGTCAGGACAAACAAGGAAGGCCTTGTGGAAGCTGAAGATTCTGCATGTTCACCACCAAAGACACTGCAAGGGCAACTGAGCTCTCAGATCCCTGTAGAGGTGCAGTCAAATTCAAAAGCTCTTTCCCTGAAGGTCTGAACCTTTTCAGAGAACAGACGCAAGCCAACAAGCAGAGCACTCTGCCTGGGAAGGTTCCTCTGTGATACCCAGCTGTCCTGGCTTTGCACTGAAACTTCCAGAAGGAAACAAAGCAGACACATCACCTAGTTTGAACTGAAATTGTTGCCTAACTCTCATCTTCAAAACTTTCTACTCTAAAGCCACAGAAAAGAGCTTTTGTGAACCTGGAGACCTCTGTCCTCACAGTTCTCAGTTCACAGCTGTGTCTGAGCAGCCTGTACGATGAGCTGGGAGCTGCCCCTGGCCTGCTGGATCCAGGTCACGCTGGCTGCCTGGCTGGGTGACATCTGCATTCGATCCAGAGGGACCCTGCTCCAGGTGCTGGGACTGGGGGATGTGGAAGGTCTCTCTGACACTGCACATTGCCACGGCTGATGCTGTTCATGTGGGAGAACAGTCAGTTACAGAAAGGATGCGCTGACCCGAAAATACAGCTTTGCAAATAAAAAGTCTCGAGACACCTGTTTAAGGCTTGATTATATCACAAGCTAATACAGGTATCCTAGATAGAAATCAGATTTTCTGTCTGCTGAGTTAATGAATTTGTTTTTGAAACAATGTTACTCTTTCAAAAGGGCAGAAGGACTCTGTTTTTAAAAGCTATCTTGTATACTAGGAAAAAACCAAAACCAAACCAGACCTTGAAAATAAACTCATTGGCCAAAGTCAGTAATGAACTAGAGGTAAAAGGGCTCTTAGCTTGTAAACCAAGAGAGACTTGTAAACCAAGTCTGATGCATAGAATTCTGCAGAAGTTTAGCTGTGGGCTAACTATTTGATCCCTGCCTAAAACAGAACGGAGAAACTGGTTGCAGTCATTCTTCTCCCTTGATCTTGGTAATCTCAGCTGAGGTTAATTTGTCAGCAATACAAGCAGGGGAAATGCAGTGTGCCTGAGCTGCATGAATGGAGCAGGAGAAAATGCACAGCCTTGTGATTTAAATTAATATTGATCCCACTAATAGGAATCAGAGGACCAAAATAAATTACATAAATGGAGTAATCAAGACGAAAAAATTCTAAAGAGTAACCTTGTGTTAATGGAGCTGGGTTTTCTGATGTCAGGTAAAGACAGAGAGAAGGATAGCACACATTTGTTTGGAAAGATAGTGGGCACTGCTGTCTCCTGCTCTGACTGCCCAGGACCGCTGAGATAGGAAATTATTTCTGAGGACCCAAGACAGACTTGAAAAAACCGATTTTTTCCTGTTTCACCTGACTCTCTGTGAAAACACCCAGAAGCCTGAGGCTGCCAACACGTGTTCTGTGCCTGATTGACAGCCCTCTCTCCCTTCATCTGGGGAGTGTCCCCGGCTGGCAGGTGTAGGTGTGGGTAACCTTTGCTGGCAGGAGCTGGGGCAAGGCTGCAGGCGGTGCCTGGGAGCTCTGTGCTCCTGCAGAGGGGCAGAGCAGCAGTGCAGGGGGAGATGAACGGCAGCTGGGGGCGAGGGAATCGGTTCAAAGCTTCTTGGCAACAGACAGACAGAGTAGATAACATTTTGGATGCTGCCGCTCCTGTGCTCCTCCACCAGCCCTCGCTGCATGTGAGGTTGCTGAGCAGATGCTGCTTTACCTGTAACGCCAGGTGCTGAGCACGAGCTTCGATCCACTGGGGAGGAAGGGAGGGAATGACTGTGGGGAGCACGTTCTGGGCACCCTGGCCTGCCCAGGGTCTTCTCACAAGGACCTCACGGACACAGTTTAGCTCATGCTGTTCTGCAGGTAGCACACAACAGCGGTGTCTCTCGTAGGATTGGTGCAGGACAGTCTGTGAGCATCTTTGCTCGCTGTGGGCAGCCTCCCACAGAAACAGGGCCCTGTCCCTTGCAGGCAGGGCAGAGGAGACAGCTGGTCAGGTCTCTGTTTGCCAGGTGCTGTCTGCTTTGGAAGTAGTTCAGGAGACTTCTCTTGCTGAGTTACGGATCTGCAGAGTGGAAGTGGGACTCAGGCAAACCTTGTCCGCTGGGGGAAAAAGCATCCTGGTAGAAGCACCCAGTCCCACCCATGCTCACCCCCAAGGTCTAACACAGCCAGGCACCAGGAGTGCTTGGTGTGTTGTGTCTCGGGGTGTTCAGAGCAGGTCTGGTGAGCCTGGGGTTCAGAATGGCAGTGGTGCCTAATGGGTGCTTACCTCAAACTGCTCAAAACCCGGCTGGAAATGTTCTATTCCTTCTCCAGCTCAGCAGATCAAGAATTTGTTCCCACTCCTTACAGAGCTCTGTCTCCTGGAGTTCAGAGGTTCACTGGAGGGCGTTCAGTGATCTGCACAGCTCGTGTCTGTCACGGGGGTTTGCCCAGGAGCAGATTGGGAATGTGGCATCTCCACCAGTTTGATCCGTGCCCTTCCTCACTGAAATGTTCTGTCACCTTCTCCCACTGCTCTTACCTCTGACAGCAACCATGGTGAAAAACTTTCAGAAAGAGACTGTGGTAAGAAAAAGATTTTAAACAAAGTTTGACATTCACTTAAGTTGCTTCTGGAGACTTTGAAACAGCTCAGGGAATTTGGATGTGTCATTTTCACTCTTTCTAGTTCTGTTCAATTTTTATTATATAGACTTTATTTAAATGTCTCAGACTGCATCAAACATTGCTATTACTGGATGTGGAGCTGTGCTGGATTGTTGTGTCAAATGTATTACACACTGCTGCTTGTTTCTGAAATTTAACATTTTTTCTTGACATTTTTTTGACATTATAACTTCAGTCATTCAAACTCCTGTTGCATTAGTACTCCTTGCATATTTAATACATTTCAGTTCTATCTCTGCAGCAGTTGCCAAAGTTTTCAGACAAAGCTTTCCAAAAATATAGTAAGTATAAATCTTCATTTAAAAGTTTTAAGAAGATTATTCCAGCTATTTTCCCATGGAGATGATCTCCGTGTGTTTGGTAGAGAGCTCGTGTGCTGTGCTGCTCCAGGAGGCTGCACACACAAATTCAAAGGACATAAAAGACAGACTGAGACAGTGAATCTATAAAACAATATGGCTTCATAATAGCTGAAAAGCTGCATTATCCCAAATACTCAGAAAATAATCTTTCCTATCCATTAACTGTATTGTTACTAGAAGAACATTTGCTGTCGGGAAGAAATACAAACAGTCACTATGGAAAAATATTAGCTGGCGGAATGCCAGGGAGTGAAGAGCAGTGTGCACATGTGCAATGTGCAGGTGTTCTGTGCTGCGCTGGGTGGCCAGCAGAAGTGTGCAAAGGCATTCTGTTTATCATCCCATCAAGTCAGTAACTTGCATTTAACACTCAGCAGAGCTTCTATCACCCTTCTTTTCCTTCTTCATTTTCATAGAAAACCCTTCCAGCTTGAAAACAATTTCTTCCAGCTCTGAAGGGAGGTGTGTTCCAAATGCCTGCCTGAGGTCGGTGCCAAACGCCGCTGTCTGATCCAGAAATGGAGTCTCCGGCAGGAGGAACCCGTGTGGCCTCCTCCGAGGGGCTCTGCCTGTGCCCGTGCTGGGAAAACCTCTGTTCTCTTCCTTTGCAAAGGCCCCGCTGCTGCTGCACCCCTGCCTGCTTTGGGTGCGTGGATAATGGATCTGCAGTGCCCCGGGCACCGAGCTCCGCTGAGGGCAGACACACAGGGGGTGTGTGTTTTACACAGGGCAGAGGAGGAGGAGCAGGACAGACACAGCTGATGAGCAAGTTATGTCTTCTGAATTTCAAGTTCCAGAAGATCATTTGGGCAGTTGTAAGAGCTCAGACACTTGAGAAACTCACAGAGTAAAAGCAGAATGGAGATCTGATAATTCCCCTTCACAGTAAAATCAAAAATTACCAGCTGGAAGAAGAAGACCAGGGTAATATTTTAGAACTTGATGATGGAAAACAAAGAAAGGAAAAAAAGGAGAAATATCTCAGATATTTCTTGGGTTTTTAATTATGGAGGAAATCTTTGTCTTCCAGTATTTATGCTTTTGCCCCTCCAGATGAGGCAATCAATTGATCCAGGCTCAGGAGGCCCCGTTTGTGAGAGGAAGGAGGATAGAGATTTCTGAGTGAAAGGGAAAGCAAACAGGAGCACCAGACCAGTGACTGTCATCAGTGACTGTCATCAGGCTGATGGCAACAGGGGAAACCCTTTGTGGTCGTGTGAGCCCCAGGTGCTGTGTTAAGGGATACCAGAGACATTTTAGGTACTTCTGATGGTTAACAAGGATTGGAAAATGCCCCAGGCCCAAGGAACTCTCTTATTCTGAGCCATTCTTTACCTGACATGAGTTAAAGCTCCCTGACATGCAGTGGAGCTGGATTCAGCAGGTTCAGATTTACTGACTTGAATTCACTGTGACACCTTTTGCTGGAGAACAAAGTTGTGTGTTTTTAAATAAAGTTTTTGTGCAAATGCAGTTTAGAAGACCTTTAAATAAACAATAAATATCTTCTATTTCATCCATGCATATAAATTTACATTAATCTGCAGCTAAGTTAACAAATGGTACTTTTTGTCTTAAATACCGAGTTTGATGAAAACAGTATTTTGTGCCAAACTGGTTATGATGCTCGTGTAATTGAGGAAATATATGAGACATTAAAACTCTGTGACATCTCCTACCCATGCTAAAGACTGTAAGAGGGATTGATGGCACCAATAAATCCTTTCCCATAGGGAAGAATGTAGAAAAAGCAGGAAGCAGTACAAAATATAGCCCACCTGGTAGTTTTATGGCCCTATCTGAATGCTGTAATCATTTTAAAGAGATGTTGATTAGTACCAGCAACAGGAGTTGAATTGGCAGCATCAGTAGCATCAATTTGAGCAGCAGCACTGGAGGTCCTTAAGTTCCCATTTTGTGGCTTGGATGCAAATGATTCATCCAGTGAGCAGGTGCTGTTCAATCCATACTAAATATATGGAGCTAACGGATGAAGGAATGCAGAATTTGCACTTAGAGAAACAACTGAATGCCTCAAATGTCACCAAAATTCATTTATTTGAAAAGACATTTTACAGTGCAGACAGAAAAGATACAGGCCCAGCTCTTCAAGAGAGTGAACATGGCCAGGCCAGTTTATCCTAACTGGGAGTCTGGCACGGAGATGGTTCTTTCCCTTTTGTCACGAGTTTCCGTAGTTTCCACATCTGAACCTCTTCCTGCTAAAACCCAGTCAAGCAGCAATGGTTGGCTCCAGCCAGATCATCAGGATTCATCTGGCTGAGCCTGAAGGAGGAGAGGCAAACCATTGCAACTCAGAGATTTGGGAACACCTTTCCAGAGCTGCATGAATGCTCTTCATGAGGCTGAAAACCAGCAAGATGGCACGATGCCATCAGCAGCAAGCACCAGTGATTATGTTTTGCAAGTTCCTGTCTTTCCATTCAGATCTTGTCACTGGGGTTTATGTGTTTCAGTTTCTTCCTGCTGGTGCTGTCAGAGGCACACAACTGGAAGGAGAACTGGAAGTGCACAAGCAGCAGACAGTGGAGTGTTGTTTATCCAAGGTTCCAGATGGACTCAAACAGGCCATTGGTGTTTCCCTTTCCCGCTGGTGACGGCCTGGCAGATGTACTGCACTGGGACTCGTTGTTTCCGGCGTTTTGACATTCAAGCTGTCCATCAAAATGTTTTCAAATGTCAGTTCTATCGTGTGTGAAAAGTGAATTGAGTGTAAGCGTTGGGTAGGGCCATCTCTGAATACTGAGTGTGGAATTCAGAGGGCTTGGCAGGATTTGCAATAACCCTCACCTGGGACAGGCAGGGAGGGAGTGGCCCTTGGGCTAAACCAGCCCCATTTTCACCTGCAGCAGGTGAAACGATAGAGCTGCTGGTCTGCCAGTGTGCCCAGGCTCCCAGCACAGGGAAATCCACTTATCCACAGAGTATAAAACATGTATTTTTCTCCTCAAAGCCCTTTGACGCTCCAGTGTTGTACCATAAATACAACTTTTGCTGTACCTATTAGCCTGGCACTTTCTTTTTGCACTCTTTTCCGTGGAACCAGTTTCTACAGAATTTAATGACAAATTGGCCTTAGATCAGCAAAGCCTTGAGCGAGCTGGCCATTGATCTTGTGGCAGAATATATCGCTCTGTTATTCCTGGTGGTTCAGTTTCTATCACCATTTCTTTGTTTCATTTCCTCGTTAATAAAAGAAGGGTGGCAAATACCTGCTGTGCTCATTATCTTTTCTACACCCCCATTTTTTCTGCTAATTTCCTGATATTTTAATTTATTTCTCTCTTATTTTGGTACATTTTCCTTTAAGGCATTGTAATTAATGGACTGTACTAATTTCCTTCGAGACACCATTCTTAATTGCTGTAATTCTCACTTACGTCTTTTAGGCATCCCTGCTGGCATTGATTCATTTCAATTTGCATTCCCAAATGCTGTGCCTATAAATACCCAGTGCATGTAGGAGCTAGTCTCTTGTCCTCTGAATGCTATATAGGTTTTTCTTTGCTTTTTTTTGGTAGCAAAACTAAATGGTGACTTACGGTGTAGCCTTATCTTAAAATCTGGCACGTGTGTGCCTTCGTCATGGTTGTGCTCTGGGTTGGTGGCAAAGTGCCAGGGTGATGTGTTCCACTGTGCACACCTGCCATTTTTGAATTATTTTGAGAATTATAACCTTTAGAGGTTTTTTAATACCAAATTGTCAAAAAAAAAAAGAGTTTTCCAGGGGTAGAAGTGACAAGTTATGAACAGGACTTGCAAACCTAGAAAAAAAATAACATGTGCTGGTGACACAAGATTTCTTTGTCTGGGAGAAGGGTGAATGAGATCATCTGAAGCTGAAGGTCTCCAGCTTGATGAAGGCAGCAGGAGCAGCAGGACCAGGCCATTATGCAGGAACATTTTACCTCTGCAATCACCCCAGTGCCAGGGATGATCCTGCCCCAGGTCAAGGCTCTCTTGCCACTGCCCCCACCTCACGCTGGCTTTGAACTAAACAACTTTGGGTAGATATTTTGCCACTTTCAACTCATTTCTTGCAGGCCACCAGAAAAGCCACAGAGGAAAGAGATTTTAGTCTGAGCTGTAAATAAAATGGAGTGAAGCAAAGCAGCTCTGTGTCCTGTTCCCAAGCTCTGCCTCACTTGGACCTCCAGGTTTCTCATTTGACTTTTTGCTCTGGTACAGTTACTTCTTGCAGGCACAGAACTTCAAAATGAGATGAAAATTACTTGGTTGCACTTTAGAATGAGTGAGTGTATCAAGATTGCTCCAAATGCAGTAAAAATACCCTCCACAGAGAAGTGCTATTTATAGATCAAAGAAATGCAACAAATAATCCACTATTTTGTTAGCATCCCTACAAACGCATTCCCATGGAAGGGAGTGTGAAATGTGGCTCTGCAAGCAGCGGCTGAAGCAGTTGCAGTTTCTGTATTGATGACAGAGAGTTGCAATGGGCAAAGATTGCTGGGTTGCAGGAAAATGGGAAAAGATTAAATAATTGTCTTCTCACCAATTAAGACGATTAATCAATGAATTATGACAAGAATTAAAAGCGTAATGCACTACAATAATACTGATACTGGTGATTTAAACTGCTTTTACAGATTACTTCTGTTTAAATTTGTGTCCACTGCACATCAGTGACAAACAGGCGATGGGCAGCACACAGAGCAGGCAGGAGGCAGAAGGGAGGGAGATTCTCCCCTGGGATGGGCTGCCCGGGGAGGCAGTGGGGTCACCACCCCTGGGGAATGACTCAGTGTGGCACTCAGGGCTGCGGTTCAGTTGATGTGGTGGTGTTTTATCAAAGGCTGCACTCAGTGATCTTGGAGGACTTTTCCTGCCTTAATGATTCTATGGTTCTAAATTGGTGCTAATGTGCAGTTCCAGGGCAACCACTGACAAATATTTGTTGCACCTTTTCCTTATTCCACGTGTGTTTATATGGAATTTTTAACTTGTTTTTCAGTACTCTAATGTCTTTTTATTTAATGGAAAGTATTTCTGAACTATTATCATTTTCAGCAGAGAATCCCATTTTCCCCTGCGTCATTTATTATTGCTGTAAATTTTCCATTCACTGACAAAAACCGGTTCTGTTTTCCTTGTTCTTTATGAAGTATAGAGTAAAGGGGTTTCATTGCAATGTCTTAAGTGCCAGTTAGAATGAAATGCAACATTGGCTGGCAGGAAGGCTCCCCTGCCAGGCAGCCTTAGAGTCCAGGTAAGGCTGTAGTGTGAGCTGAGAACGGGCTGTGCTGCTTTTACACCTTTTGTTGTCATCTTTGCTCTTAAAGGATGGGCTTTCACGCTGCCCTGGGTGCCTGGTGCAGAGCACCTGTCCAAAGTGGGCTGTCCCTGTGCAGAATTTTGTGCCCCCAGGTCACTTTTCTTCAAGGCAGTATTAGCACCAAGCTGGGCACGCTGTGATGTGCTGAGTGCTGAGGCTTTCTCTGCAGATTTGGTTTGGTTTTAAGTAATAATAGCTTGGCTGATTCTCTTTGTGTCTGGGTTTAAAACAGAGATAGATGGCTTAAGATGAGAGTGAATTAAAATTCAAGATGTGTTGGGAGCTTGAACAAGCTGGGCTGGGTTCCAGGATGCTTCACGAAGAGACAAAGACAGGAGGGGAGACAGCAGAAGTGGTGAGAGCAGACAGGAAAAAGTGAAGTGGTGGCTGGCAAGGAGCAGGGAGAGAGTGATTCCCCCCGTGCTGAATGGGAAGTGATGTGAGGGAGGTGCTGCTGGGCCTGTGCTCTGTACAGAGCCAACTTTTGCTGTAAATTGTTTTTAAGTTAATCACACTGGGAGGAAAATGCTTTAAAACCATTGCCCCTTTTCCCTTTCACTCCTTCTTCCTACAGCTGGTGCTACTTCTGTCTGCCATTTTCTAATTTTTCTCATTCCTGCTGGCTCTGTGCAAAATGAAGGAAAATACTCCTTTTTCCTTGATTCCTTCTCCCACAAGCAGTCCTCTCCAGGAGAAAAATCTGAAAACAGCTGTACACCCCTGGAAGTGTTCAAGGCCAGGCTGGATGGGGCTCTGAGCCACCTGGTCTCATGGAAGGAGAACGTGCCCAAGGCAGGGGGGTGGAACACGATGATCTTTCAGGTCCCTTCCAACCCAGCCCATTCTGTGATTCTGTGACTGGAAAAAGCCGCTTCCCTCAGGACAAGCCCAGTATCAGGGAGGTTACTGATGGCCTGTGGGAGCCCCGAGGGGTCACAGCCAGCATGAGGAGCAGGCTGAAAAAGTATCTTTTTTCCCCAATTACGTATTTTTTAAAAGTGTCAATTCTTTTTTTTCTTTATTCCTTCGTTTGTAATTAGTTGGCATTCATTGGTATTTTCTTATGGAGAAAATGATGAATGGCCCTTAAGCTAACACTACTTTGCTTGCAAATGAACTTAAAATAAGTCCTTTTAATAAATGATAACAAATGTAATAGAGCTGAAGGGAGGGCCAAGTAATGTATTGATTCTTTTTTCCAAATTAATACATAAAATAAATTTGAGCAATATAATTTTCAGCTGGCTTCATAAAAATAAATAAGCATATTTTGCAAAGCACTACTAAAGCAGGAAGAGATGTAAACAAGGCAGCATTGTGCTCTGACTGGGATTCCATTTTTGCAAAAGAATGGTGTACTTTGTCAAGGAAAATTAATAATTAATGATCTCATCCTCTGAAATGTCAAAAGAGATATGAAAGATTTTCTGTTATTATGCAGGATTTTCATCAAGGAAAACATATGCAAAAGGTAGCCAGCCTGCTGCAGAATTGCTCCTCCAGCAGCTCTCCTTGTCTGTGAATTCACAGAGTTGATGGTAGCCTGCCGTGCTCCTCACACACTGTCAGTGCAAACACGCGTGACTCGCTCTGTCCCCGGCACTCGGAGCCCTGCGAGCTCCCAGGTTTAGGTGGTCCTGCTGAACACACCAGAGTCTGACCCAGAGGGGGAGGGTGGTTAAACTGTTGTCCCCAAGCAGCACAAAGAATTAACCCAAATACTGGCAGCTGCATCCTGAGCTGCATCTCTGGCAAGAGTAACCCAACTCTTCTTCCTTCCCTGAATTCAGCATCTGCCTCATAAATTCTCCTTCCTGGGACTGCCTGACGTAGGAGCACACTTATTTAAGGTCAGAGCTAGCTTTTTGATAGCTTCCATAATGGTGACTGCCATTCGTGGGAATATAAACCGTAAGAAGTATAAATTGACTGGCCTTTGCTGCCTGCTGCTGTTTGTCAGAGCTCTCAGCTGTGAGAAACAAATGTGATCGTGCTCCTGCCGCCGCTGACTGGGGCTGTGGGCTGAGCAGGAGCGGCCAGTGGGTCTGTTCTGCGCAGCCTGGCTGCTGCCAGGGGGCTGCAGGAGCCCTGTGTTTGCGAAGGGAGCTCTTGTCACTTGAGTCTCAGCAAGCACTGGCTTTCCTGAGAGAGAGCAGGAAATCTGGGTTAAAATCATACAACAGCTTGCACCAGAGTAACACCGTGGAGCTTCACTGCACTCTAGAAACCTGCTCCTTGCCCAGCTCTGCTTCTGCCTGGGTGTTCTCTTCACATTAACATGCACAAGTGGGAGAAGTTAAGTAGGGCTTTCTAGATTACACTTCACCAAGTGAAAATGAAAGCCAGAACCAGTAACTTCAGCAGATTTTGAGAGCAGCTGAAGAGGCTCTGAGAGCAATGTAATGTGCAAAACACAGTGGAAGTTCACCACGGAAAAAATAATCTGAAGTGCTGGCGAGGAGATCTCCCCGTTCTTATGCTACAGCACCACAGAGATCCCCAAAGGTGTTTGCCTGACTGACAGAATTCAGCTCTCTGTGGGGATGTTCCTTCCTTGGCCTTCATGAGCCGCAGCAAAGACGGTGGTTGAGACTTGCTCGGGTTCCCTGGAGTGCAGAGCACAGGGCCCTTCCACTGGCACAGTGGAGCTCTCTGGACATGCCACTTCTTCAGAACTTGTTTTTTTTGTCCTTTGTGCCCAAGCTCTACTCCTGGAATAAGGCCAGGATTGTAGTAAAGGATGCTGATGCTATAGAATAAGTGTTTTTGTGTGCTGTGCAAAGTGACTTCTCTTCAGAAGATTTAGCTGTGCTGGCACAGCAAAGCTCTGGCTATCTGTGAATGTGCCTCTTGTCCCAGTCAAGTATAAAGAGCAAGCTCTGAGATGTGCTGTTGATCCTTAGAGGCTGATAAAAATGCCTGAGTGACTCATGGATTCTTGATTCAGTTGTTCAGAAAGAAAATCGTTACAGCAAAGTTTGAGATGCACAGATAGTTTGGTCATGTCTTAAATGCAGATGCAGCACCATGGTTAGATGTAGCCTGTAGCATGTGAGATCTATCCATGATATGCAGAGCAGCTCTGTAACACACCTCCAGCCCTTGTTCTCCTAGGAACAGAGTAGGTAAGTTTGTGGAAATATCTGTGGGGGAAAAAGCAAAAAATTTGCACGTGTGGTCCAAAATTCAAAGTGAATTCAAATGAGAACATCTGGGGCATTTTGGAAAGGTTAGTTAACTTCTGTAAAAATGTAAATAAATCCCTACACTCTTGATTTTCGGGTTTGAAGTTGTCTTACGTGTAGCTCTTGACAGAAATCTACTCAAGCTGCAGTCTGGATCACTTTGGTCTTCTCCCATTCCTCCATCCACACTTGTGTGGTTGGGAAAAGGCTCTGGCAGAGTGAACTGAGATCTTTGGGATTACTGGGGAGTTTTGTGTCAGCAAATTATTCAAAATAAAGCTTAAGGAGTACATCTGTCAAATGATCTGAAGAAATTTGAAAGAGTGGAGGGTGCTGGTGAGAAATTAGGTGCTGTTGCAGATAAGGCTTTTTTCAAACAAAGATAAATAATCAGGTGTTGAGATCAGTTTTTATAAAGGGTTTTCTGTCGCAAACAGAAGAGAGATGCATCTGAGGCCCTGTATTGCTGTGGACTTTACAGATCTTGCTTGCCAGGGGAAGCACTCTTTTAGGAGCTGTCACTGTAGAGCTTGTGGCCTCTCCAAAGACACCCCCAAAACGTGAGCTCTCCTTCTCCAGCAAACCTTGTGGCACCTGCACTGGCAGCCATTGGGAGTGTGTGCCACCTCTGATACATCTGTTTATGTCACAAAACCCACTCGTTTTTAATAGAAATGCTGCGTGGAATAAAACTCATTAGTTTCTTCTTTTTTAGCTTTTTAATCGGAAATTCTGGGAGCAATGGTTGCATTTGATCCCTGCAGGGTCTCTAGCTGAGGTGCAGAGTCACAGCCCAGGCATGGCTCCAGTTCTCCCAGTACAGGAGCTCCCAGATCATCCAAGGTAGTTCACACCTTGCATATAACCTTCACCTTTCCCTCGTAAAGAAACAGCTGAAAATATCTTTGCATTTATGTTTTCTTCCTCTGAGATATTTAAAGCTCAAGCCCTGTGCAGTGTTGTAATATAATTATTATGTACAGTTCTCCCTGTGTACTTGCTCACTTCAGCAAACAAAGAATTGCACATCATTGATGTTCAGAGTCTGCAAAATTTATTCCCCAGGGTTGTTTATGTACTGTGCTTGTTTTATTTTTCTCTCTCGATGCTCCTATCTGTCAGATGACAGCTGGGAAATTCAAGATGTGTCTGTATGAAATGAGAAACCATTTTCTGTTGGTTTAATAGACAAGGCAGCAGTTCTAGGAAGGAGGCACCACCTTAAGGCCTGAAAATAAACAAATATTTATTTCCTGTTCTGCCCTGAAGTGAGGTTCCTGTGCAGGCAGCAGTGGGATCGGTCCTGGGAGCCCAGGCAGAGGGAGGCCAGGGCCCAGAGGCTGTAGGTACCAGCTGTGACACTGGGTGTGTGCCTCGCACCGAGTCCAGGAGCACGTGGGAGTCGTTCCACAGCCGTGCGGGTGATGGTGACACGTGTGAGGGCCAGCACTGCGTGCTCTCAGTCAGCCTGGGTGTAGAACGCTCAGGTCTGCATCCGTGCTGCCCTTCCTGCGGCCTCCAAGGTGCAGGTGCAGGGTCTGGGTCGTTGTTCACGTGCAGGAGTCACGCTGCCCTGGGTGTGTCACGGCACACGCTGCCCACGGGCACAGCCGCACGCCAATACCGGGGTGCTCTTTCGGGGCAGACTGCTCCACACCCATGGCTGAACGGAGAGCCAGGGCGGCCCGTGCAGTGGGCAGCAGCCCAGCAACCTGGTTGTGCTTTTCTACAAGGCTGTCCTCTCGCCCAGGAAACCCTCCTGGCATGGCCAGAGCTGGCCCCAAGCACAAGGTGTCCCTTGGCCAGCCCGCTCTTGCCTCTTGCACTGTGCTCTAGGGCAAGATGCAGAGATGTGGCACTGGAACATCCTCATCTGCAGAGGAAAGATAACAATACTTGTCTTCCAAACAGGGATTTTGCTAGGACTAGGCAGTTAAAGTTGCTGTGCATCCTTAAAGTGTAAAGTGATGAATGTCCCTGTTAAACACCAGGGACATCGGCGTTATTGTATAAATAGCAAACGATAATAAAAGTATTAAATTGGATAGGCTTCTTAAATAGTTATTTCTCCAGGCTGCCAGTAACTTCATTTTTAAATCATTTGGAAGCAAATTAGCATGCAAATGTTTCTGCCTCCATTAACAGATGATTTTGACAGTTTTTAGTTTAAAAGACAGTGCAAGATTAGAAGTTAGAACCTGTTATTCTCTGGCTGACAATGGAAAGCAGCTGTCAGAATCCAGGAGATTTCTGCTTCTAGTTAAAAAATGCCACTGTTGCTTAAAGGAAGTATAAAGGAAAGGGGAAATGCCATGTGAGATCTGGTAACATCAAAGGTGGAAATAGCTAAATACAGAGTTGTGTAAAAGCTCACCCACACCCATCATGGGGAGGCAGAGTATCTCGTAATTTCTTTGCACGTGATCTGCCTTTTGAGTTTTGCAAGGTTATGTGTGTTTGATCTCACCCAAGCACAAAAATCAATGAAACCCAGCAGAGTTTTTGGGTGGGCTGTGAGATTCTGAACAAATCCTAACTGAGTTCAGAACAATGTGAGTGAGGCAGACAGATTTGGCTTGATATGAGCTAAAGGAAAACCAGATTTGTTGCCTGGAATCAGTGTATTAATGGATCTCTCTGCTATTTTGAATGCCTTTTCCTACTTATCTCCAATTTTCACTCTCTTTCTCAGAACTGTTTCTGACTTCCAGATGATATAAACAAACATCCTTAGTCCCCATAAGGTGTAGGCTGGTGTCACACCCCTTTAATGGCAGCAGCTGTCAGAAACGCTCCCAGCTCCACTCTTGGCTGTGTGTTCCTGCTGTCCCTTCTGCACTGGGTCTTGCAGAGGTGGTTGGCCAAATCTGACAGAAAAAGCCCCACAAAATCCCATGCCCTGCCTGTGCCCTTTGACCAGCCCAGGCATCGGTTTCAGCACGGGCAAGGGGACAGGGCCCTGGAGCGGGGACAAACTGCGGGGGGAACGCGAGCTGCTGGTTCTGACAGACGCCTGTGGTTGTACCAGGAAAAATACAACGTGAACTTCCTGTGGTAACACTCCTGAGTGGGAAAGGCGTGATATGAACGTGGGTTTAGGCAGATAAACTCACACCTTTGGCTCAGAGAACACAGCCCCTGCCTCTCGCAAGTGGAAGATATCACAGAAGACGTTTGCATTTGCAGTGTCTTAAAGAGATGTTCTGACTTTTAAAAAAAAAATCTGTTGATAGGAGTTTTTACTTTTGTTAATATTGGGAGCTGAGCTCGTGTATGATATGACTCCTGAAGTTTTCTAAGGTGTACAAAATGCTAGCACTCCTCTAGTAATTACTAACAGCTTGACTGACTGAAGAAGAGCTGTGCAACTTTGTCTTGCAGCAAAGTGAGATCCCATTTTCTGCTGGGACTCTCTGTGCACTATGTGGTTTCTGTAAATGGCATCAGAGGAAGGACTGAGTTAATCTTTTCCAGTTGAAACCTCTCTGATACCTGCAAACTGAATGGAGTTTGATGTATTTTTAATTCTTGGCTCCACACAGAGACAAGGTTTGGGATGGTCAGTGGATGAGAAGGGATACTATTTCTGAGCTTATCATAAATCATTCTATTTGCCTTTTTTTCCTGTCAGACTTAAAACTTTACTATTTTCTGCATGGTTTTCATGTCATTTCCTGCATCAGGATGAAATAAAATCATTTCATGCATGATAAAGAAATCCCTGGTCAGTTCTGTTCTGCAAGACCACTGTTGGAAGCTTTAGAGTGAGATAAGTAAAAGGACAACATAACTTTTCAATATCTATTTCAAAGACTTTTTTTTCCTGCTTAATCTTCAAAGACTTTTATTCTGTCTCAGCTGAGATAGTTTGATCCCTGATGTATCCACAGTGCTCTCTGTACAGGCTGTGGGCATTCCGAGATGATGGGGGTGGTGTCTGCTGTCCCTGGCTGGGTTGGAGGCCCCGGGCTCCTGCAAGGAAAGCTGTCATCACTGGTATTTGCAACATCCTCTTATGCACAGGTAAAGCAACAGGAGCTTGGCATTCGGCATAAGCCTGACAACAGTCAGCAAAAAAATCCATACAAATAACCCCTTCCAGCCCCTCAGGAGGCATTAGACTGAAAGCAACTGGTTGGGAGATTAATTTCCTGGAAATTTCTAAATGCAGAAAAATCTTCACGCCCTGAGTACCAGTTGGATGCAGAGCTCATGGTGTTTGCGTTGGTGACAGGCAGCGTGTGGCTGCAGAAGGATGTGCTGGGTGCCGTGTGCCCGCCGGGCTGGCTCCGGGCTCGGGGATGGGTTTGGTGCCCGCTGGCTCTCACCCCGCTGGGCACGCTGCTGTCTCTGCCTGCAGGTCACTGGCACTGCACTGCTGTCCCAGGAACTCCTGTTACAGCTGCCAGCAGAGAGCTCCAGTGCTTCCCTGGGCTGTGTCTAAAGCAGTGTCCCAGTCCCATGGCTGGAGGATTCCCGGTGCTCAGGTCCTGCACAGCCTCGGTGCGCGCTGGTGCAGGACAGCACTCAGAGTGACCCCACTGCTCTCTCTCGGAGGCTGAGGTTGATCATTCTCTGCCACAAGCAAGCTCAGGTTCAATCTGTCTTTGAGAGTGAGCAGAGCCTGCTCAGCCTTCCTTACAGCTATTCATCAAAACCTCAGGTAGTAATGTTTTCCCTGCAAAGCAGGGGCACAGCCTGGCCTCTCCTTTTCCCTTTCTACTTAAAGCAGTAAATCTTCATTTTCTCAGAGCTCTAGGAGCAATTTCTCATCTCCATATATCCCTGCTTATAAAGATGTTACTTAGGCAGACATCTCTTCTGCAAAATGTTTTCTGCCTCAAAACACTCAGTACCCTTCAAGCATTGCATTCCCCTTTTAACAGACATCTTGTTTCCAGCCCAGCACCCTGCCCAGCCTTCTGCTGTGGCTTCAGCCTTCTACTAACAGCAGGTAATTTGCAACTCATCCCCCTCCATGTGAAAGCAAAGCTGATCATCAGCTTCTTCCAGCCCACCGCCTCTTCCATGAGATAACGGCAGCAGGGGAAGCGTGTCAGGAGAGCAGAGGATCACACAGCCACGCTTGGCGCATTAGAGGGGAGTCTGATCCCCTCCTTGGGGACTTGTCATCCCCTGTGACAGACCACCCGAGCAGCCCCAGGGCTCTCTCATTAGCATTCACTGTTCTTAATGTGGAATTGTAAAACACCGAACTCAAGGAAAACAGCCTGCCTTAAGTCCCATGGCCAACTGCAAGCTATCATGGCAAGCCATGCTCTCCCTGTGCTGGGCCAGCGTTAGGCCAGATCTAAATGCCTGTGGCAACCCCACCTGGGTTTTATTCAGAAATAATTTGGCAGTACTCATGGCACTGAAGAAATGAATACCCACGTACCCGCTGGTGTTTGCTGTGGGTATCTCTGGCACGCTCTGAGGAGGCTGCTCCAGGAGGGACAGAGGAGGCAGCTCGGGGTGCTGAGCGCTCCCGGGGTCTGCGTGCCCTCAGCCCCACAGCTCTGCTGGGCATCCGCGCACCCGCTGTGGCTCCACACTCGCCTTGCGCTAGTCTGAGTTCAGTGGCCGCACCAAGGAGGTTTCCTAAGTTACAAACGTAAGAAAGAGGAAGATTTGAGCCCAGCCACGATTACAGAAACACCACAGCAACAAGCTGTCTGCTTGCGGGGGCAGCGGAGCAGGGCCTGCCATCCGTGCTGTTCGCAGGCTGGCTCTGGCCAAGCCGGGCAGGGAGGGTTCCCAGCGGCCAGAGCTGAGGCTCTCCCAGTAGCAGGGAGGGAGCCCAGCCCAGGCCGTGCTGGGCTGCGCTGGGCTCCGCTCGGGGTTTGTCGGTGCAGGGGCTGCGGCCGCGTCTGTGGCCCTGCAGGGCCGCTCTGCAGGGCCCAGCCGTGCGCTGCAGGCCCCGCTCCGGGCAGGGCAGGGGCTGCGTGGCACTGAGCTCTGCTCTCCCTGCTCAGCTCCTGCTGACACCTCCGGCTTCGCAAACCCTGCCAGCATCACCGGCCCCTGGGTGCGTTAAATGCCACCACGCTGCGAGCGCACCGACGAGTTCCGTGGGGCTCAGCCACGTCAGGGAACGGCACGACTTGTAATTCATCCTGTCGACAAGTGGGTGTGCTAATCAAGGGGAAAATTTGTGCAATTGGCTGATCCTGATTCCAATTAATTTCCCATTAACAGATTTCCTAAATCACTAGCAGAATGCCTAGTTGCAGATGATGCCAATAACTCTTGGCACATACGGCCTTCCTGCCCCTGTGGGAGGGAGTGGGCTGGTGCAGTCAGAAGGGAGAGCTTGGAGGATCCTGGTGCCTTTCTTAAAGTAAGGATTTTTACCTGAGTATTTTTATAGAGGGGCTGCTTGCTGGAAGATGTGTGTCTTGGTCAAGATTGATCCCTTTGTAAAGTGAAATTAGGTTTTGTGTGATAAGAAGCAAAGTTTGTGATAGCATGTGTATTGTGAAGTTTGATCATTTTGATTTCTGTCCCAAATTATCACGGCTCTGAGTTAAGATTCTGGCTTCTGATTCAGAAGACTTTTTACAGGCTCTGACCTCTAAAACATGCAGTATTGTGTGTTAGAGAAGGAAGAAACAATTAGCATACGTGGGTATTGCAGAGGTTTTATAGTGCTTGAGGTTGCTGCTGCTTTGCACGGTTCCACTGTTAAAGAGCTGCCTGGAAATTACTCTGCCAAGGGGACTCTTCCAGCAGAGTGGAAGTTCAGGGAGCTGGGACTTGCTGGATGGGAGCTGTGCATTTAGACCCTGAGCAGGCTGGTGTAGTAAAAAAAGTTAATTTTCATAGAGATCTTTTACAGTTCTAGATATTTTTTAAATCCCTTCCTTAGCACATTAGGTTTCAGTTGGTAGAAAGAAGGCATTTTTTTCCTTCCATGGGGGAGTTCCTGGTGCCTCTGAAGTCGGTGGGAGCCCTGCTGTGGCCACAGCTGCTGGCCTGTGATTTTATCCTGCAGCTCTGTGGTTTGCAGTGAGCCACCTGAGCTGCCCTCACTCCTGCACAGTCTGACCTGGGCTGCTCTTGACTTCTGGCTGTGCCATCGACCCTGGAGTGAGGACTCTGCTACTGGAAAAGAAAACCCTTAGGGCAAACCCAGTGGGGTTAACAGTGGTATCTTCAGTGGTGGGCACTTTATGCAGTGTTGGTCTCAAAGGAGCTTGGTGTCATCTCTCATTTAGGGCTGGCTCTGGCAAGAGTTACTACACCTATTTTCTACAGGTTTGTTGTTCCTTTCTGCCTGGAGGTGTCTGAGCTTTCCTGCTTTTTGGGTACATGGCAGCCCCCACTGTGCTGTAGAGGGGCTGGGTGTACACGGAACACCACAAGCCAGCGTGCAGTAACTCGAACAATCTTAAACAATCCTTTGCCTCTGTTAGAAATGGCAGACTTCAGCTTGGACATGATTGTCTGTCAGCACCCCTCAGCCCCAGGGGTGACAAGTGCAGTTCAGGACCATGCAGAGCCTGCATTCCCTAAGGAACGCTGCGTTCACACCAGCCCTGGGAGCAGCCACTGAAGTAGGACCCAGCGGATCAGTTACTCAGCCCTGGAATTTAAACAGCAGTGTGAGGAAGGAAAAAAAGAAAAACACAGAGCAAATAGTCTGGCTGGGGGGAAGGAAAATAATTTTATTTTATAATTAAGCTACAAAGCAGGATGACAGACTTCATAAACTGAGTTCTGTTTCCCCAGACAAGCCAATTAATGTACATGGTTGGAATGATATGTGTTTTAACAAGCAGCATGAAGAATAGTGTGTTTCAAGCTAGGAAAGTCACAGTTGAAGCCTTTAACATGCACAGTCAGCTAGATACAAACCACCAACAAATCTATCTTAACAAGCTTTTAAAATGTATTTGGAGTAATGAGGAGAAAATATAGGAAGACTTATAAACACACATGAAAGTAATTTCAGCAGTTATAGATTGCATAGCATAGTGAAAGCATTTTAGTTACTGAGCAGCAGTAAAATGTGTTGACTGTTTAATTTGCACACAGTTTTTTTTAATAGCATTTTAAAAGTTGCCTTTTGTCGGAGAGAATACATAAGGATGTCGCCTTATTGTAAGGCAGATGGCTGACAAGAGTGCTCAAGTTGTGCTCAAGGTCAGAGCAGTTGTGTGAGAACGCTGCTCCCGAGGGTCCGGGATGGACGTGGCTGTGGCTGGCTCCCTGATCAGTTCCAGTTACGGATCCCACCAGCCAAGGCATTCTTGGATTAGCAGCTGGATTTCAGATGTTCTGCTAGGGCCTGGTCCTGGCCTGGTGCTGGACAACCTGCTCTTCATCCCATGGCCCATAGAAAGGGCCTGATGAGAAATTGTCTTTTCACCAATGGTGATAATCAAAGAGAGCAGGGGCCTCATCACTGTTCGTGAAATGACTGAGATTTCCTGCACGTTCTTTTTTTATCCAACAACATGCAGGAGTCCCACAGTCCTTGTTAGGCCTGGAAACTTCATTACAGATATTTTTACAGTTGGTATTTTCCATCATAATTCAGTTTAAAAGTACTGCATTTTGAATAGTAAGTATATGATAGTTCTTCACCTGGCCAAGAAGTTTGGTTTCCTTGCTTCCATCTGAGAGGCAAATGCTTTTCAATCCTAAGGGCAGTGGCTAGCACGATAATAACAAAATTGTCCAGAACTACTCGGCCGTGTTTGAAGTCGATGTAGCAGGATGGGCAGTAGTTACACCTGCTGCATATCAGCAAAGGGAGAGGCAGTGGCAATGCCGGAGTAGCTGCAAGTCCCAGGAGAGAAGGAATCGGTCTGTAAGGACTAAACGGCAACATGAATGTGCAAGAGCAGAGCCTGCACTTCAATAGCTGAGCACGGTGCTCTCTCTGCATGCTGCAAGGCTCCTTTTTGATGATTTGTCTCCTCCCCTGCGCTGGCAGTGCCTGAGGAGAATATCTGGTTGTAAGGCAGGCTGGCTCAGGCCAAGGGCAGAGCTGAGCTCCTCGGAATCCAGCAGCCCTGAAGTTCTGTACTGTACGAGTGTCTCTGACTGCTGTTTTCCCTAAGGAGTGCTCGGCCATTTGGACTGACAGCAACTGAATACAGCCACAGGTGTTTGAGCTTGGAAACGGTTAGCTCAGGAGTCACAAACCTCGTGCTCTCGTGCATTGTGTTAAGCTGTTGTTCCCTGACTGCTCATCAATGTGTTTGAATGCACGGGATCAGCAGCAGTGATTTTTATGCTGCTTGGGCAGGGTTCATGTGTGACTCCCAGATTCTGTAGGCACAAGCCAAGGAGTCCTGAGGGAGCTCTGTACTACCAAACCCATGAAAGAATCCATTCAGTTGTGTCATTGCTGCTGAGCTGAGGGCTGGGGAAAAGCTCTGCTACACTGCAGACTAGTAAGAGCTCTCAAAAGAAAGCCCAAATGTACCTCTCTTTGTGGCTGGGTGCAATATCCTGTGAACCAGCAGCAGTCAAGGCTTGTTTCCATCTATTTTTTTCCCCTCTGTGAGATGAAAGACCAGGGCTGTACCGTTGAGTAATAAAGTTTCACCAGCAGTTCCTGCTGCTCGTGGATGGCCCAACTGCCTTCCCTGAGCAGAGAGGCAGCTCCAGCCGTGCCTGGGCCAAGTTACACTGCACCATCTGCTTGTCATTATCCAGGAGTGAGTAGCCCCGGTTTTCCATCTCTTACACATCAGTATTGTACTGCTGCACTCCAGAGTGTGGAGGGAGGCTCTTTGCACAGGTGGACTGGGCACAGTTCAGCTGAGGAGGTGGCATCAGCGCTCCCATTCCTCGCAGGGGTTAACCTGCTGCTGCAGCCATAAGCCTGCCTTGGGCCCCACAGAAAACACTCCATTGCTCCTGCTTGCATGGAGCAGGAGCAGCCTTTCAGGAAAACTGCCAAGGAGGAGAGCCACTTCCATGGAGCTGCTCACCCCATCACCTGGAATCTGGGTGTGCAGTGTCGTGAGCCTCCTGCAGCACAGGTGCCCCTCCTTGTCCACATCATACCTCGTTTGCTTTCTCCACTGCCTCATCTGTCAAAGAAGCACCAAACCAAACTGCCACAGCCTCCATTCTGTTCTCCTTAAACTCTAGTCCCATAAAATAGCTCTGCATGGTCTGGTCATCTCACTGGACTCAAACACCTGCTGTTCGGCCTTGTGCAGGGCTTGTATGGGAATATCAGCATGGAGAGAGTGGCGTAGGCACAACTGCCACCCACAAAGCCAGATCCAGGAACTGTCCTCTCTCTTCCCAGCACTTAACGTCCATTGACATCTCCTGCTTATGTCCCTTTTGGAACCACAATGCACCAAATGTGTGCTTTCTGTTACAGGAAAGGGAAAATAATATGGATGTGAGCTCAACTTCCAGGATACAGAGCAGCCTTAAGTGTAACCTGGCATCCCTTGACAACAGTCCCTTAAATGTACCCTGAAAAAAGGAAAATGAATCACTAGTCCAGATTAAGTTGTAGCTTCATTTCTCTTACTTTCCATGTGTTTAATTTATCTCTACATTCAGAATCCTTCATGCAAATTATCACTGACTCTGTTTAACTCTGCTTAACTAATTGGTACTTGTATATGCAAGATTGGTGATCACCTATACTAATATTATTGACTCCTGTTTGCCCCTTAGTGCTATCTGTTTTTCCCAGGTGAATGCAATTAGAGTGTAATTAATTATCAAATAGCTATGTTCCTTTTATTCCAAACACTGTAACAATTACTGAGATTGGCACAAAATCCTGAATGCATAATACATTGTTTTGTGCTTTCCCTATAGAATCCATTGGAGATTTCCTGGACAACAAACACAAGTAGTGGATACATAATGTATTTGAAGACCTATAAAAGTTTCATCCTTGATGGCCCACTGGGAGGAGGATGCTTGAATTTAACTTTTAATAGTAGAGCTGAGAAATGAAATACAGATAAGGGATGGTTACTGTAACTGGCACCAGACCAAAACAAATGCTGGACCCAGCTATCCGTATCCATGAATACATGAGTAACTTTATGCTCTTGGGTTGTTTAATTGGATTCCGTGGGACTGTGAATTTGAGTAAACTTATTCATGCGTGGGTGTTTTCCGATGATCAGGCTGTCGCGAGTGCTCTCCCTGTGGCACAGAGGAGGAATGTCACGGTGGCTGGCGATGGGGCGGTGTCTGTGCCGGGGCACCGCAGCCGCGCACAGCCCCACACTCACAGCAGTCCCTGCCGAGTGAAAACCGCAGCGCTGGGCGGGCTCAGGGCGCGCTCCCTGACGGGCGGGCGGGCGGNGGCACAGGGGGCCTCGGGTGGGCACAGGTGGGCTCAGGGGGCCTCGGGTGGGCTCAGGTGGGCACAGGGGGCCTCGGGTGGGCACAGGTGGGCTCAGGGGGCCTCGGGTGGGCTCAGGTGGGCACAGGGGGCCTCGGGTGGGCACAGGTGGGCTCAGGGGGCCTCGGGTGGGCTCAGGTGGGCACAGGGGGCCTCGGGTGGGCACAGGTGGGCTCAGGGGGCCTCGGGTGGGTTTAGACGAGCACAGGTGGGCACAGGCAGGCCCCGGCCGCCCCTCCGGGCCGGCGCCCCGCGCTCGCCTCCCCACGCCCCCCTTGCCCAGCCCTGGCGCTCTCGGTCAGCGGCGGCCGGGAGCGCTGCCCCTCCGGGAGCTGGACTCGATGATCCCCGCCCTGCGCTCCGTCCGCAGCGTTCTGTCCGTCCGTGCTCTCCTCGTGTTCCTGACAGCCGGGAATTGGTGTTCGGGAGAGAAGAGTGCTACGTGTTTTAATAATTTTCCGAGAGATTTTCCAAGAGCGGTGCTCTAATGCTGAGCTCAGCTTTCCATGGCAGGTTTTACTGGTTTGAGATGGAAAATAGCTGTTAAAAATGAGAAGGTGGAGAGGGAGGAAAAAGAAAACACCCCAAAGTCTAGTGATGACAGGTTGGAATACAATTAGCTGAGCTTCTGGCTGGAAAGCCCTGAAATACTGAGGGCTGCAGGAGATTCTTGTAATGGTATTGCAAGAAGCTTGCAAAATATGTTCCATATTGTCCCTAATTTTTAAGTGGCAGAGTGAAAAAAAAAATTTCATTGGCAGAACACGTCAGGGAGTTCTTTATGTAATTCTCCTCTCTCATCACGGTATTTTTATATATGTTTTCTAACAGAAGCACTTATCTGAATGTGCCATGGGCATTCTAAAATATTGCCGTGTACCTGTGGGGGTGCCTGACACTAATTAGGCCAGAGGATTTCAAAGATTCATTAAGTTACCACTCTTCTTGCCAGCTTATGCAGCTCAGAAATGGTAGACCATGAAGCTTTCTAATATCCACCAACATATCCTGGGGCAGAGAGGCTGATTCCAAGCCCATCAGCTGTGAGTCTGGCCTTAATGATTCCAATCAGTTTCCTCTGTCAGAACCTGAATTGAGCAAAGCAAAGAGCCAGTCCATTTTTAACTCCTCCTTCTGATTAACAAAAATAGTAGTGTGTGAAGGTAAAGCTTCTTCCCCAAAATCAGGATTTGCTCCCTGGCTGCCTTGTAAAAATAACTCCAGAACAATATCTGGAGACACCAGACCTCTCCTCTTTCAGTTGTGTCACTTGGAAATTGCTCATTTGCTAAATGAAGGTTGTTCCAAACCTTAGTTTGATGCAAGGCTTGGATTACACAGGCTGCTTTTCAGTGGGATTTACATAAGAAAAGATAACGTTCTCCACCCTCACATACTTTCATTTCTGCTTTCCAGAGCTTTTCTTAGCCTCCTGCAATACTGAGAATTGCCTTTCTCTTCACTGAGAGAAGGCTGGTGACTTTGACAGCTGCTGGGGTATCTGTAGTCTGTCACTCACAACAGCAAGTCACAAGAGCTGAAATTCTGCCTGCATCTCTCAAAATAGGTTAGGTAGTTAGCAGAAGCATTAACAGAGCCATTCCTTATACATTATGATTAATTGAGCATGAATTATGAATTATAGTTCACATTTGGTGCTCAGCATGCTGCTTAGGAACACTTGTCACATGTGGTACTCTTCCATTTTGCAGAAAGAATTAAAGGATGTTTGTAGAGGAGAAGGAAGTATTTTGATGTTACTGTGGCATAAATTGGAATAGCTTCACTGTTCAGTGATTTTGGTCTGGATTTCATCCAGCATTACTGAAGGGATAATTTTACCCAATTTTTATTGCATTTCTTTCTTCAGATGTTTTGTTGCTTGTGGGTTGTGTGTTGTCTCTCCATTCCCATTTCAAGGAAGTTCCCGATACTCGGGTTTGTGACTTCACCTTTGTTCCTGGTCCAGGGGCTGTAGGGCAGGCCAACAATATTCTGCTTTTGGGGCAAAAATCAGATTGTAGGCTTTTCATCTGCTTGGGGTTTTTTTAACAAGGCAGAAAATGAGAGTTTTAAAATCAATGTTATTTCACTACATCATTAACATAATGATGGTGGGGATGAAAGAGCTGTACTGAGCACAGAAGAAACATTAAAAATTTAATACACTGCATTACATGTAAATCAGGACAGGTATTTATTCCACAATTTTGAAAAAGCAGGAAAACATAACTACGTACTGGGACTGAAGAGGTTGTTCTGTTCTGATGTTACGCTAACATTAGATGTTTCAGTTCAGTTGTAAACAGAACAATTCTGGTTAAATGCCCCAAAATCATGGTCATTTCACCAAATTCACCCCAGCCTCTGAATCTTCTAATCCCAGTCCCCTCAGTTTGCCCCTCCAGCACATTTCTCTGTGATACCTTTTTTCTCTCTGCCCCACCTGTGACCTTCTGCTCCCAAGGAATTCCTTATTGCATGTGAAATCCTGGTGGCACAAACAGGATTGTTAGGGCTGGAGAAAAAAGCAGATTTATATCCAGGGACCTTTACTGGGCAGGTCCTGGGAGGCTCTCAGACCTGCACAAACACCTTGGCTGTGACACAGCAATGGCAGCTTCTTCCAGCCTGAAGAGCTCGTCCAGGCCCTTCTTTCACCCTCACAGATTTACACTTCATTGCTTCATTGCACATTACAGATGACTTAAATCTTCTTTGGGGTTTGTTCTTTCTTCATTTTTGTTATTATTGAAATAATCATCAACACTTACTGGTCCACAATGGGATGAAGTGGGGCAAAAAAGAGTTTTTCAAGTCACTGATTTCTTTTGAAAGTAATGCTGCCCTGTGCTTATTTATAAAGATAAATCCATGGTTCTAATTAAAACAGCTACAACTGCATGTGCAAATGTAAATGGATTTTTGCTTCTGCTTTGAAGGTGGCCGTACATTGGTCTTGAAACTTCTTTGTGAGCCTCGTGGCTCTCCCATGGGATGTTCTCCCACAGGCCAACCACAATGCTGGTAATCAATTGTAAAGCACAAATTCTGGCAGTGAAACATCCATTTTTTGAGTAACTGTGAAGAGAAAATTGAGAAGAAGATACAGTTTGTCCGTGGAAAACTCCCAAACAGAGAAAATGATTATGGTTTGGAATTGGGGATTCGTTGAAAAATCTGGGTTTACTCAGTATTAGAGACCTTATTTTTACAAGCTCTAATACTTTTGAGAAAGATCTTGCAAAACAAGATCCCCCTACATGTAATAGCCTGAATTTATTTAGAGGCAAATATCTGCCAGAAGAATACAGGATGCAAACCAGAAAATGCAGAATTGCAGTGAAATCTGAATGGAATGACTCTGTCGTGAAGAATATGGCATCCTTCTTATTCAAGGAAGATGTGAGGAAGGGTCATCTGGATGCTATCCACAGAGCCTCCTCCTAGAGACATGCCTTGACAAGCCTAAAAACGAATGTTGTGTATTGTCTAAGGGTCAGGGGTACCACAGCAGAGGAAATAGTACATATTACATCAAATCTAAATATTTTAGCAGTAGTTATGGTTATTGTATACAGAGTACAAATATACATTGATAGAATTCTTGAATGGGTGGAACTGGATTGCTCTGAAAATTCTCAGTTAGTGTTCCCAGTTCCTACAAACTGCTAACCCATCCCTATCGGTACTTAGTGCCATGGCTTAACTTGTCCTACCTCATTGTTTAATCAGTATTTGTTTCTGTAACACTAATTTTAATAGTGTAGCTTTAAACATATGAACTATTCCAAAATTCTTTATAATTAGAGTAGAAAATATCATTAAGAATGGTAATCTGTCCAGAACAACCTTTTTTCTACATTTATAAATTGAAAAAAAAAATTAATCACAGGAACCATTTTTGTAATCTTCTCTCAGCTTGCACAGACATGAATTAGTTATGTTTTGGACCTTTTAAGGGGAATTTTTGTTTCCTAAACCTGCCTTGATTTGACCTTTAAGCTGGAGATGATGAAGATTATTCCCTGAGAGTCCAGGGTGAGATGTTCTGTCGGCTGTTTCGATCCCAGCCCTTCCTTACGGTGCCCAGCTGCAGAGTCAGCCAGCCCTGTTTGCTGACCCCTGCTGTGCTAAACAACCTAGCCTCCGTTTTTGGTCTGAATCTTAATTCTCTTTTATTTTAACAAACGTTTCCAACCCCTAGAACTGCTCAGCAGAAAGGGTGTTCCTCCTATCCCCGCCCTTTCATTACTCCTTTGGTTGTGACGCCTTTCGGTTTATTACCTTCACCCATGTGGGTCTGGGGCTGGATTTATATTCTGGCAGTGGCTGAGGCAATGTGGAGTCTCTGTAGCTTATTCTTCAGGTGCTGAGGCACATCAGGATTGTATTTTGGCCGCGAGGAAAGAGGAAGATGCCCATGCCCACGAGATTTCTGCAGTCTCTGTGTGCACTGAGTTTGTCTGAGCTTTTATTGTATCTGCTGCTGGTACATTTTCTTGCAGAGGGAGGATATGCTACAGTACTTATCTTCTCTGTGCTCGTGCTGGCTCTCGGGGGAAATTTGGCCTTTTCAGTATGCAGTTCAAACCCTGTCTGAAAAGGAGTCATGGTTTGGATAATAATTTTTCAAACAAATTTAATACACTGATTTCCTTGGGATGAAGATAAAGTACCGTTCCATCCAAGATGCACCTAAAGGGCAACTTGTTTGAGTTAAGTTTACTGAAACAGAAGTGACAGAATATCAATTTGTTTTCTAACTTCATGTCATATTTGAGAATCAAATAAGCAATTACAGAAGAGTAAATTGGATTTATTTCAGTATCAGATTTGCAGTTCACTTGTTGGTTTATTTGATTGAGATAAAATAGCCCTTCATTTTACAGTAAACATGCTCAAGTATTACATTTGTTTCTTGGCTCCTTCAAGAGCTTGTAGTTTCTGAGCCTAGAGTTGAAAACATTCCTGATACATAACACTTGACTGACTGACTTAACACCAGCAGCCTGCCCTGTAGTAAGGTGATGAACCCAATCTCTCGCTTTGCAGTGAGGTGACTTTTAAACTGGTGCCAATTTATTCATGTCAACTTCTTCCATCATTTGCATTTACCAAAACACAAAAATTAACTGTAAAAATAAGACCTCATACATATGTATTTGCTTAGGCTAAGGCTTCAACCAAGTGTAAATATAGATCCAAGTTGAAGGACCCCAAAAGTGTACAATTTTATCTTTTGTTTTAGAAATATGGCATTTTAAGATTATTCCCAGATTTTTCCAAGTATTCAGATGCCTTTAAATAATCCAAATTGTCCTACTAAAAGGAAGCAGATTTCAGCAGGCTTCCCCTTTCTGTTTACCAAGAGCTCTTAGTGTAATTTGCTTTGTTACTAGTTATGATTTACACAAACGTTGCTGCTCCCTAGCACCACCTGAGGCTCCCAGGCAGCTCCAGGGATTACTGCACGGAGCTGTGCGCGCTCACCTCTGGGCCTCCTGCTCAAGGTGTTGGAATTGCTTCCTTACCCTGCACTCACCCACAATGTGTTTTTCAAAATGTATCAAATCAGACTCTTCCAATTCCATTTCCTCAATCTGAATGAATTCATGGTGAAGAGGCAAAGATCATGTTGCTTTTGTTTCAGTTCATCTTTTATACAGAATTATTTTGGAACATTCTATTACAAATTACTTCTGTATTAAAAAGCACATTTTTTATCTAGAATTGTAACGCCTCTCTAGGCCAAACAGAATTTCAATGAAATATGTGAAGCTCTTTGCCAAAACCCTGAGCCACTGAGAGTCATTCCACTCCACACAAATCAAATCCGTGCGTTTATAGTAAGTGTTAAAGAAAATCCAAACATGACAATTGAGGTTTTACAAGCCTGAAAATTATAGCCCAGCCATGATGAGTGACGTTCTGACAGCAATGAAACTGAAATTTGGCGGGCAAAAGCTGTGTTTAGCTGTTTGCTCTAATGGTTGTGCTCGCCATGAATTGTGAAGGAGAGGAGCAGCCTCGGCCCCGTAGCTGCAGTGCATGCACCGTGCGAGAGACAGCCAGGGACCTAGGGCAGCATGGCAGCTGCCAGCCAAGGGGACGGCCTCCGTCAGTGAAAGGCAGTATCAGACTCTGTGCCAGATGAAGGGCTCGGGGGGCTGCCCACGCCGGCCTCTGCCGGGGCTCACAAGCGCTGCTGGACCTCGTGCTGCCCTGCCCGCTGCGGTGGGAAGGGCAGCACTCGCCTGCTGGCTGCTGCCAGCCTTTCCCAAACACTGAATTCAGGTCTCCTGTTTCTGCTGGCTAAATAATGCTCTTTGCAAACATTTCTTAAGCCACTATTTATCTTCCTATTGCAATTGTTTCTGTAGATCCTTTCAATAAGATAATACCATATATTAATACATATAGCTATGTGTATTTTTCTAGCATCCTGAATTTGCAGACAGGAAACATCAAATTCATCTGTGTTTCCATGTGGAATTGGCAGGGCTCCTGCCCCTTTGGTTCACCTGCTAGCATGTTCTGTAGAATTACAGCATATTGGGAGGGAAGGGATCCTGAAAATTCATTTTGACCTCAGGGAAAATCCGAAGCACTTAAGCCGTTCCGACAGCTTATTCATCTGAACTGTTTTTTGGAGACTGCACAACTTCCCCAAATGATCTCATCAGTGCTTAGAAAGTTTTATTCATGTCTTTCTAAATCTTTTCTTATTGTAATTGAACTCAGAACAATTAATTGCTTTTCTCTTTGCAACAGTCTTATGTATATTTGAAGGCCGTGAGCGTGTCTACTAATATTGTCCCAAGATATATAATACATATTTTCATTTACCTTTGTTTTTTCCTGTAAGCCACAGCACAGATAAGCTGTGTCTTAGAATTTACCATCTCCAATGTTGCCCCTTGCTGGGTTAAGGACTTGGATGAAGAGTTTGCTCATTGGCTTTTAGCAGGGGGTGGTAAGGAGTACAGGACTTTCTCCTCCACAAGGTTTTTAATCGTTCCTGTGACACTGTGCTTAGTCAAAAGTAATATATTGCAGGTTAGTCCAGAAGAGGAAGCAAATGGCAATGTGAGACACAGAGCAGCAGAGCCAGAAGTGTTCCTCCTTGTTGAGGGTGCCCACTTTCATTTCTCCATAGTAAGACTAAGCATTTTTTTAGCCCTTTTGCACAATTACTTAGAAACTTGGGGAGGGGTTGCTCTTTTCACTCCTTTCCGCTTCCTTTCCAGTCCAGCTGTGTCAGAGGACGAGATCACCATCCTCAAATAGTCTTGACTACTGCTCTGAAGGAGAGCAGTTTGTGAGAGTGCTGCCTAATAGGCTTCTGGCAGAGCCAGCTGGGCAAGTTTAAAGTTTATAAATGGATAGTCTGAGCTATGTCAGGCAAATTTGCTTGAGGAACTGTAGGAGTGTTCCTGTAAATGTTTTCAGTAGAGTTATCTCCACCAGGGGATGGTGACAAGTACTAGCAAGCCCTGGAGAACATAAGAAAAATAAGTTGGACGTGTGATTCAAAAATACTGAAGGCTCAGAGCTTGCCACAGTACCGTTTTTAGGGGAATGTCCCAAAGCCAAGACACTGAGAACACGCAGCCATGTTTTGCAAAGGAAGGGTCAGAAATGCTATGCCAGTGTGAAGTTAAGAGTGGTGCCCCTGGAGCAGGCCCAGGGCAGGTATGGTACACGCCACTGGCTGCTCTAGGTCGCTTGCATTGCTGTAAGCCAGGAGCCAGCACGGTGAATTCCAGAGATGCGCTGCTGTACGAGCAAAATCAGGCAGCATTTCCATGTGCTGGGATTTATTTGCTGTTCAGGATTTACAGTCATCTCTGGCAACTGCTTCTTGCAGCCACAAAACCAAGTATATCTTATATTGAAGCACAGCAATAACAAGATTTGAAAGTCATTAGGGGCTGCTCCTACACAACTTGTATTAAAGCAGCTAAGTGTTTAACCCATGAATAGAACTCCTATTATCTTTGCTTTTGAAACCTCAGTATAGATCACTTAACCACTCTGCAAGAAATCCCGTGAGAGACCAACAACAGCAGGGAACAAAGTCAAGCAAGAAATAGCAGATTGTATCTGCTAGAGCTTTTAAAATACATTTTTCATATGAGTGCAGTCAACTTGAATACTACTCCTAATGTAGATTAACTTAAGACAGATTTTTGCAGAGCATGAGGCTCTGAGAATTCGGCCAGATCGTTTTTTCACTGAAAAGCTCTGCCAGTTATTTACAGCACAAAGGAGAGAATAATGCATGAAATGCATAATATGCCTTCTTCTTCACTACATGGGGCTTAAAAATAAATGATACAGATCCACTTTGCATTTTTCATCTGTTCTCAGGTAAATCTAAGTCTGAGGTAAGATTCTGTTTCAGTGTTCATCTAGCAGAATGAGTGACCAAATTTGTTGGTTCAGTTTCCAGGCAAGAATGTTGCCATTTGAGAAGTTCTAGTGTTGTATAGGATCAGCTATAGTCTCATCAACAGCTGTGTAAATCTGGAGGATCGGGGGCAGAACGTTCTCCAGGCAAACAAGTTGTCAGATGGTGTCATACCCACAACTTAATAATAAAATAGGTGGAAAGAACCAGTAATTTCAGCACTGAGTTGTCATGGCAGGAACTTTACTGCTCAAAAGGTGGAACTGCAGTCATGCAAGTACCTCCATCTTACAAGGCAGACCTGAATGAGGTGGGAGCAGCAGGATTTAGTATCTCTCTCAGTGAGACCACAGAGCAAACAAGCCTCTGCCTCCAGCAGCCCTCACTGGAGAGTCAGCACATCCACAGTGCCTCTATGTGAGGTGAATATCAATTTTTCAAACTGATGGAGCCACGATGGTGGGCACCAAACCACGCCTTTCCCTTGGAAGTGGTTACAGCAGTCCGTGCTGTGCTGTGGTGCGGTGTGGCCTGGCCATCCCCGTGCACACCGAATTTGTGCAGCTGCCGGCCGACACACCAGCACACAAAGCCCTGGCTGCCAGTGTGGGCAAGCGGGCACTGCGCAGCAGCCTCTGCTCAGGCACGGCCAGCAGCACAGAGAGCTGGTACGTTCTGTGCCATGTTGCTGATGTGGACAGATAGGTTTACCCGCTCTTTTTCCTCCCAGTCCTCAAGGTCATCAAAGCAGAAATCATTACGAAGCCCAAACCATACAGACCAACGCTGGGATTAGCTCAGTTGGTTGGAGCGTGGTGCTGAGAGTGTCAAGGCTGTGGGTTGGAGCTCTGTATGGGTATGGGCCATTCACTTCAGAGTTGGACTCGATGATCCTTGTGGGCCCCTTCCTGCTCAGATTCTGTGAACAACCAGATGTAGAAGGGCACTTCCAGATACTGTTCTGTCTGCTCCTACAAAACTGCTCCTAGTTACCTACCTCACGAGGATTCTCCTCTGGCTCCTCAGTCTCCACACAGCTTCAAGAACCTTCCTTTTTGTCTTGCCAAGACAGGAATTTGTTCCTGAGAGGAGCATGTTTGCTAGATTCACATGGAATCTCACATCTTTATGGAGGGTTTTCCATTGTGATGGAAGAACCGGGACACAGATAAAGTCAGTGCTGTCAAGAAGGGGACTAATTCTCCTTCTCTTGTAAAGGAGGTGTCAGCTTCACCAAAATCTTTCCTGACTTAGTAACAGGTGTTTACAATGTGTGACCACTTCTATGAATTCAAAAGCTATTAAAATGAGAGATCACACAATGTACAGCACAGCCATCTTCGTCATACGTGGACTAATGCCTTACTCTTCCAAAAACTGTTTCTTTTAAGGCATATCAAATATCTTGTCTGGAAACTTTCTTTTCCTGTAGCGTTCAAATTACAGCCAAACATTATGATACATACATACTGTATCATATTGGGAGCTTAAGAATAAAACCTTGTCTTTAAAATACTGTACTTTCCAGTGTTAGGCAAAATGAAAGACTACTGAAATCTTAAAAAAGCTTGTTTCCTTTCTAGTGATTGTTCCTGCAGCAAGTGATAGTGATGTCTCAGCAGAAGTTTAGATACAGAACATGTTGGAGGTGACTACTGGGATAAATCTCTACATATACTTTGCACTGGTATGTCATCATAGTAAATGTACTCTAAAAGCTGTTGGGTGTTCTGAAAAACTGGCTAATCATGTAAACACAACCTACAGCATCACTCTTAGTAGAAAAGTCTCTTTTTTGCTTCTCTTCTCCTTTGATTACCCTTTTTTGCATACTGCTTGTCTTTTTCCATCAAGTGGACAGACAGAAAAAAAGCAAAACCTAGAATGAAAGCCCAAGCCAAAGAAACCTTCTGGATCTAAACAAAGTGCTATTTGCAACAGGCAGTGGCTGGTTCTAATTTAGATAATCCAAAGTAGGTCACCTTCATGAGTCTTCCAGACTTTCCAACTTAGTCACTCAGACAGATAATAAAACAATTTTTAGTTAATGAGAGAACATCAGAAAAAAAGAACTGCAGGAAGCTGTGAACTGCAGTATCTCCTTACTGAAGACAGAATGCCACATGGCAAGAACAGATGGGTAATCCTTCCGTGATTATCCTCGACCACTGGCTGAAAGAAAAAGCTGTCACAATGCGGAGGGCTGTATATAAAGTACACATACAGCCATCTCCCCTCATTGATAGTAAAAGGTTTTATTTGCTAAGGCATTATAAAGAAAAAGGGATGCTTTAATGTGATGGTGAAGGGAAAAATTCTTCCATTTTCCTTTACATCCTGAAGTGGAGCATACGCCAAGGTCCTGAACTAAATTTATCTCTCAGAAGGAAGGTGTAATACACATTTCACATACATATTATGTATTTCATACAAACTGAACACAGAACCCGCTTTTATTGTCTTTGAATCCTGACACAGTATGTTCAGTTGATAATTTATAGACAGTGTTACCAGAATGAAATGTTGGTGTAAAAAAATTGGCTTTTGCATATTCATTGAAACCAGAGTTTGCATTTGTGAAGTAGGAAGTGGCAAAATGAAACCAGAGTGGATTAAGAAAGGTTTGCTGGAATCTCAAGTTTTACAAAACCACCAGAATGAAAGGCATTTCTTGCATGCAGTGGTCACTTCTCCACTGACTTTAGTTCTGCCCCTGCACATAAGAGAGAACCTGAATTTTATAACCCACTTGGAGAGTAGCTTGATGTAAAATGAGTACCTGGCAAAGAGTCTTGGTTTTGTTTATTAAAAGAAAAAATGGAAGGGTGAATATCCATGGTACAGTATACCTGAGTGGTGAAGAACACACATGTAAACCATAAAAATGATTGAATTGCAGAACATGAAGCTACTGGTGGTTCTGTGGTTCCAAAAACATCAAAATACACTTCCTCTACCTTTTAAGTTTAGCAATATACCAGTGTTTAAAAACAAAAAGCAATGTTTTGGGAACTTGTTGCAGAGCAGACAGTGACCTGTAGTCTGAGATGGTGAAACTCTCAAGGAGTAGTTCCCTACCCTGTTTTGCTCTTTCAGATGTGATGCTTAGACCAGTAAGACTGCCAGACTCCCAGGGAAAGGTCTGTGTCCTCCATATGCACTAAAGCGATTAGGAGTGGTGTGTTCTGGCTAGTGATGGAAGGAAAGGAAAAGAAAGAACTTATCACTTCAGGGAAGGAGCCCAAACTTCAGAAGACATTGCTACTGCTGCTGCAAGATTACTCATTGAACACTGCTCGTGGCCTATTTCCAATCTTTTCTATTCCTAAGGCACATTCCTTAGGTGCTGTGATTTTTTGGATATCATAGGAATATACACAAATTTGCTATTTGTTCTGTATTCTTCACGGATTTTCTTTTGAGTATATTAGAGATACCTGTTCTTAGACAAATCAGTTTGTTCACCTTTATCCCCTTCAACCTGATAACATATATCCGAAATCTAAATTTTGATGTGATAGGGACATGACTGTTTTTAAGAAAAATGCAAATGTTCACTCTGACATAACTGAGTCTTCCACTGATTACAGAATGTGCTTCTGAGCCGCCTGTGAGTCAGGCTGTGAGTTGGAGTTCAGATAAGCCTGCAGTGTTTGTTCACCAGATGGACCATAAGCTCTGCAAAGTAGAGCAGAGGATATTGCTTATTAACACTGCTCCCAACTTCACTTGTTTCTTTGTGCAAAGTCTGGTTACTTGATGCAATTTTAGACTGTATTTACACTGTTAGGAGGAGGAAAGAATTTTTTTATAACAGGATAGGTAAATCTAGCAAAGTAGATCAGATTAAAATGGAACTGAGTATGGTTCTTTTTTTACATCATTTTAAGTAGGCAAGATTGATACCCTCCATCTCTCAAACACACCCACACTGAATTTACATACCTGTGCACTAGCAAAAAATATTTAAATCAATTTTCTCTTGGGATTGTAGAGCAAATTAGCCAAGTCACAGTTGTTACCCTTGCTTAAAACACCATCTCTTTGACAGTTATGTGCAACCAACATAACACTTATATAAGAATCAAATCTGTTTTTTCTCTTATCTACTTTGTGCTAGATACTAATTCTCACCTAACATGGGCAACATGGGGAATTTTCAGTGGTAACTCTCTCAAGTGTCTTGTGTAACCTGATTAAATATTTTCTGATGCAACACAGCTCAATCAAGCTGCCATTATTCATAAATTTTATAATACGAAAATTAATTTAACAGTTTTAATTTTTATGCAATTTCTGATTTTAGTTTGTTCTTTGGATTGGTACAGTTCATTTATTCAGTTTCTGTAATTATTTTTTTAATCTTCATATTCTCAAGATGCTGAGCCTTGCCCTTTTTACTTTTTTGTTTGAATCAGCACAAGAAAAAAAAAGTTATTAGCTAAATTCTCCTCCTTCTATTTGGCTGTTTTCTTTAGCACAGAAGAAGGATGTTTTGAACAGTTAGTGGTCATTGGTTATATCACAGTTTTAGAAGTGAATGCCATACCTACTGCAGTGTCCTTTCCAGATTTTACGTCTCTAAATACGGGGAAAGGAGGCTGTTGAAGGAGGAGAAGTCTGCTCCTCTCTCTGCTCTGCTTTTTCTGTCAGTGTAGAAGTGTCTCATGCTGGGGCTCCCACCCATACACAGGGCTGACTTTGCACTGAAGACTCAGATCTTTATGGCCAATAAATTACTGTGGTTTGGATACAAATCTCTCCAGAAGGGCTTTCAGTAGGACACATGTGAGATGGAGCATGCACTGCTGTTCCTCACTGCCCTATCAGTCACAGTAATTATACACAGAGATTAGCAATACCCAGAGACATTTTCCAGCATAGAAGTTACCCCATAAAATCTGGAGGAAATTTTCCAATAGGTCATAAAATTTTTAAGAACCATGGATCACAAGTTCATCACAATTACTGCTGTGCTCCTTTTACAGAAAGCAGTGTTGCCCTGTGCTGAAGTGTTGCCTGCCTTGGATGCTGCTGTGAGGGCTTGTAGCCATTTCAGGGTATCCAAGGGAATGTGTCTCCCATTTCCCAATGAGGTGTGCAGGATCGGGAACAGGTCCTGAGGCTCTTCAGAGCTCTCCGTCATTTGGCCTGTTCAGAGTGTTTCTTTTCTGGCACCATGAGCACACCCTGCCATCTACACGCCCAAGGGAAGACTGCAGGGAGCAACCACTTACTAAGACCACAACTTCATTTTGAAGAGAAAAGCATTTAATCCCAAGTGGAAGATGCTTTTATCTTGTACTTGTCAGCAAATTTGCTTGACTGTGTTTATAATGCCCAGTTATTTGATAGTTTGGAATGAAAATTATCCATCGTCTTCCTGAGCTGTGCAGAGTTTGCCAGAATATTCAGGAACACTTTGAGTCTTTTTCATTTCTTTGTTCTTACAGCTCGCTTCACTGTAATGTGGGACCAGCAAATCCAGTGCAGGAGCAACCGGTGTGGAAGCCCGACACTGTCAAAATTTGTTATCACGGGCTCTCTGCCAGCACCCCAGCTGGCAAAAATGGGACACGGTTCCAGTGCATGAACGGAAGGTCAGCCAGACGATGCTCTGCTGTCACACAGAGAGGAGCCTTTCTGGGCGGACTTCCCTGGAAGTTACTAATGATGTATTTTGACCTCTCTGTTTTAGAGACACTTCGCAGTCAGTGATGCTCAGAGTGTGGCACTCTTTGAAACTGACACTTTATACTTCATCTGCTTGTGAAATGTTGCAACGAAGGATACCTCCTGTAAAATTTTATTTGTAGCCTCATTGGATCATGAGGAGAATTCCGTTAATAAAGGATGCTTCGGAATCTTACTACTTGTTTCATTTTCTTCAGATAAGAAACTAAAGCACTTCCAATGAAAAGAAAATCCTGCTGGTCTGTGCAAATCCTACCTGTCATTTAAAAAAGCAACTGTTCTTACCAGGAGATAATATTTTTTACCTTTGGATTTGGTTTTTAAAGTGGAATTAGGCTTACAAAAAGAGGCACTGTGCAGGCAGATTAAAAAAACCCTGCCTACTTCAGTCCTATCATCAGATAATGAGATCTTTCAGATTAGAAAGCCAATACCAGTATGGGAGAAAAAGGCAACTGAACTCGTCCATTATGTTCACTTTTTGAGACACTGGGCATTTAGTGACAGTCGCCTTATGCCCGGTCCCTGCAAACCTGTGCAGGTGTTGCACCTTGCTCTCGCTCATTCCGCTGAGGCGAAATGCTGCCAGGGACGCTTCTGCGTCAGGAAAAAACCCCATCACCTCAGTCCTGGGGAATTTGGGCCCTTCTGCCCGCGACCGGTCCGCTCGCGGGGGCTGCGGCCCGCCAGGTGCGCCCGGCCCGGCCCGGCCCGGCCGTGAGGCCGCGTTCCCTCAGAAGATGGCACTCGCCGCCCGCCCCGCCGCGGCCGCCCCCTCCCCTCC
>VXBT01014085.1:662820-750898 GCA_013400235.1 Oriolus oriolus
GGCGTCTGGCGGCGCTTCTGCCACGGCTGCGGCGCGGGGAAGTTGGGGCGAGCGAGGCGCGGTCGCCCCGGGGCTCGCGTTCCCCGCGTGGGCGCCTCCCGCGGGTGCCGCGGTGCGGGGCCGCTCCTGCCCCGCTCCTGCCCCGGCCCGGCGGGAGCGCCCGCGGGGCAGAGCCAGAAAACGCATCCGTGGGACCCTCTCCCTTCCCCGAGAGAGGCATCTCCCGTCCCCCTCCCGGCACTGCCTGCCGCCGGATCCCCTGGCATCCCAGCATCCCCGAACTTCGCGGGAGAGCCGCCTGCCCCACACCGTCCTAGGGGCTTGGTTTAGTGCTACTTTGCTTTTTTCCACCCTGAGAAGCGCACAGGCGCTGTTCTTTATTGCACAGCTCCAACAGGCCCAGGAGGTGACGGGCAGTGAAATGTAATGCAATCGTTTTATTAACCGCTGACAACTCAGGGACACTGAAACTGTGCCCACACAGGATGAGGACCTTGTCTCTTATCACGTTCTTTTGCAAACTCCCCAGTTTTTATTCAAATGACTCGGGCCTGAAACCACGAGGGGTTGCAAATCTGGCTCTATTGCCAGTTGAATTTTCTATTTTTGAATTTTCTATTTTTGAAATTTCTATTAGGCATGTGAAAAAGCAAATTAGCAGTGTTCTTGCAAACCTCAGATGTATAGCACCAGTACCAGTGTTCTTCAGCGTGAGAGAAGCTTCCTTTGGTTTTCATTTTATTCTTTTAGCAGTAGGCTTACATTTAAGTAAGTGATGCCTCTCGAAGTGCATGCTTAGTTTTGTCAGTGTCTGTATTTTTGTTTACATCCGTGAGAGAGAAGGCAAGAACTTGGGGCTCAGAAGTGACTTACCCTTGTAAATTACAGTGAGTAGTTTGGCCTCGAAAGGCTGCAGAGAGCTGAGCTCCCAGCACAGGTCTACTCCGTCACTAACGTTTGGGACAACTTGTAGTACATACCCATCCACCGTGTGCAGATCCTGCTCTGCTTTCTAGATGTGAAAATTAAAATTCTAGTTTGCTGAATTCAGATTTTATCTCTACACATAATCTTATCTTGGTATTTGCTGTGTTCATAAATGTAGCTATTTAGGCTCCACTACTTTTCCTCCAGCACCTTGCCCTGTGCCTCTTTTCCTGTCCATCTAGTCTTTTATGCTTCCATCTCTCAGTCTTCTCCAGCTTTTTTCCTTCTTGATCTCTCCACTGTGGGTTATCGAGGTTGGCGGACGCTGGTACCTGGGCAGGCAGGGGGCCGGGAGAGGGCAGGCTGCACCTGGAGCTTCAGCCCTGCTTCCCAGCTCCCCAGACTTTCTAGGAAATGAGCCTCTTCTGTGGGCTCTGGACTGTGCTGGAACGTGTGCTCTTAGCAGTTGTCCTACAAATGTCGTGGCACAGAGTCCAGTTTGCACCCGGTGTGCTGGAACGGGCGCCGGGGTCGGGGCCGGGAGCTCACTGTTTCCATGCTGGCCACACGCAGACACAGAATATGAGTGTTCTGATGCTGGCAGTTATGAATCACGTCGTTTGCATACAGTTTTGATCAAAGACCTAAAGATGGAGCACTGGGGTTCTGAATGGAAAACGTGTTTTAAAACACATGCTGAGTGCGCCTGTTTCCCCCTCGTTATCTGAATGACTGGTGTGGATCACTCTGGGCTGTGCCACAATGTCTGACTTTGGTATTGAAAAAAAAGGCAACAAAGTTCAAGGCAAGTAGCAGCGTACTTAACGAAATGCTTTGTCAAGAGGGGATTTGGCAATGCTTCTTCTAGAGGACTCTCTGGTACGTGTGGCTTTGCTTAACCTGCACACTGGGAAGTGGCCGCCATCCTTAAAATTATTTTGTCAGAATACAAAACCTCACAGTTAAGTATCAATCTACCGATTGCAATATGTGCTTGGTGGAACAGTGATAGGGAAATTGGCTTTGGGCAGCCTTCTGCCTTAAAAACTTGGCACCTGTCTTAAATTGGTAGGTAAAGTTACCAGTCTTGCCTGTGTTGCCAGTCTTGATTTCAGACTCTGTTCACGAGGAAAATCTGTGATAAATGGAATTGTATAAAATCTATATGAAAGAAGATTTTTTTTTCCCCGTTGCTTTGTTTCCATGTTACAATGCAATTTATGTGATAGCCAAGCAAAGCTAGTGTCCTTCTCAATCCAAGTTTCCCATAGTTGGTGTATGTCAAATTGTTTTGCAACAGTTGGAGAAGCTGGCTGGTGTGGATGCAGTAGTTCCGTTATATCCACACGGCTTGGGTTAAGCGCATCTGAGGGGCCCTCCAAGGATTTTTCAAAGATTTCTCAATCTTGCATTTTAACCAAAAAATGGTATTAATTTCAGAGTGTGTTTGGTCTGTGAATGGGATGGTGTGCTTTAATACACATTGAGGAGTATATTTTTGAAAGGCTGCTAAATGCTTGTTCGTGATGTGGTACTTGATAACGGTTTTTTCACTTTTTTCACTTGCCCTGCTAACTACCCTTCTAAGAGCCTTTATGCTAAATAGTTATGCAAACCAGATTTTGGACACTTGGCAGAAGACAGCGTTTTTGAAACCTATGTCTGAAAGCTGCCATTTGAGGCTACAGTGCTTTTATTTATCTTGGTTTTAATTTGTCTCAGCGCTGTGTACAACACTGAAATGGGGGTGCCTGTTTTACTTCACCGAGTTGGACATGAGCAGTGTGAGGATTTGATAATTTGTGTCTGTGGGAAAAGAAACATAGTCCTTTGAACCAGGTGTTGAAAAGATATTTAGATTTTTATTAAATGCTGTCAGGTACGTGTAATAAGCACTATCATTTGGTAGATAAAATAACATTGTACCACAGTAAAAGGGTTGCCAGTGTACCTGTGCGTAATTGAATGGGAATTGCCAACTTGGGAGGAAGAAACAATTTTGAAGTGAGCAATTTTGCAACTGAAAACACTGTGCTAGCTCCCCTGACCAGCTACATCTGGAGCTTTCATTAGTCATAAGCAGTTTCCTGCAGTTGTTCCATATTTAATTATATCAGCTTACAGATACTTCTAAAGAAGTATCAACTGTATCGTTAGCACTGATTTCAGTGGGTGCTTGCAGCCCTTCTTGCAGCTGCACCCTTTGCACAAGCTTTATTCATGCAGCATAACTTGAGTGTCAAAAGCGCAGTAGAATTAAGCTCCCTTCTGAGAAGGGGTTGATTTTTTTTGTTAGGGTCTTTATCTTTGAGAAGTATGCAACAGCTTTTTGTGCAAATGCTGCTCAGTCTCGGTCTTCCGTAGTGCGGCCTGCTAGTGGTGGTGGAAGGGGCTTGTGGATGCTGTGTGTTGGGAGCCCAAAGGGAGGAAAATGGGATGCAGATCCCTGCTTTTGGGCTGCTGAGGATGAGAGGGATGTGACGGCAAAGCGAGAGCTGCTGTGGTGTTGCGCTGCCAGGCAGGTGTGTGTCACAGGGGTGCACTTGTGCTGCCCAGCTGTGGTCCTGCCTTGGAATTGGGTGTTGAAGGCGCTGTCTGTGGGCATGTGCTGCTCCTTTGTGCCTCCTGCTAGCCTTGGGTTTTCACTGCTGCCTGTTTGGCCTTAAAGCAGAAATGCCAGCACGCTGTTACTTTGCCAGTTCGGTGAAATGCAGCTCTTGCCTGCTGGTGTGGGATCAAAGCATTTCCTCAGTCTGAAATTTTGTGTGTTCTTTTATAGAAATGGTGTGTTTCTTTCAGCATGAAGCTGTCAAAGGAACCAAATGTCGATAGCTCGAAATGTTGCAAACTGTAGAATGAAAAGGAGGTGTGTTGGGGGTCAGTGAGCAGTTTTAATTACAAGCAATAGTTAAGCTTGCGAGGACAGTCCCGAGGATCACCAGTGCCTCTCCTTAATTTCATATCTGTAGTGGGAAATGTGGTGTTTCTTCTTCTCCTGGCATTGTGCAGAGCGAGGCTGGGTCCTCCATGGGTTGATCAGCTTAACGTGCTCATTTTTTCTTGCTTGTTCCTTCCTTGTCACCTTCTGGGGATGCGTGCTGAGCTCCACAAGGTTAAAGGTGCAAGAAGCAAAAAGTAATTCCACTGTGTGCCCAAACTCTGTAATCCCTGTTGGTTACTGAAGCTAGGAAAGGCATCCAGGGGCTCCTCTGCTCCACGCTAAGGATTATAAAAACTGTGATCAGTTGTTGTAACTAAAAGCAAAGAAGCAGCAACTCTAATGCTGGAAAACACCGGGGGAATCGTACAGCAAAGAAAACCCAGGAGGCTTTACTCCACCCCCTCTAAGGGTCATCCATCAGTTATTTCCCCCGGCCTTTTCCAAATGCTTCCCCAAAAAGTGGGACCAGTGCAGAATTCGCCTCTTGTATCATATAAAAGCTTGGGATTCTTTCAGGTTTGGAAACGAGAGTTTTCTTTTGAAGTGTATTTGCCCCTGGAATGTTTAGATTCTGCAGGTGGATTCCCAGCACTGTTTTGCCAGAAACAAACACACAGCCCAGACCTACCCTCTGCTGAACGTTGGAGCGTTATCCATGTGGGAGGTGCAGGACAGGTGAGTTTGTGGATGGAGCACAGCTTTGAGTGCAGCAGCAGCCCCAAAGCACAGCTTTGCCCTGGGCTGCTGCTGGAAGAGTCACTGTGGGCCCTGGGAGTTCACTCTACAGAGCTGCACTTAAGTGTGAAATAAGCTGTTAAGCTCCATAAAACAGATGAGTTTTCAAGAAAACAGGAGCTATTCCACCCCTGATTTGTCCTTTTTGCTTACATCACTGGATGTATAGGTTCTGTGTATGTAGACACAACCAAATGGTACCTATTTAAATATCTTCCCCTCTAAGTAGCTTGTTGATGTGGCGTCAGTAATTTAATCTGAACACAAGAAATGAGGGAAAACTGGTTTTCAGAAATATTTCCAGACCTGAAAGGTACAAAGAAGCTTAATGTGAGCTAATCATTTGTGTGTTAAACTTCAGTCCAGAGCGACTCTATCTCTGGAAACTGAGTCTCTCTTGTTTTAGTACACTGGGCTCAGTGAAACAGCTTAGTTTAGGTACCATGTGTTGTGAATGAAATTATTAGCATCGAGCTGTTATGTGGCCAAAAATGATATATTTCTTAGAGAATGGGCCCATAGTACTGCCTTGACTGTTAAGTACAGTTCTGCTTATTGTCAGGAGCTTAATCATGCTGCACTACGGTTTTAATAACAATTGAGAAGGAGAGTGGGGACAACTCATCATTTAGTAATGGCAAAGGGGGAGACAATACACCTGCAGCTGGAAGCTGCATAATGATTTTTACAAAGTCTTAGCGCTTAACAAGGCACATGTTAATAAAGCAAACAAATGTTTGCAGTAAGAGAACTAATGTATGCATCATTTAAGGGGAGTGTTGGAACCGGATTAGATTGCTGGTCTCCTGCAGCAGTTACCTTGTTAAGCATCTTCTCTGCAGGAATGAGGGAATGTGTGATATGAAATGCATCAGAAGCCTTTTTCAGGCCACTGGTATATTTTTTGTTGTGTCGGTTTTTTATTCCTTAGTGTGTGATGGGATTTTGCAGATGTTCCCTTTGAAACAGAAGCGTTTAAATTTTTTAGCAAGAGAAGACCAGCTGTTGTACAGGGGCTATACAAATCCCATTTACTTCCCAACAGCTATTGCAAAATGGGTACTTTTGGTGTAAAAGGCCCTCGTTACCTGCCACATGTTTTGGCTCTAGTCAGAAATATTTTTCAAAATATTTCTTCCTTTCAGCATTGGAAGTCCATGATCTGTGATATTTTATTAGTGCTTGCTGAAGGTCCAGGAGTACAATGAAAGCATGAAGTGGTCTTAATTTGTAGGAACAGTCAAATTATATAACCTCAAGGATTAATTTTAATCAAATACTTCCTGATTTTTCTTTACAGTATTAAAATTAGATCTGGCACTTCACTGAAGCTTTTACAGTGACTCTTTAATTGGAATACAATGTCCTGTATTTTTTTCTTTTGGCTCAGGCTGATGGGATGTCTGATTTGGGCAGATGCAGGAGCATCCCTGCGCAGGCACTCAGAGGGCACGTGCGTTCTGATGTGTGTAACTGCTCGTGTGGCTGGAGTCTCAGGACTAGCAGTTTCAAGTCTTTGAGTCTGATTTTTAGACTTGGAACCTCAGTCCTTCATTTTTTTTAAGTAATGGTAGGCCTTTGGTGCTGTCCCACAGAGCCCATGTTGAACGGGAGACTGCTCTGTGGGACAAGGGGAAGTTGAGGTCCTGGTTGCCTGCTCTCATCAGTAACCTCTTGACATGTTTAGCAATGTGTTTGGGGCCATAGAGCTAAGGGTGACATGTAGTTTTGGGTTTTTCTATTTTCAGTGCTCCAGACCAGTCCTCTTTGGTCTGATAATTGTGGGTTTTATCTCTTTCCTCCAGAGGAGCCAGGCCCTGGCAGGTCTCAACTTTTTTCGTATTTGGTGTTGCTGATTGTGGCTGTCCCCTTCTGGGTGCTGAAGCCTGGGATGAATCTCACGAACATGTGGGGTCTGAGGCCTTCTCATGAGTGGAGATGAGTGTCTGCAGAAGGCAGTTCAGCTCCTTTGAGGTGTGCACTGTGCAAAAGCCTGCTCCTCTGTGCCAGCAAGGCAGGGGCCATGGCAGTGATGCTCAGGTACCTGCCATGTGTATGGGAATCCACTCCTTCAGAGGCCAAGTCTGCAGAGTGTGCTTAATTAACATCCCATCCTTGGCGGAAGCGGTGTGGGTTTGAAGTAATCTGTTCTTGTGGAGCAGTTGGGATCTTCAGCAAGGACCAGGAGCTTGTCAGCTGCCATGCACTGGTGTAACTCCATTAAAGTCAGTACAGACCAGCTGGGGATTCCGGACCCACAAATGTAATTATTGTTATAATAATAGCATCAAACAAGTAATCATTATTTTTACTCTCTCTTTTCATTTTGAAATGAGAAAATTATTTCCTGTTGGATCAGTGAAATTAATTTACATTATGCACAATAATGGTCTACATGGAAATATAATTATTATTCATTTGTATGGCACCATCTGGGCACTAGAAGCTTCACAGACACATGTGAGGAAAGGTCTCTGTCTTGAAGAGCTTACAGGCTGAATAGCAAGTTATAGCTGCTAGTGGTTAACGAGAGTCACAGATGGAGCTTTGCAGTGTTACTACCAGGGACCTGCTCAGCACAGGGCTTCCACCAACCCTTCCTCAGTGATTTCCACTCGCCAGCCAGAATTCCTCTGTGGTTGGCACTCTACAGCCCAAGGGTGGGATGAGTCTAAGGATTGATTAGTGTGGGTGGATCAAGACAGAATGCAGCGAGAGGCTGGTATGATAAACTGGCTGCCCAGCTGGGTTTGGCCAAGTAAACTTGGAAGCACAAAATGGTTTTGATGCCTTGTGGACCTGTGCTTCCTGTGGAGTTACTCCCAAGCTTTGCATGAAGTACAGGACTGAATGCTTTACTGAATGTGAGTATGCAGTAGAAGTGAAGAGACCAGGCTTTTATAACTGTGTGGATCTGAAAATTGAGCAGCATATAGCATTACCTACGCATACATACAGTGTAACCTTGCTGAGTACTGAAAGGGTCAGTACAGGACGCTGAAATCATGTGACTTCTTATTTTTAGAGATGATTAGAGAATTCCTCCAAGGGACAAACTATTTATAACAGGTCTATAATTTGCTGCTTTTCTTTTTTTCTTTCTTTCTTTTGTGATGAAATTAAACCAATAAATGAATGCCAGTTAATTAAAAAAGTTAGCTAAAAAAGATTTTACACTAGTGTGTGGTTGACTCTGAGGTCAGATCGTGAATGCTTCCCACGTATATTTTGTTTTCAAGCTACTGTTCTGTTGCTGTTCTATTATTAGAGAGTAAGTGGGATGCTTATTTAAAACAATTCTACAAAGCTGAATGACACTGCAAACTTCAGTTTAACTTGGATTTGGTTGAGTGAGTCATGGACACTCATTTCTGCTTCATGCTGCAGCCTTTGCTTGCCCTTCAGATGTACTTTTTGGTTTGGTTATATTGGTGGAATCTGAGTATTTTTCTTCGAGTTGATGCTGTTCACTGACTTTTTGTGGTGGTCAGTTTTGGATTTCATGCTGTCTGAATTTCTGAGAGGTCTCTCGTTTTGTTCTAAAAACTCAACCTGTTTCTAGTTATCTTTGGTCTTTATAATTGCACTCCTTCTGATTCAGGAGCACACACGGTTCAGTTAAAATGTCTTCTGTGAAAGAAAAAGCATTTGAGGTCGTGACTGTGTTGACTGAAGTGAAGCAAACTCCCTGAAACTACATCCAGCCTGTTGACCCTCACCTGGGAGAGGTACAACAAACCTGAAAAATGACATTTCCCTGGGAGTTCTTTTGTTCTTTAGAATTGCACAACTGCGTGTCACAGCGGCAGGGAGAGTCCTGCATGTGCTGCCTGTGAGCTCGGGGGGTGACCACCGGCCCCCCTTGGCGAGGAGCCCCACAGCTGCCAGGGTCATCAGTTATTTAAACTAAGGAACTTTCTTCTCAGTGTGGCAGTGTACCTGGGGCTCTAACTAAATAAATGACCATCTGCTAATTATGGAAATTACATTATGGAAATGTAAACTGGACTTCTCTGTAGAAATGGAGCATTACTAGAGATCTGGATTGGAGTAATCTTGAACAAGCATGTAAATAAAAAATAATCTGTTATCAAGCTAATACTGCCTTACAGAAAAAAATACTCTCACAAAAAGTAGCAGCTTGTCTGCAGAGGTCCACATTTGGCCAGCTGGAGATAAAGCTAGGCACCTAACTGTATTGAGTTAGATGCTTACAGGCTTGCTTATGCTCTTAAAACTTGCTATGGGTGCCTGACAGCTGTTTAAATATGAAAATAAGAATTCAGGTGGCTACCTTATGGCTTCTAAATTCAGCAACTTGGCCTACAGTGTGTAAAACCAAGCAAACAAGCAGAAGAGGAGTGAATGTAGTAAACAAAGCTGTTAGTGTGTATACACTAGGAGAATAATAATACTTTGCACAGCTACTGTGCCTCAAATTGCTTACGTTTTGGCATTCACTTGAATTGAGTTTAGTCACTCAGTGGCATAAATAGAAACTTGGAGGTGCTGCCTGCTAGCAGAGTACATAGAGCAGTACCTCAGCAATGAACTGCCTTTTTGGCAGTCTTACAACAAAAGATGTGCAAGTCTTCAGTGCAATATTGTGATAAGTCGTTGGTTCTTATTAAAATAATAATTATGGCAATGATTACAACTGTAGTTGCCTCTGACAGAGCTGCTAACTGAGTAGAGGACAGGGGGAGGAGAATTATGAAATATTCCTGTAAAGCCTTCTGCGTCCTGCTCCTTCAGCTCTGTGCGCACAAACGAGGACGTTTGTCTGTATTTTTGGCACACTGTGTGCCAGTTCATGGCAGTGCCCATGTGCTGGGTGGGACCCCAGGAGAGAGCTGGAGATTCCCGTGCACTCTGCCCTAGAGGCAGCTCATCATCCCTGTGTTCGTGTTTCTGATAACAGAGGTGTGATCAGAGCAGGTGGCAGTGTTTTACAGCAGGACGGCGATAAAACGGTGCCGTGAGCTCAGGGCCACCTGGCTGGCTGTTGTCAGCTCTGTGGCGTTTGCTGCGTCTCACCTTCACCGCAACATCACATCATCTCAGCCCCAAAGCCAGGTCAGGTCTCAGTGATTCTGAAACCAAAGGACAGTTGGGTGGGTTTTGCAGGTGGCACTGTAGCTATGATGACACTGTCCTGAGCCTCTCTAATCTAATTCAGTATTAAACATTTACACTGGCCAGGCTGTCGCTGTGTGACCTCCTGTGCTAAGTGACTGCAAGTGATTAACGACTGTTTGTTAGGAGAAGATGGTCTCAAACCTGCTCACTTCACAGACAGGGTGAACAGTGATTTCTGTTCCTCACCCTCAACCCCCAGTTAAAAAATACAGTATTTTTTCTCTTTACTTTCTTTTGATTTTTTTTTTACCCTTGGATGTCTAAGAAAAGCAGACTGCACTGGCCTTTCCCTGCCCCCCTGTGTGAAGCTGCAGTGGGCATCTGGAGTGTGAGTTTTGGGGTGCTTGCTCCCCTGGGTTGGGGCTCCAGTGCAATGAAATGCTCCAGATGCTCTCTGTTTGTGGAGAGGGCGTCACCTGGAAGGGATAAGTGAAAGGAAGCCCTTGAATTTCACACTCCCCTGGATTCAACCTCAGGGCTGTGTTTCCAGTTCAGTTACCAGAACCAGCCAGGCTTTGCTCTAAATTCTGCCGCCTAAGCTTCAGTGCTTTCAGGCCTGCGGTGGGCGATGAACGAGGTGCTGTGTGTTCTGTTTGCTTGTGTTTGTAGATTGTTCTCAGTTTTAACACAGTCTCATACTCGCTTCCTCCTCGTCTCTGAGCAAGTCCCTCCTGTTTCTGGGGTTTTGTCACTGGTTGCAGAGGCTGGTCCAGGCTCCAGCTGGAATTCTACCGGGAGTTGTGGCATTGGCTTCAGTAGCTCAACTGGCGCTGTATTGGGTAGGAGGTGGATTAAGGTAACTGGTGAGGAAAGCGGCTCAGGTCTCCATTCCACACTTGCTAAATAGCGACTCCATTATGAAATACTGTTTCACTGTTGAATAAATCGGTGTGGTTTTGTTTTCCTTGCTTGCTGTCGTTGGTAAGTTGCTTTCTTCCTAACTTGTGTTGTCCAGTTTGAAATACTGTTTCCTGAAATAAACCGTGCTGCAGCATTTGCCTGTTTTATGTTGCATACAGAGAGCAAAATGTGTCCTCAAATGTTTAAATCTGTTGCTAAGGTTAGGATGGTAGTTCCGTAGCAACACGGAGATACCGCAGGTGTTAGAATAATCTCTTTAGTAGAGAGTTGGTGGTTTGGTGGTTTCTGTGTTTAGAAACTTCCTGTTTACTAGAGTAAAATGTGTTCAGGACTCAGCTTTGCAACTCTCATGCAAACAGAGGCATGCATGCATACCTGTATGCCATAGTGGTCAAATACTTGTGGTCAAATATAAGCAAGAGTAGCTCAGGCTAGAATTTTCCAGACTGAGTGTTGCTTAGAAATGTTTTGCTTTGCAGGATGCGGTTTAAACAAGTCTAGGATGTGGCAAGTCATCGCTTCATCGAGCTCACGTTCTTTTAGTAGCAGATTCCTTTAGAAAATCTTCGTGTTCAGGGTTAGTTCCACCTTTGATCATTATCCTGTGTAAGCATGATGTGTGAGAGATTTTGTACAGGACTGATTTTGAGACACCTTTGTCAACTGAGTTTCACCTTTTTCAGTGTGCTCAGTTGTTTACTCCAGGGTGAAGATGCAGATGTGTAAGAGCTCGAGTGAAACAGCACACTGAGAATAACCTGTGGTTCTTCAGAGCCACTGAGTGTCTTCATTAGGACACGGAGGGCAGACGTGGATGTACAATCAGTCAAGAATAGTCTTATGAAGATGATTGTATTAGGGTGGGTTTTTTATACAGGCTTTTTATCTTCATTGAAATTGTTAGAGTGAAAAGGGTATTGAAATAAAGGTTGGTCTGTTGTCCTAAAGGGTTCCATGTTACTAGGAAACAGAAAAAGAAAAAAGTATTTGATAGCAATACTTCCTTAAATGAGTTTTATAAATATTGATCCTGTAAAACTGATATATAATGTTCTTCTAATTTCTGTTCTGTGTTGTGAATGGAATACACACCTGTGATAGGAGAGATTGATGGTGCTGGGCAGTTACAGCTTGAAGAAAAGCATGAGGTGGGTTTTTTGCCACAATATCTGCTGGGGATTACTGTGACTGAGGAGATGGCGTAAATGTACTTTGCTGTGGCAAATTCTTACTGCGATACCAGTGCAAAAAGTGGCTGTTGTATACAGCTTCTGAGTGTAAGTCATGTGCCTGGCATCACCCTGTGCAGGGCTCCCAGAGGCAGGCAAGCTCTTCTCTCTGTTTCTGTTTCAGGGTCTTGAATTGGTTTGAGCCAAACCTGAAACTGTTGGTTGACAGAACAGTTTCCAGCCCTCGAGGTACCAGGTGGGTTGTGCAGGCACCTTCCTGCCATGAGAGAAGAGACCCTCCTGCTTCAGCTGTCTGGTGAGCCCTGGCTTGGTGGGATGGATGGTCCAGGTGTGGACAGTGCTGGTTAGATTCTGTTACCGGTGCTGTGGGGTTGTGCCTGGCTCTCTTTGCAGCAGCTGGTTCTGTTTTGGAGCAGTTGGTGGATGGAACCTGTTTGATCTTCTTTCTGCTACATCAGTAATTGGGATAATTTTTCTGTGAGCTGCACACATCTGTGGCCCAGAACCTGTGCTCAGCCTGGAGGAAGTCAGTGAAAGGTGATGTTTCCCGTAGCTCAGCGCTCACTTGCCAGCAGTGGAAGCAGCTTATGCTGCTTCAATTCTGCGCATTTTTTTTTAAGGATTTAACACAGATATTTTTTAAGTCCTTTGGTTTGCACTTATCAGCATAAATAAAAGTATCTTCTGAACATACCTAGCTGCAAGCCTAGTATTTCTTTTAAGATTACCAGTCTCCTTAAGTAGTCCTTCTGTGTGTGTATGAAGAGGAAAAAAAGAAACAAACCCCCAAACCTTTGGCCATTCCAGCTGCTGATTGTGAGCATAAGTCCTTGAGAAGAAGCTTTTCTATTATTCCCAATGCTCTGGAGCTTGCTGAATAAACAAAATGAACACAGATGTTTCCTTGCTGGTGATACAGTTCATAAGAAGACATTACTCAAGGCATTGCTCAGCTGCAACATAAACTTCTGTGTGCAGAAATCTGTGGACCAAACAGCTCGGTCCTCCCCAAGGAAACTGAAGTTGAACAGTTTTGCTGAGTAATACCTTTTGTACTAACAGTTTATTAACCACTTAATGAATTACCCAGATGTGTTTAAATTAGCCGAAAGCTCCTTTCTTGCCACATGGAAATGCTGTGAGGATGCTGCAATGTGCTGCTGAGGTCAAGTCCCATCCCTGGAGGACTGGCCACATGAGCAGGCATTTAGTTCTGAGGGCAGTTATGTGGCTCATAGTTGAACAAAGCCAGCATCAAAATCAGTACTGTACAGAAACCCTTTACAGGTGTTTTAATTCTGGTAAACTCAGGTTATGCTGGTTTTAACGGTTTTGTAAGAGACCTTTTTCACACGATGGAAGAGGAATAGCTGTGAATTGGTTGCAGTCTGTATTTAGTGACAAAGCAACTCTTTGCTGTTACTCTGGTCAAGTTGTCTCTCTGCTTGCTCTTCCTGCAATTATTTTCCTTGATTAGGCAATTTTTTGCAAGCCTATGATTTTTAGGTTTATAGAGCAGGGTTTGACAACGTAGGTGTGAAGGGGAAGCCAGAAACGATGTCCCGATCTTTGGTGAAGCTGTGCCCCAGTGGTGGATGTGCCCTGGGAGCAGAGGGTGCTTCCAGGATGCTCTGATCTTAGACAGCTTTCGCAGCTTGCCCGCAGATGAGGTCGTGGTTTGTAGAGGAGAGCAGGAGTATGTTAAGGCTTTAGGGCAACCTTGGGGAATCTGACCGCTGTCTATCACTGGAGGACCTGCTGTTGTGTTTAAAAAAAATAAAATAGAAAGACTTGGCATATGTTTGCGGGGACTCGTGTTTTAACAGTGATTTCAGAGTATGTGTTTCATGGATTTTAGAGGTATCAGTTGCTACTGGAACTTTAGTCACTTTGCTCATGAGAAGTTTTGAAGCAACTCGTGCAGGATTAAATTACTTTAGAGCAGCCGGTCTCTGTTACTGTGCTACTGGCTCCTGACTTCTTGGTAGCTCTGTTGCTGCGCTTACCCTCAGATCCCTTTTTGCTGGAAAGGTGCTGGTCTGTTCCCCACCAGGCTGGGCTGCTGCGGTGGCTGCCAGCGCGGGCAGGGCACGGGGAGCGCTGGGCCGCTGCCCTGGCACGGCCGCTGCCCTGGCACGGCCGCTGCCCGGGGCCGAGCGCGGCCGCAGCGGTGTCGGAGGTGCTGCGCCTGCAGCCACCCCTCAGCTGCACACGTGGCTGATTGACCTGCGGGACACCTCAGCGCTGGTGCAGAGATGGACTCGCTGGTTGGGTTCTCCCTTTGCATGCCGTGGAAACTTGCTTTCATGTCCGTGTCTGTGCTCCCTCTCTGCTCGCACCTTTCTTCTTTCTAAAGATCAGATTTTCCTGTTCTCCCTTTCATTTTTTATTCTCACTCATGTGTATCTCTGCTTCTGTTCTTCTGTCCCTTTTCTGAACAAAGATAATTTATTGTTTCTGAGCGTTTGAGTAACAGTTTTGTCACCTTTTTGCAGAGATACACCAACTTTGATCAATAGCAAAAGAAAGTGGTTGTAGAAATTCACATTATGCACTTGCACACTCCATAGAGTGTCTTTGTAGCTGGTGCTTAACATATTGCCTCTGGAAACGTGTTTCTAGCATGTAGCTTTTATTTGTGCAGCAAGGGACCCTGGCAAATGCTTCGTGTTTGATATGAGCTCACAGTCCTTTCAGATAGTGAATAATATCAGTGAGGGCTTATCAACATCCTCTCAAAGAGCACTGCAGTTTGTGCCCTACAATGGTGGCATAATATGGCATGGCATAATGGGAAGGTTGCCAACAGCGTGTGAAATACTATAAACTGTATTAACAGTAACAGCAATTGAATATGAAAGGAATTTCTTAGGAAAACTGAATTTTCTGATGTTGAATTCTCTTAAATGAAGACTAGAGTCTCTAGGGGAACTGGAGGTTGGTACAGGTATCACAGGGTAATGTTCTGGCCTTAGTGGGACATGTCTGTGCTTGTGGTGTGTGGGAACATCACAGGGCAGGCAGGTGGTGGAGGCTTTAGGTGGAGTGCTGTTGTTGATGCACTGTGCGTGGTTCATCCACATCACTGTGCAGGAGCTTTACGGGGTGCTAATGTTTCTGTCAGCTGGGCTCAGGGACACTGTGCTTGATATTTCTAATTTCTACCTTTTCAGGATCGCTTATGAGTTAAAATTAAATGACAATGTCAGTTATCCTTTAATATGTAGCATCCAATATGTAGCGAACTCAACTCCTCTGAAGCTGGTGGAAAAATTCCCAGTTACAAAACCACAGAATCACAGGATTAACTAGGTTGGAAAGGTTCTTTGAGATCATTAAGTCCAACCTATTACTTTGAAGGAGGTAAAATTTCACCTTAAGGCTTGTTTGCTCCAGCATTTGCTCTTTGAGTTATAAAGTCTTGGCACAGCTGTAAGACCTGAAATATTTAGTAGTGATTGGTAGTGACTGACTGCAGTCAAAGTCACCTGGAGCCTTTCACCAAGTTGACATTCTGTTCTCTAAGCTCACGTTGATGTTTCCTTTAACATTTCTTGCTGGAAATCAAGTTCAGTTTTGGTTCACGTTGCCAAAGAGGCATTTCAAGCTCTGCCCTGCGCTAAGGCAGTGCGCTGTGCTGTGCTGTCACATTTGTACCATGGCAGATGCACCAACATCCTGAGCTCTTTAGGCTTCTTTTGCCAATGCAGAGTGTTTGTGGATTTTGCTCCCTGCTTGTGAAGTGCACTTGTCTCAAGCAGGGTATAAACAAACGCACTGAGAATAAAAGCTTTTCCCCTGTGCCCCGTTTGTTGCCAGATCAGCCACCCTTGCTCAGATATGCATGTGTACATCTATGCATGTACACAGGTATGTTTGTGTGCGTGGATATGCATATCTGTGTGGTGGTGGAGATTTCTTGCTGTGTGAACATCGGAATCAAAGGCTGAATGCTCTCCCTGAAAGGCAGCAGGGTGTCAGCCCATCCCAGCTGCTGTATAAAAAGATTGATGTAGGACTTTGAGGCTGGATGAAGCAGCTTTAGATTCCCAGTGAAAGTTGTTTTGTTGCATAGAGGAAGACAAGGGGACTAAATCTGTGGAGAGTGAATCTTGAGGAGAAAGAATTTCAACAAATAAGATGAAATTTGTATTCATACACAGCTCAGGTGTTTGGAGATGTAGGCTGTGTGCAGAGTTGTGCTGCTGTGACAAACCAGCTTTTTATTCTTAACCAAATTGTTGCTATTAGTCTCTTGCAGCACATCCAAAAGCTCTTGTCACATTTGATTTCAGGTTAAAGCTGTTTAAAGCCTTCAGGTTTTTTTTAAAGGAGCTTTAAATTTTCCTGCTCTGTCAGTTGAGAAGTGGTGTCTGCCTGCTGCTTTTTTTTTCCTTTTTGAAACTTTTTTCCTTGGTGTTTATAACAAAAACTGCCAACTAAGTTTTGTTTCATGTGCACTTCATGACAACGTGCGTAATTGGCACAAATTTTTCTTTTATAGCTGAGAGAGAAAGCACAATAAAGTGAAGATTTGGAAAGGGAAGTAGTCTGTCTTTATCTAAAACAAATGTTGGTAATCTGGTGACCTTGCTAACAGCATAAAAGTGGGATATCTTGTATTTATTTGCAGTCTCCTTGGTTATAGAGGTTGTAGTCATCCTGGTCATCTCTTGCCAATTTCTGTGTTTTTCCCCCCAGTGTTTATGTTTGTGTCATCAGGAGTTTGGGACATAGACAATTCAATTTCTGCAAAGGAAAATGAACTTTTGCTGGTCTGCTAGAAGTTATCAGCAAAATAGGTGATAAAGAGGTGAGGAATTATGAGTCTGCAGGGTAGTAATGAGCACTTCCATTCCGGAGCTGTTGACAGGACACTGCTAGAGAAAGTTGACAGAAAGCGAAAAGCAGCATCCTGCCATGATTTGGCATTGCCTGAAAGAGTATAAATAAATACTAAGAATAAATTACCCATTTTTATTGTTGCAATGCACTTGTTGAGAGTTTCCTCTGAGGTTCTAAAACCTGGAATAAGATTGGTAGTGCTTCTTTGTATCACCAAGATGACAGCTTTGTTTTAAAAGCTGTATTAAAAATCTCTTTGTCTAATAAATAGCTGATCCTCCTTTCTTGGCTTGCTTTTGTTCCTCTGCCTTTAGGAGATGTGAGGAAGTGTTTCCCTTGTATGTGTGAGTTGCTTCTCAGTCGCAGACAGGGCATGGCTTTGTGAGGAAAGGACTGGGGGTCCTCGTGGTGAGGGGGGATCGGAGCACTTGTGGTTGGGTGATAGCGGACAGAGCTCTGTAGCCTCAGCTGAGGTGATGCTCGCCAGAAGCACCGCCTGGGATGGGGGGTGGTGCCAGTGAAAACCCCACGGGAGCTGATGCACAAAGAAGCTCTTACTGACTTTTTTTGGCACCTGTATTCCCAGCTGCCTGTTGGCATCTTTCTAGCTTGAAAATATTGAAAGGACGGATAGAACAGCAAAATGTGACATGCAGTGACCTCTGAGCCTTCTCTCAGAAAGTAGAACATGTTTGCAGTTAGAAAAGTGTATTATTTTATGCTCCAGATTAAGTTGTGTAGTAAACTTGGAGCAATACAAGATGACATAGTAAGTGAGGTGCTGACCTTGGTAGTTTGTCATTTGGCAGTTTTTCAGAAACTATCACTGTATTCATTGTTTGTTCTCTATTTAAATTAGTTCTTTCTGCCACATTTGAGTTGGTGACACCGTCTTTAGAATTTTAAACCATATTTAAAATGTATCTTAGGGTAAGAATATATAATGAACCAATCACTATTCATGATAAAGCAGAGTGTGTGAAGAATCTGTAGTTTTATAATTTCAAATTAATTCATAGCCCGAATTATTTTTTGATTACTAAAGCATTGATAATTTAATAAACCTTGAATTTCTGAGTTCTAGCAAGAATTTCAGATTAATGTTACAAGTTGCAGTTCAGGCTTCAGTGAAGTTGTCCAGCCCCTCTGCAGTAACTTTACCTCAGTTAAATTAAATATAGAGGGATCTTTGCTGTGGTTCCTGTAGAGAAGTGAACTCTGCACTTAAGCCTCGTGAGGCAGACCCTGTTTGGATGACTTTTGTTCTGCACAGAGCAGGAGTAGCTTCTCTCATTGTCCCGTGTCTCCTCCTGCCTTCAGAGGATGTTACAGTTTATTACTGGGAGTGGGAGGAAGGATCAGTCAATGCTGGGAGACCTCTTGGCTCTGCAGGGGTAATACTGGATGCAAGGGGACAGAACTCGGAAGTTTTATTCTTGCTGACCTTTTTTTGTGGCCTTTGGTGGCCTCTGTGCCTCATTTTCTTTCTGGATTGAGTCTTTTGTCTCTTTGGATCTTGTAAGTTTTCTTTGAAGCAGGAATGTTACTTTACTACATGTTCAGAACAGAGAGGCCCCCGCTCCCAGTGGGGTTATTCAGGGGCTTTTGTGTAACCTGTAATGATGGTCTGTATTGTAAAAAGGCAAAGCAAACAAACCCAGAGAGGAGAATATGCTTCTGGTTTGAAGGCGGCTTTGTGCATAAATATCTGTTTGACTTCAGGAAACTGCAGTTTGTTACAAAAGAAATGTTTAGCTGCAGCTTTCCAAACACTTACAGATTTTCATTTTTTCTCCTCTTCCTCCCTGCGTCTAAATGGTTCAGGAAAATGCCTCTTCCAAATGACTGTTCTGCTGTTCTAACAAAGGTAGTTGGTCCTAGGACTTCTATGGAGCCAGCACCAGAGGCAGGCTGCTTGCTTTCTATCCAGACCTCTTGGGTCAGGCTGCAGGACCCTTAGAGCTTTGTCGCTACCTCCTGAAATGGTGCTCAGCGGGGTTTACCTTTACGTTGCTCTACCAGTTTGCCTTCAGAGCTCTGTTACTCTGTTTGCATCCAGCTCTGAAGAGATATTCTACAGCGCACTATTTACTGGAGTTCTGATCCATTTAGCGCTTCTTGTCTCCCAGCAGATTGATTTACAGACGTGCTGCTATTTGCTGCTTTCAGAAATGCAGAGTCATGTTGGCAACAGAATGCGGTGGTTTCCTAACTATGGTGGTTAAACCAATCCATGATCTGCAGCGATGGGAAACCTTTTAAAAATTGAATTTTATCTCATAGAGGCTTATTACTCTGTGAGGAATAAATTACTTCTTTGTAACATTTTCTGCTATGATGTTCTTCCTTCAGCTTTCTGATTATTCACCAGCTTGTCAAACTTTTCCCATTGCCATTTATCTTTTTGGTTTAAATACTTCATAAGTTCTGATCGATTTGCCAAATTTTCCTAGTTTGGAAGAGAACAAGTTTGGAATCCCTGAAACAGTTGCTACAATACCAACAGTTGCTACAATACAATACCGTGAGAAAATGCTGTGGTTTTGAATACAAATTCAAATAAAAATTGGTTGGGAACATTAATTTTCTGCTAAATGCTGTTACATAAAATTCTCAGGGATCTCACATAAATGCTTAATTCCTACAAACAAAGCCCTGACTAGACACTTTATCTGACTGATTCAAAGTTAAAAAAAGAATTAGTGCTCTCTTTGGAGTGAACCTGCAGGAGTTTGGAAAGTTGCACTGTTAATGTGATTGATTTTTTTTTTTTTTTTTATGTCAAGGATAAATTTTTCCTTCAGCATCCAAGTGCAAAGGTTCACATGCCTGCATGGAATAACTAATAAGCATGTGTGATTTCAAAGTCTTCAGGAGGCAAAGGAGCAGTGTTTCCATGCAGAAATGCCTGGTTTGTTTCTCTGGAGAGCAAGAGGCCTGGTGTGGACTCTGTCAGGGAGAAACCTGTGCTGGGCTTTATTTCAGGGTCCCGTCAGATGGGTTTGTGTGATGGAGCTGCACAGCTTTCCCGCTCCGGGATCTCTGGGCGCTGTGGCCTGATCTGCGTTCGGACAGGCTTTTGCAGGCGCAGCTCGGGGTGTGACACTTCAGTCATCTTGTGGGACCAGCGTCACAGACAGCGGCTCGTTCGCAGCGTCTCAGGAGCAGCGGGCCCTGTTGGAATGGTGCATTGCAAAGCCTGGCGCTGCGGAGGCGTGGTGGGGAGCCCGGCAGAGCCCCCCCCGTGGGCTCTCAGTGCCCCCCGTGCCGCTGCTCCCGGCAGCTCCGGCAGCAGCAGCGGGACGCGGCCCCGGAGGGCCAGGGCGGCTGAGCATCGCGTCCCCCAGCAGCCCTGCTCGGGCAGGGGAGCCGTGGAGCGTGTGTGTGAGCAGAGAGAGCAACAGCTTTGGGAAAACACATAAATTTGCTTTTTTCTGCCCAAATATTCTAGGCATAACGAATGGAAAAATAAATTAACTGGGCTTTGATAACCATGTGGGTAGCCTCTCTCTTCATCTGTGTATTTTTTTGGCCTGTCTCATCTAAAGTTAACAGGTTGTGTGTCCTGCAGGTTTCATTGGTACTCTCCTGCACATGTACTCTGGTCATTGCAAGCACTTTCTGTCTTACAGCAATGAGTTGGTGTGAGCTATCATTGTGTTGCTGTTGCTGTCTCAGTTGCAACAGGCTTGTGAGTAAGGTGATTATCCCGAGCCCCAAATTAGGATGTGCTACTCTTGCTCCTTACTGTGTTGTTTGGAAATACTTTCAACATTGCTTACCTGCTTAAAATCTCTGTTTCACACAGTATGGGTTAGTGTGACAGAAGCCTTCCATGCTGCTGCTTAGGTAACAAAGATGAACACTTAAATGTGAGTAAATGACAAGGCAAGAGTTTTTATTGGTTATAGGGGAGCTGTTCTGTGCTAGAACACTGCTGTTTCACCTGCCTGTTGAGAAAAGGATGGGTTTCTCATACAGGTTTTCACTGCAAATCTAATTCATGCATGGCTGAAAGTCTTGTGCAAAGGTATTCTAAATGTTGTGCAGAGGATTCCCTGAGGAAGTTTGATAAACAAAGCAGCAATGTAGGTTATTGCATGCTCATTGTGTGTTTGTAGGCCTTTTTTTCAAAAGGGAATCTAGATGTTTCCTACAATGCTGATTTTGAAATTCTGATCCTTTGGGTAAGGTAGCAGAGGTATTGTTAATGAAAACTGTGTTGGGTACAGCAAGGACTGTGGGCTTCCTAGCGCTTGAAATGATTGATGGAAGGAGACGAGCAGAAAAGCAAACAGCAGAGGATTATGTTTCAGGGCAGAGCTTAAGCTTTCAGGAAGAGAAAGATTTTATTTTTGCTGAAGTGCCTGTCATGGAGACCATGCTAGTGTTGGGTGCTTCACCGTGCTCTGCCAGCCCCTGCAGGCAGGTAGATGCGCAAGAAGACGAGCTCCCATCTGTGCTTCCAGTAAAAATCTTTCTCAGCTTCTCACTTTTAAACTTACTATCTTATGTCATGTATCTACCTCTTCCTCCCTTTCCCTGGCTGTTATCACTGTTCCTTATCTTCTAACCACTCTTGGTTTTAGTTTTCCTCTTTCCCCCATGACTCCCAGCCGCGTGCGCTGCGCTCTCGCTGCTGCGGCGCTTCCTCTCGGGGGTTTCTGCAGGAGCCTCAGCCCAGCTTTGCTGGGTGCTCGTGGCACCCTGTCCCCAAGGCCAGGCCATGGCTGAGCCAGTTCCTGTTTGCTCTGGGTGCTGCGTGGTGGCCACAAAATGGCACAAAATGGCCCAGCTGTGGAGCCGCCCCGCTTTGGCTCCTGGCATCTTCAGTAGCGGGGGGAGCTTGGACCAGCAGCACATGAAGTGGGGAGTGTTAGGGGTTAACGTGCCAGGCAAGCTACTGTTATGGACCCCCAAAAGGTGACTCTCAGAAGTGCTGCTTCTGCCTTTCAGAGGGGCAGAGTTGTCTCTGGGGAAGTTTCCTAACATTTGTTGGCAAATAGAGCGAATTCTTGAAACCGGTAATACTTGCATAAAGTAACTGCCTGAATTTTCAGGGCAGTAAAATCAACCTTAGCCCGTGTCTCAGCCAGAGCCTTGAGGAATTTCACATACAGACTGGGCAGTCAGTGTAGAATATCTGACTTTTTATTTATTTATTAACAGAGCAGTTAACACTGGAAAATGCTGTTTTGCTGAGAATAGCAGACGTTCGTGTGTGAAAACTCACTGTAAGGTATTAAAGAGCTAGAGACCAGAAGAGGCACTGCTGCACTGCCACCCCGCTGGCATTGTTGTCATCTTCTGTTCTATCCCATCACTTACAGTGTAGTCTGAATATACAGTACGTGGTAATGACTGCACATGTGGGATAATGTGGGCATTAGATAGACTAAATTCTTTATGTCCTGAAGTGAAAGCATAGAACATGTTCAAGAAATTTTATCTAGAATTTTCATCGAACTAAATTAAAACTTTTCAACTTCTATTTGATTTTAAGAATTATGGTTAATTTTAAAGCATCAGATTTTCTTTGTGCTGCAAGATCCATTTTCTGTCCCTGTCTGCAGCAATAGTTGAGCAGATACTTGAACTCTTAACAGTAGTGTCTGGAGTTTTGTTTTACTGTTTTAGTGTGTGGAAAGGTGTAAGACAATGTCTGTGTTTTTTACCAGATGGAAGGAATTTCACCAGGAAATGTCTCCACTCCAAATACGTCCAGGTTTTCTTTACTGCAATCAATACAGTTATTCATGGCTTTCTGCTCCCAGCTCTCTCGTGGCTACATTTAACATATGGCATTGTGCTGGGCTAGTCGTTGTAAGAAAGTTGTTATTGTTGTACAGATGTGTGCTGCAGTGAGGGCAGGGCTGAGCGCAGCCAGGCTGCTGTAGGAATGTCTCCTGCTCCTGTAAACACGAGCAGGGCTGCTCTGTGTGCTGTGTTCTGCTGAGGGCTGGTTTACATTCCTGTAGTGGCTGAAGTTGGCCAGCTCAGCACATCATCCGTGGTGTGCATTCAGCACCTCACAGCTTTGCATAAATAATTGCTCAGATAATCTGTGTAGTTTGTGTAGTGTTGAGAACAATTTGCTTCTGCTGCTGCTGATGCCTGTGGCATTATATATCTGCTTGTTGTGATGATGTGTCCTCTGCTGACAGAACAGATTTATTTTATTTTTCAGGAATTTTGAGTGTTGTGAGATGAAGTGACTTTTTCTTTTAAAGGTCAGCGGATACATAGACACAATTAGGAGCACCTCAGCTGTTTTTATTGACAGGGATGAACCGATATCACGTGAGAAGCAAAGAGTATATTTTTAAAATTTTTTTTCTCTCACTCTTCTGTTGTCTCCAATTGATTTTCTGTTGAAATGTGATGCTAGGCAGTCAAGATACAAGATTTAAAGTGAAGACTGCTCCCAAGCTGAGCTTTGGGATTTTTGGGGTACAGATGTGGAACTCACTTCATTGTGGGTGCAACCACACACAATTTCCAATAACTTCAATAGAGTGCAGATCTCTGGCACCATCCAGAGGGCATTTGCCACTTTTTAGTTAGGTCCCAGTGGGATATTTGTTAACACTTGTAATTTTGGAGAGTGTTTGACACTTAGGCATACAGATGCCATTAGTTTTGAGTGAAGTTGGCTCCCTTCACTGAGATCCCTTCAGGACAGATCCCTTCGCTGGGATCACCTTTGCTTCCCACTCACATCGCGTTGGGATGCCCTTGTTTCTCTCGTGCATTTTCCCCCTTAGTGGCCTGCCAGTGTTACCTGCAGAAGTTTTATTGCTCCATTCTACAAACACAGCATTTAAACAACAGCAAGGAGTCTGCTGTATTGCACGTTTACTCAGGAAATGCTGCCGTGCGTGGGATCCGGGGTCCGTGCCTGATGTTCGCAGTTTGGGATAGGTGTCGGCGTCGTGGCTGTGCTTCCTGGGGCAAGGCAGGCCATGAGAACACAGCCAGGCACCCTGGGGTGGGTGTCAGCTGCAGAGAGCCAGGGCTGGGACATGTCTGAGAGGCAGCAGTGCTAGAGCTTGCTTCATTTCCACAACGTTGTTCCAGTAGGATGCAGTTTACTACGGCAGAGAGCAAGGGATGGCTGAAAACTGACTTCAATTAATACAGTAAAATTTCTACCCAACTTTAGGTAGAAATTAAGTTATTTTTTTATTGCTAACTTTTGTCTCCCTACAGTTTTGATTTAATAGGCCAATGAGAAGTTATGATTATATTCATTTCAGGTGTCATCCCTTTAGGGTAAAGCCATATTACATGATTTTGAAAAAGAAGATAAATGCAGAGATTATCACAAAAGTAATGTTTGTCATTTCAGTTGCTCTGTTGCAGACAACAGATTGCAACTTGACAAGAAAATGGGGTTGCAGCCTTTTTTGAAATGCTGTCACACCTGTTTCTGTGGTAAGCCTTTCAACTCTGAAAGGGCAAGAGCCCCCAGGCAAGGGAGGTCTCCCCATGATATTTTGCTGAGGTTGGGCTGTAGAATGAATTTGAAATATCTGGGGGGGGGTTTCCCATCAAATTGTTTTAGATTGGATTAGGTTAGAGTAATCTACTTCATAGTAATGCTAGAAATCTGTAAAGTGATTTGGTAAAAAGATTCCTGGTTTTCTTTGACCTCAGTACGAGTTTAATGCCTTGTAAGTGTGTGTGAATACACTGCCACCTCTGATGAGGAAACGAAAGGTATGCCTGAGGCCTCACAGAGGCTTGGTGGCAGATCTACAATGAGAAATCAAGACCTCATCTCTTGGCTGCCTGAATCTGCCTTCATTTGTCTGGATCCATATTTTCTTTTCATCAAAGAAGACACATCTCTCTCCTCACTATCCACAGATACCTACATTTAGCCATTGCAGGTAGTCTCAGCAGTTTTGAAAAATTCAGTTACTTGCCAAATGAATGGAAAACTGGAGCTGCTGGCTGGCTCTCAGATGGTGATGGAAGGGCGTGTCCAAGGGTTTGAACACGGCCAGCAGTTCATTTTGTGTGTGTGTGCATGCATCGTTCATCCTTACCAAAACCCAGTTGTGTTTCTGTCTCTGGGTTGCCAGGCCTGGTGACCCAGCCTGTGCCTTGGGCTCTTCCACAGGGGAGGCTGCTGGGGACAGCTGCAAAGAGGAGCAGACCTGCTTTGTAGGGGCAGCTCAGTTCCTCGTGTTTTCAGCTTGATCACCTAAACACTATTAACACTGTTATTTTAACCCTCCCCTCCTTTTTTTTAAATCAGCTGGCTAAGCCTGGAAGTGGAAGTACAACTTTCACGCTTGAAGTGATATGGTTACTGCAATAAGGATTTTACTAAATTCACAGCTGGCTGTGGTTTGCATATTGAGCATAAATTAAACTCAGTGAGCTCTGCTGTGTTACCTCCCTGACATAAAAGCTACATCAGGCAGAAATATTTAAATACACCCTCCAGAAATCCCAAACAAGTCCTCTCCTGCTAAGCACTCTGTGTAGGTTGCTTTAAGTTATTAATAAGTTGCTTATCCTTGTTATTTTCTGATACATGGGCAGGCAGTTGTGATTTTGTAAGCTACACAATTCGAACTGCTCTTGGCCACAGTTTTTAATGACAGTATAGAATATTTTAAGGAGCATCCGAATGACCCTGAGCTGGCTTCGTGGTTAAAGTGGCCATGGTGTGCCAGGTCATCTGAGACAAGTGGTACCACTGGCTGTTGTGAGGAGGATGTGAATAGGAACACATTAATTGGTAGTCTGTGAGTGATCAGCTTAGCTCTGTTATTTTTGTGTGAAGCAAAGTAAAGAGCTTTTGCATTGCATATTGAGGTGTAGGAGGGCTTTGCTTCTCGTTAGCTGGAGATCTTTTATCACTTTCAGAATACTCTGTGATGGCATACTTCAGACTCCTGCTCCTGCTGCTATTCGCACCTGACAGTAAAAAAGACTTGTAAATTGGGTTGCTTGCCTAACACCACTGTTTTCTCTTTTGCATTTGTTTGTATTTTTAAGCACTAGACCAAGCAGGATGGGGTAACTCCTGTTCTGCTGACTAGGCTGGCCTTGCCTTTGGTTCCTTTGGGAGCAGAGCAGTGCAGAATGGCTCTCCTTCCCCACGCTCCTGCAGTAGTGCAGATTGCTTCTGCTCCTGCCCTGAACTTCTCTAGTTACCTTCCTCTGCTCTTTGCACCTTGTTCTTGATGTAGAAGTTGCCCAGAGCTTTGAGCTGTGGGTGCTACTAACAATTCCATTATCTGCATGGAATTCAAGCAGTGTCTGATGTCAGCTCAGAAATATTTAAATGTACTGTGGTGCAAAATGTTATACCTGTTGTACATTGTATATGCATGTGTTTCATATTGTGAATTTCAGTGGGCTGTTTGTGTCTGTGTGTCCATTACAAAGCACTTGGAAAATACTATTCAAAATGTTATGGTTACACTAAAACTGTTGGTGGCCTCCTAAAAATTGAAAAGCAGATACCTCCGTTGTTTCATGTAATGAAAAGAGAAAAATTTTGGCTGGTGTTTTGCAAGAACTACAGACAAAATGGTGTGTAAACAGAGACAGTGTGGCAGGTGTTCAGCTGGTGTCTCAGGATAGCTCTGTCCCAGCTGCATTTTGAGGGCTGCCTCTCTTGGGTAGCTGCTAATTTCAGGAGTCAGTCCTGGCTTACTGTGGGGTTCAGTCAAGTAATTTTTTGTCCAAGGAAAAGAAAAGCAAGGCCCCGTGACATTCATAACTGCTTTTAAAGCCTCATAATCATTGTTGGTTTGGTTTGGCCAAGCCCCTGTGTACGAACCCCAAGTGCTGGGTGTGCCTGGCGTCGCAGGTGAGAGCAGCCCTGCCGGGAGCTGTCTCTGTGCCCGGGCCCCGCTGGCAGCTCGGTGCCCTTCTGTCAGCGCAGCGCAGAGCTTGGCTGCGAGGTGAGACACTGCCTGCTGCTGCACAGGCAGCTGCTGCTGCACAGACAGCTGCTGCTCCTCGGGGAAGGAACACAGTGAGGGCCCTGCTGCTGGTGTTATGGGATGCCAGCACAGCCAGTGTTTGCCTTCTCAGAGCTCTCTGCCTCGCCATTAACAAGGACTGGCTGTGCAGGACACAAGGATTTGCCTTCAAGACCTGTTCTTGTATTGCCGTTAGAGTTTATTCGTGGCCTGATACCTTTTCTTTTCCTTAGACACCATCAGTGGGCATTCTTGGCTTTAAATTGGAAGGAATTAGTTTGTAGTAGATTGCTGTAAAGTGATATAATAATCTCCCTGTTCAGTAAAAGTCTGATTTATATGGCATTGTTTTCCTCCCAGCATGTACATGTGAAAGGAAAGGGCATTCTAATTGCTCTTACATCCTGTGCAGTAAGAAGGTGGATTTTGGAGAAGTTAATACAAAAAACAAAGTTACTGAATAGTTAAAGGGATTTGTAAAGTGTTAAGCATTTTAAAAAATACACTTTTTTGGCTCCGGAGTAGGTGATCAACTCATGTTACTGAATGTAGAGGTCTCTCTTAAAATTTCATGTTTAATTTTTCATGAGAAATTTAGGCTTAAGTCTTTCTTACAGCCTTAAACAAGTTATTGAAGGCGTAAAGGGCTTGCTCTGGAATTCAGAGAAAGGCTTTCAAAGCCGTTGTGATGCAGAATAGGAAGGAAAATAATCCAGTCCATCTGAAGTTTTGTGAGAGCATTGGTCAAAAAAACATTGCAGTGTGTCTCCAGGTGGGAAGGGTGTGGACATCCTTAATGGTCACTTACTGCAGAGTAATGCTCTGAGATGGGCACTTCCCTGCCTGTGAGCATAAACGGAGTGAAGGGTTAGAACCCCTTAGTGGGACAGAGGCGTTCTGTTTGTGTCGGGGTCCTGCCGAGCCCATCCGTGTTTGAGTGACCGAGTCCCAGTGGTCATGAAGAGTGATGCTTCCTTCCTTCTGCAGTGAAGCACTTATTAATTACATGTTTCAAACCTTGCTTTATGGTATTTTTATCTCTTCATCGGTGATCTTCTCATCTGGATCTTTCATTACTTCCATAAGTTCACGGCCAGGACCGATGTGAGCCAGACCGCCCTGGCCTCTGCTCCTGTCCTCCTGAGGGCTGTCTGCAGGTTTGGGCTCTTAATTGCAGTACTCTGAGTCATCTCACTTCAACACTGTAACTCCTCCTTTTTCGGGCTTTGTGTATTACTTTTTCTCAGCTAGCAATCAGAAATTCAGAGGCTCATTTCCTTGCTTCCTTTTTCGGAAATGAGCTGTCTTTTTTAGCAGAACTTGAGGATAAGGCCCTTCCATTACTATTTAAAGATCCTGATTAGCACATGTTGAGGAAGGTCATGAAGTTTCTTAACCTTCAGTCCATTAAAACTTATCAGAAGGGCATTAATTAAATTTCTGGTTGGCTTAGAACAATGGTGTTTCTTGCTTACTGAGAAAGCCCTGACTTCGTGTAGTGTGAGCTCTACCTCAGGGGGGCCAGGCTTTCTCCTGGCTGTTAAGGAGTGAACGAATGGAGAGGATGTGTTTGGTTGCTTTCGAAAATAGCTGTTTAAAAAGCCAGTGATTGCTACTTTGGTGATCTTTTCTTTACAAACCTGCCCCTTTTACCCTTTCCAAAGTCAGATCTGGTGACTTGCTGTTTTTTAATTCAGATTGAAAACATCCCCAAAGTCAAATTCTGATATGATACAGATATGATACATGATAGGCATGAGCAGTGTCAGCTCATGCATTCATGCATGATAGGGCAGGAGCAGTGTTAGCTCATATTCAAGTAGACTTATGGTTTATTTCCCCTGAAATGTTCAGTTTATTTTCAATCGAAATAGTGCCAATACATTAAATGTTTTCGTTTAAAGGTTTATTAGTAGACTCTTTAAAACAAATAAAGCCATTGCCTTAGAAAGAAATGAACACTGTTGATTACACTGACAGATTTTACTGTGGAAATTTTGTATTTTAAAACTTGTTACCTCTCTAAAAATATAATTACTCTAGGAGGGAAGTAATGTTGAAAAACTGTGTTATTTTTCAAATACAGGAATCTCGTTATTTATAGTTTGAGGGGTGTTTGATATGCATTGACTTTACTTAAAGGAACTGTTGCTCTCGGAAGCTACCAAAAGAATGAGCTGAGGTGTGTTTCCTCTTAGATAAAACTGAATTTCCTATCTGCCGCCCAGCAGTCACCTGTCAGTTGCAGAATTGTTAGAATGAGAAATACTTTCTTCTGATTTTTTTTTTTTTTTTTTGTCTGAAACACTTGTGTCATGTATAATATTGCCGTTAGCAACGTAATGTTCAGTAAATTATCTGCCTCTGACAGAGCAACAGTGTTTATTTATGCTTTAGATCAGTGATGGTATCTTCAAGAAAAGAGATGTTGTACATGTAGCAATTTTTTTTTTTTTTACTAAACCTGGATGAGCAGCCTGCACTCTTCTCAGAAGTGCTGGTTTGTTCCAGCAAGTAGGAAACTTTTTCTTATGCTTGGGTGAGAACCTGCCTGCAACTCCTCACTAGTTTACAGTTTCCACGTTGATTTACTTGAACGTGTCATGTCAGAAACTGAAGCATGTACTTCTCAGTTTTAGTTAAAAATCAAATAAGCAAACAAGCAAAACCCACAAACAATCATAAAGGAACAAACAATAGACCCAAACCTCTCCTCTGGGCGTTTGGGATGAACTGGCTTCATCCACTGTGCCTTTAGTTCTAGGGGAGTGTTTCTGTGCAGCTGGGGACTCAGGATGTGGGGAAACACCCCTGGAATCTGTGAAAGTCACTCCTGTCTTGTCACGTTTTTAATTTCTCCCACAGTGACTCGGTGTCCCACAGTGACTCGTTGTCCCACAGTGACTCACTGCCCGGCGCTGCCCTGCTGGCACAGAGTGCCCGTGGCCCGTTTGTGCCCAAAGGCACCCGGAGTGCGGAGAGGCGAGGGCTCTGCCCGCGCTCGCGATCCCGCCCCAGCGGGGTCCTTGGCCACGGAGGAGCTCCTCTCTGAAACAAGGATGTGCTGTCTGCGTGCCCTCATGAGTGCTGGGTGTTTCCTTCCACTGAATGAAAGGAAGTTGTAGTTTCACAAGGACCTACTTGGCTTTCGTTCCATAAGGAAGATCATTTGTTTTGTTTTGTTCTCTTGACAGGGTCAGCAATTATATCATAAAAAGGATATGGCTACAGTGATTCAAATGAATTAAAAAGCATTTATCAGGGTACTAAAGCCACGAAATCACACAATTAGTGGTGAAGCAGTAACAGCAAGTTTGCCTTTCATCTCAATACTGTACAGGTTTTTGATTCAGAGAAGTAGAATTGAGTTAAATTCTTGAGCATAGGGGCAACTCTGTAACAAAAACCTTGAGTGACCAGTGTATTTGTAAAATATATATATTTGTCCAAGCAAATTTCCAAAACTAAGGAACGCTGTGGGTGGTGGAATACCACTGCTGTCTTTCAGGGGTGGTGATGGAAGCTCTCAGCCCGCATCTGCACGGTTGTTACGAGATGCGCAAACGAGCGCTGTCCAGGCTCCGTAACTTTCTGCTGCAGTGCTCAGCCCAAGACAACCTTAGAAAGGAGCTTCTTCCTTTGGAATGTTCTGCTTACATAGTGTTTGTGTTCCACAAAGCTACAGCCCTTAAAAGTGCAGCCAAGGAGTCAGTAGGAGACCAAAAACAAATAGACTGATTTCAAATAGGAATCTAAAGCCAGTTTTCAGTGCTTCTGTTGCAGTAATGTCCCTCAGTCTCTTCCAGTGTGTGTTATGCAGGAGCTTTGCATCTTGAGGCAGGGTACCCTGAGGTCTGATTGCTGTAGATTCAGGCCAAAGGCTGAGCCTTTATGGCTAAATTTAAATGCCTGTTTTTCTATCAGCCACAACTCTGTTACGTGGAGGTTATATGCCTCTGTGCCAAAATATGTTGATATCCTTGTAGCGTGTCTTCTGCTCTCAGCACAACCTGAGAATAGTGTAACTGTGGTCTCCTTAAGCAGCTATTGCATTTATTTAGATGTTTTATTACAGGTTTTACAGAGAGCCTGTATTAGCCTGCAAATTCAGCCTTCAGCCACCAGCAAATAAGATACTATGGAGGAAAACCTTTCAGCCCTGGGTTCTAGATGCAACAGTAAGGTACTTGTTTATAGGGTTTTTCAGGCTGAATTCAGAGATGCTAAAAGTGTAGACAGATCTCAAATGATGATTTAATTGTTTACAAGTGAGTGTTTTCTGCAGCATACAAAAGAGATGAACTAATCCCCAAAGGCTTTTTGATATAACTTGAACAGATGATTTCCTGACATTGTTATATATCCTGGTTTAAGGCGATGAATAATTAGCTATTTAGGTTTAAAACAAAAATACCTTGAGAACGAGATGTCAGCTGAAAAGCTGTCAGTAAATTGGGAACAGCTTTGCATGTCAAGTTGATTATAGCAATGAATAAAAGGAATTACAGGAAAATGAACCATGCAGCGTGCAGTTTTTAACTTCAGTCTCCCCACAGTTTCTCCTGTCTCCTTCTCCAGATTCCTAGGGTGCCTGTGATACTATCAAGCTGTGGAGTTTGCTTTCACAAAATCCTTTACTGTGGGCAACTTTTTCTTATTATTTACTCCTCTTCATCAGTGTGCAGTGACTTGAAACTTTGCATTCAAGGATTTTCCCCCCTCCAGCCCCAAGTGCCATTAATAGCATCTTTTGTCTGAGTTCCTGGAATCTGGAAGGCCACTTATGGCACAGCTTCAGCTCCAGGCAGCTGCCTGGGATCAGGCAGGCAGCTCGGCCTCCCCTGCACATCCTGCAAGCTGCCACGTTTATCCTGCAGTAACAGAGATTGTTTTATGTTTTCCAGAGTGGATTGGATGTAACAGAGCAGTTGCTAGGTCTGAGCTGAATGTCAGTGAGATGGTACTGAGTGACTTGCAGGTAAAGAGTTGTGGGGCCTTTTGTGCACAGCCACAGCCAAAACCAACCCAGTGCTCTTGGTACAGAGGGTACTATGGATGTACAAGCTAATTAGGGTCTTACCAATCTGTTTCATTTAAGCAGATGGGAGTGAATTAATGTTCTTTGAATTATTCAGCTTGAAAATAAAATTGTTCATCTGTACTAAAGTAGATGGGCTGAAGTCCTCTGGCACCTCCACGTGTGGAAGCAGCACTGACTGCAGGGCAGGGAATGGAGGTGCTTTGGCAGGAATTGAGGGACTTGTGTTCGTGCTCTACACGAGCAGTTGCCACCATGGCATCTGAAGGCCAGTGCAAAATGAAGCTGCTGTAGGGCCATCTGGGTGACAATTGCTGTTTACCAGCACACAATACCTGTCTGGTAGGTGTAGAAGTGGCAGATTTTGCCTCTCTGTCATCGTGGTGACTGCAGGGAGCCAGAGCAGCACTGGCAGCCCGCTCCAGAAGAGAGAGGGAGCCTCTCCTGGCAGAGGCAGATGTGCTGTTTATGCAGAGGTGGCTCATTGAAAATAGATTGCAGATGGTGTGACAGCAGCAATGCACAGGAGAGGGGTTAGAGGGAAGGAAAGGAAGAAAAACCTGGAAATTAAGGATGGGGATGAGCATTTCCTTGCTAACTGCTTCCCGTTCAGGCCATGAGCAGCAGTTGCTTTGCATGGGTATTACTGTAACCCTTTCTTCTGCCTGGGCACATTTCCTGTCATATCATCAAATGTGTGGCGTGGAGCAAGGTTTGTGTGAGAGTGGTGTGAGCTCGTGGGGACTGGGTGCTGTTACTGTGTCCCCTCTCAGTACAGCAGGTGGGCTTCGGCTCGGCAGCTGGACGTGAGTGACCCTTGGGGGCTGCAGGGGTTTCACAGTGGCGCAGCACAAATACAGGAGCAGTGTGCACCAGTACAGGGATTCAAACCTGGGCTCCTCCAGTGTGTTACTAAGTACTTGGCTGTTTATGAGGGGCTTAATAGCATCACATGAATGGATTGGTAGCTAAATGAAGGATTGACGAAGCTAATCTCTGTGAGAATCCTCTTTAATGAGTTAATGAGGTGTTCTTATGGGCTCCCTACACACACAGATGCTAATGAGAGTTTTTCTAACTTACCAAGTGATGAAACTTGGATCTGCATCCAGGCTGATAATAAAAATGATGGATAGGTTCTGTTATTTGGGAAAAATGTGTTTTAGTTCTGGCATGGAAACTGCAGAAGGGAGCCAAAACTGCTGTTCTACCTGCATGTTCTTTATCTTTTCCTGTAGCTTATTGATAAAACTCAAAGTCTAGTGCTAAACCCTCAGTACTTCCAAAGCTGAAAATCAGCAGCTGTACTTAAAAAAAAGTAAATTATCTATTTAGTCCTTCAAAGATCAATGTTACCAAATTCTTTGTCCAAAAATTTAATTCAAAATTTTTCAAAAAGTTGTTTGTTTGGTCGGGGTTTTTTGGTCACGTCTGTTGTTTGTCTGTTCAGAGTTTTTGTTTGTTTATTTGTTTCTTTTCTTTTCTCCTCCCCTGTCATAAAGATTGGGATGTAAGTAGTAAGTTCATGCAGAGGAAGTGTCTGGTCCTAAATGGATCTATCAGGGACTTTAATCCATAAACCCACGATTTTTTAAGCTGTATCAGGGAGATCATGAAAACACAGCTTGGTGGGATTTAAGGCATTGAGTTATTTTTAGTGGCGGGATTTTTTTCCTGGCTGTGCTTGAATGGGAGGTCTCAGCCTTCCTCTTGTCAGAGCACTCCTGCGTTCCTGACGTGTGCCAAGGGCTGTGCTGCTGCCACACATCTCCTCTGGCTCTGGGGCAAGACGCAGTTGTGGGAGTTGTGTTTGTTGTCAGGGTGGGCAGCGAGGGGAGGAGGTGTGCAGCGCGTGGGGCCGTGTGAGCGGGGCGGGGGTGCCAGGCAGCTGCGGCCGCAGCACCGCAGAGCTGCCTGCCGGGATCTGGGAGCAGCATCCTGGTGCTGGACGCGTGCTCTTCACCTCATGGCAGCCTTGCATCCGTCAGACACAATCGAGTTTTAATGCAATCATCAGATTTTGTTGGTGTGCTCTTTAATCCTCGTTCCAGGTCGTTAATGAATTTGTTCAATATGACCTCCCCTCAGCTCAATACCGTGCCGTTTATCATTATCGTTTGTTTACAGTCCTGCAGCCAGTTCTCAATGCCAGTGCTGTGCTTGCCCCTTCCCAAGTCTTTTTGAATTAATTTTTCAATTAGGATTTTGTGAGACACAGATGCTGTCCTAAAATCCAGAAAATAGGACCTCCACTGTGTATCCGCTCTCTCTGTAACTCTATCAAAGAACAAATGAAGCAATTAAATTTGTCTGGCAGGCTTTATTCTGTATGAAGCTATACAGGCTGCTTCTCATTCTATTACCCTCAAGATTTTTAGCTGGATTTTCTTAACAAAGCTGATTTTCCCCTGTCTTTTCCCTTTCCCTCTGGAAAGACCCTGGGCTGTGTTCCTAGCCTCTTGGCGTCCTCAGTTTATTCTTTTGAAAGGTCCTTCTCATGAGAATAGCAGGATGGAAAGGCTCGGGCATGACCCCGGCTCTGTGCCAGGCTGTGCCCCTCTCTGCAAGGCCCTGGGTGGCTGCAGGGGGTTCAGGAGGGTGCAGACCTGCAGCTGCTGCTCCACAGTAGTGTTTGATGACTCCCCAGCGTGGCTGCCCCTGAGCAGCCGGGCTTTGCTCTGCTTTGGGAGCAGGGGCTGCATGGGTGTCTTCTCTGTGTACAGGGCAAAACCTGGTGAAAACGTGCTTCCTTTTGTTGCTGTTGTTACTGGGATTATGCCAACACCACTTAAGCTGGCCCACCAGCATATCTCTCTCTTTTCCAAGTGCTTTGACATGGGTTTCCAGCTCGATTACCTGCGGTAGCTCCGAGTGCAGTGGGCAGCCCTTGTGCAACCCGGCTGCTTTCTGCTCGCAGCGTAGCAGCACCCGCTCTACTTTGAAGCTGGCCCTGCCCTGTTCTCTTCAGCTGCTCCTTTAACTTTGGAACATGTTCCTTACTGTGCAGGCTTTAATTTTCTTCTGGTAACTTACTTGTCTGGAAACTTCAAATGAGCCTGATCTTTGAATTTGGTCAGGGCCTTCCTGATGATTTTTTTACACCGTGCCCTGTTTCAGATAATATTCAGACAGATTTTTCTCATAGCAGATGATGACTGGAGTGCTTGTCAGCTTGTCAGACAGGACATTTTTTCCCCATAAATGCAATGCTTATACTCTCAAGTGAATTAGTGTCTCCTTCCATGTGCTTTTTTTATGTAGCTGTTTAAGACACTTGGTTACTCTATAAATATAGACTCCTCCAGCTCTATTAAAATGTTGCATAAGGACGTGTGTCTCTTTTTTTTTTCTCCTTTCCATCACTAGAACTACAAATAACCCACATCCATGAGTGTAATTACATTGAAAATCATACCCAGGCTGTACCTCCTGGGGTGCCCTCTTGGAGGCTTCCAGAGCAGCATCCGCTGTGGAAGTGGGCATGAAACTGTGGTTCACAGCAGCGAGGGCATGTGGGGCTTTCAGAGATGAGCTGGGGCACGGGGGAGAAAGATCTTTGTCAGCAGCATCTGGTGCGCTTTGCCATCTCTAAGCAGCCCAGTTATATAGATCCATTAGATTAGAGTTCCTTGTCTTTTTACACATTTGCATTTCGTGCTGAAATTCGTTTGCCGCCCGAAACAAACGGTGCGGTTTGTTAGAACAGCTGAGCAGTGCAGCACGGCCGTGGCTCCTGCCAGCTCTCAGTGAGTTATTTAGGAAAGCAGGGCAGCTGACCCTTGCTGTGGGTTGGTCAGATGTATCACTCTTGAGCACAGACTGGGAAGGAGGTGCTGGAGCAGCTGTGCTGCACTGAGGTGCTGGGGCTGGGAGATGAGTGTGCCTGGAGTTAATAAGTTAAAACATTAACTGTCTGTCGCTCGTACCTGTCAGACAGCATGTCTGGCCTGGGGAGCTGACATATTCCAAATGTCAAAGTAGTGCTTGGGCAGCAGCATCTCGGTGGCCAGACATGTTTTACAGACATCTGGGAAAGCTCCCTGCTGCTATCAGTGTGCTGCAGTCACTGGCCCTGGCTGTGTTCACGGGTCTGTGCTGAGCTGGCTGCAGCAGATACTTTTCAGGTGGGAAAAGACACCGAAGATAGGAGTAATTCCAGCTTCATTTGTAACTGGAACAGTATTTAATAGACAGAAGATTCAGTGTATGGCTTAAATGTTCAGTAAGATGGTGTGGATTTATTTTGGGTAATGGTTTTTATGGAGTATTAGGGAGTTCTGGGCTATTTCTGGGCACTGACTCTTACTGCAAGCTAAGGAATAGTAGGTGTTGCTGCAGTTTAGGTTCTGTAAATGACTACAGCCTTCTGTACAACTCCTGCAGACAAGAGAACAGTTTTATCTTTACTGAAAAGTAAGAAACTAGCAGGTCTGAGATTTAGCTGAGCTGCTCTTCCACTTCTGGATAAGCATGCGATTGTTCTTTTGGGAGAAGACACAGACCCTCAGACTTTTGGCTTTGAAGCAGCTATACAGATTTATTTTACTAGCCAAGGATTAGAACAGTTTGTACCAAAGTCATCAGCTGTTAAAGACTGCAATTGTTTCTGGTGGTGAAATAGCCAGAGCTGAGATAGGCAAGGGAGGAGAGGTGATGGGGTACCCCTGTATGTGAGGGAGTGTTTTGATTGTCTGGAGCCCGTATTGTGTACTTAGGGGTGTTGACCAAGACAGTGCTTTTATGGAGCTGATCATGAAAGTCTGCAGCTTAAGTTCTAGTGGGTATCCTGGCTTAAGATGCCCTCCCATTCTTAGCAGCTTCCCAGCAAACTAGGTGAGAAAATGATCTTGTATAAATACATTTTCACCCAGTGGTTTGTTTTTAGTTAGGATCAGTTCTGCAGTTTGGCCACACAAACACTTCATTTGTCAAAATTAAGGGCTGGCAGAAGCCGCGTGGGCTCACGTGCTCCTGAAGAGCAGGTTGGTTCCGCTGTGCACCAGTGGGGCTGCTGGCAGGGAGAGCACTGCTGGCAGCTCAGTGGCTGGAGCAGCCTCTGCCCGCTCTGGTGGCCCGAGAACTCGCAGGATCTGCGGGACCACCCGGCACCTCTGACCGGGGCTGCTCCACCTCCATGTCTTGTCTCTGCTCTGCTTCAGAGAGGTGCCCTGGGAGGTGGCTGCATCCTTCTCATCCTGGCTGCTCCAGGTTCTGTCCTCTCCTGGGCTCGTGTGTGTCAGTGGCACACGGGGGGCTGAGCGCAGACCTGGGCTGGGGGCTGCACCGCTCCTGGCAGTCTGTGGCTGTCAGGAGGCTGAGGAGCTGCTGCTGTGCTGCCCCAGTGCTGCAGTGGGACTGGGGACACGAGTCCTCGCTGCTGGAGGGAGGGAGCCAGCAGGCAGGGCTCAGTCCCAGAGGGCTGCCTCGCGCTGACTGCATCCCTCAGTGTTCCTCCTCCTCGGAAGCTTGTGTCCTGGCACGCCTGCCCTCTGCTCCCTCCTGTCTCTTCACTGATAGGTGTCGGTGCTTCTTGGTCATGGGAAGGTGTGGGTGAGCGGCTTGCAGAGCGGATGGCTTGGGTCCCTTTTCTGCACCGCTTGGTTGTGTAAGGTGAAGCTGTGCGTGCCTCGGGCTTGGCTTCTGACCCTGCTTGCCCAGAGCTGGCTGGAGTCCTGGCTTCACTAAACCTCTGTTTCCAGGCCATTGCAGCTTTACTGAGTGGTGCAAGGATTGGTATATTGTTAACACAGCAGTTTCTTCCTGAGAACCACTATTCATTTGAACGGTGTTAGTGGGGGGCAAAAAATGGTGCAAGTGTGCTAATTTCCAGTCTTGGCATTTCAAGATCCGTCTTTCATTGAATAATTGCTCTCAGTGCATTGTAGGAAACATTCTCTATAATCCTTTTGCTTTCTTCTAACTGCCTTTTGGAGGAGTTAAAAAATAAGTCAAATAATAGCTTTTACACCTGTGTACTATACCCTCCTGGATGTGTTTTAAAATGCCCAGCACAAAAAATTATGGTTTATGTGGCCTGTCATGACAAGCTGATATTTCTGTGGAGTTGGTCTATTTGCTTGAAAGGATCCTCTGCAGAGCAGTTGCAGTGAGGGTCTTGGGTACAGTAGTACTGGCAAGTCCTTTCCATCTTTGCTTCTTCATGCAAACATTCTTATGGAGCCTTTGAAGTTGGCCTAAGATCCAACGGAAAAAATAAAAATAAAAAAAGTTGGGTTAGTGCCCCGCAGACCACCCTGGTAATGCTCACTCTTGGCAGCCATTGGTGCAGCTTCTGACGGTGGGCAATGTGCTCAAAGCCAGACCTGCAGGAGCATTTTCTGGGTGACTTCAGAACATTGTGTACCTTGCCCAGCAGCTCCTGCCCGGGCTGGCAGCACTGGCGCTGCCGGGAAGCCACTCTGCCCCAGATAGGTCAGCGTGTGAGATAGCTGGTGCTGCAGAGGCAGCTGTTAGTGTGACTTGTAGCTAAGGGTTGCAATTAAGGTTACTGAACACCTCCTGTAATTAGAGGCTGGGTTTCACTGCAGGGACATGTCTGCAGGGAAACTGTGTGCCTTGGTGCCCCGGCCGCTGCTCCCGGGCACTTGTGTCACCGCCATGCCTGGGGTGTGTGGGACATCACCTGAGCTGTGCTCCCCCTCACTAGTGGAGGGGCGGCAGAAACATGGGGAAATGGCAGTCCAGGCAGTCCCTTCGAATCCTGCTGGTTTGTTTTTACTTTTTGTTTCTATGAATATACAAAGGTTTCAAGCCAAATTCGAGTGTAGCATAAAAACCACAGGCTGGCAGGCTAACAAACCTCTGGGTCATAACATGAGTCAGCAGAGGAGACGAAGTGACAGTGCCCTGGGACAGCTGTAATCCTCAACTGCAAATTGGAAAAACAGCAGTGCCCACACAGGGAGCTGTGTTATGTGGTCCTGCCTTGCAGGCAGCGCAGCAACGGGAGGGGACGTGGGAAATGTCCCTTTCAGGTGAATGTTTTGTATCTTTGTCTGAACCTGTGGTTTCATGGGGAGAAGTACTTGGTGGTAGTGCTGGCAGTTGTTACTGCTGCTTGCCTTCTTACCCTGTCCCTTACTGCTGGTTCTTCCTCCCTGCCCTCCTGCTCCTGGCTTTGCTGGGCACCCCTCTGCTGCCAGCACAGCTCGCTGTGCTTAGTGGTGTGAGCTGACTGAAAGAACTGATTCAGCTGTAAAGTGACAGAGAACAAATCAATAAAACTGAAAAAGAACTTTACAAGCCTGTTCCCCTGTGTGTCTCACAGTCCAGCTGCACGAAACATGGAAAACCTGCTGCAGTGCAAGTGCTGAGGTTCTGGGGTGAGGGCACCTGTGACTGGCACTGCTGCCTTGTGCCAAGCCACACACACATCCGTGCTGCCTCCAGGCATGGAGAGAAGTGACTAGAAATGAGTGAAAATGGCCCATCAAGTATAAAAAATCATTTGAGGTTCCTGTCCCACTCAGCAGAGCTGCCCAGAGCTGCGCGGGCGCTGAAGGCGCGCAGTGCCGAGCGATGGGAGGGCGGTGAGCGGGAGCTTTGTCTGCAGGGACCAGCCCAGTGCAGCCAGCGGCTGAGCCCTGGGCTTTCCTGCAGCCAGGCCCAGGCCATGTGTGCTTAGGTTGAAGCATAGATGGAGGTACCATATTCAAACCTGGTATCTCATGAAACTGCTGGAAAAACATCTTTTGTGGCATGGGGGAGATGCATGTCTTGTGCTCAAGGTCCTGGACTTGGCAGGGTTCTCTCATATTTCCCATGTGACTTTAGAATACTTGGTTTATTCGTCTGTACCTCAGTTCCTCTGAGCCTTCCTGTCCTTCAGTTTTGTTTTGGGAAGGTTGCAAAGTGTTTGAAAGCCTGTCTTTCCTTTATGGGAGTGAGACATTAACCCATTACGAAAAACACAGTAGCCAAATCCCAGAGCACAGCTGCTGTTCTCAGTGTCACCTTTCAATAGTAAACAGAGTCTTACCCTGATCAGTCTTTAAAGGTGATCAGTGTGTCAGGCTGTTTATGCAGCACTGCCACAGTGTTTACACTCTAATCCCACTGCAGATTTCATTTGATCACAAGCACTGGAGATTAATGATTCATAGCACTTGAAAAATGGCAGTCTGAAATTTCAGATGGGATGCTTGCTGATGTCCCTGGGGTTTAGTTATCACAACTCTTGTGGTTCTGTGTCAGGCTGCTGAAACCTGCTAGAATTAATGTGGAACACAGACCAAAACTTTGCTTGGGATGGTGCCAGTTATTCTGCTGGTTTTTCCTAAGTGTTTCCATGTGATAATTTGCTCTCTTACCTTGTGTTAGCAGCTAATAGTCAGTGAGGGCAGGCAGGTTGGACAGAGCACAGAGGCTGTACCTTGAACAGAAGTGTGTACCCTCATCTCTCACGTGTGGGCTCTTGCTGGGCACATTGTCATCCATAGCCGTGCATCGGGCCGTGCACGGGAGCTGCAGGAGAGCTCTGGGCTTTACCCAGATGTGACATTTACTTGGCACTAGCGATAGGCAGATGATTTTAAGAACATGCCTCTTCCTGCAGTAAGAGTGAAAGTCTTTAAGTTGCTGACTTTGAGCTTGAATTTTAAAACTACTATTTGCAGTTGAAAATCAAATTTGACTATATTTGTCCTCCCACCTTCTTTGCCCTCCTCAGCTTCCTTATTGCCTTGCTTAAAGAGGAGAATGGGGATGGATTCGCTGCAGTTGTGTTTTGGGGCCCCTCAGGTCGGCTGCCAGAGCTGCCCTGAGTGTGGTACCTGTGACTGCACGAGGGAGGCAGGAAAGCAGAGCGGGCAGTCGGGAACGGGCTGGAAGAAGACACCTCTGTGCCAGGCAGAGGTGGCATCCAGAGACAACCCAGCCAAGTTTCAGGGTCAGTGGAGTGCAGGCTGAGAGGCAGCAATGCTGTACTGTGTGAACTGCAGCTGGGAGAAAGGTTTGGGTTTTTTCCTATCGCCATCTCTGGCAATCGTGCAAAGAAGTGTGAGCGGGGGAAGGAGCTTTCCTGGTTTGTTCCTGGTTTGCCCATAAAAGCCAAGCTTCCTTTTCTTCTCAGATAATTTGTAAGTGAAGGTGACGTTTGAGTTGTGTGTTCTAATGGTGGGGCAGAGCAGTCCCCTTGCAGCGCTGCACAGTTGTGGCAGCACAAGCGAATACAGCTTACCACAGCCAAAACGAGGGGGAAAATAAACAGGAAAAACTGCAGATCGCAGGCCCATGCTGATGCATCATGTCCCACATGGTGAAATAGTGCCATTCAAAACCTGGTTTATGTTTACAGCTTTCATTGGTCCAGGAAGCTTTAGTAATTACCATAAGAAATCTGTTCTATTCAGGAAATACTGGACTGAGTTTGTCTAGCTTTTAAGTAGTCTGAAGCCTTATCTGTTACAGGAATCCCCTGGTCTTTCCAGGATGTTTTATACATACAGTAGCTACTTCCTCTTATGGAAATACTGTCATTTGGAAGTGAACAGTACATGCTGAAAAAGCTTTTGTCTGCAATCAAATTGGCACCGACTGGGAAAATCCAGATGATCTCCCAAAGGGGAGCCTGTGCAGCTGAGCTGTTCTTTGTTACAGCAGTATTTTGCTTTTTGTATTCAAACACAGTCTGTATTCTATCTGCCCCACACACCTGCTAATGTTGTGATCCTCTTGCTCTGATATAAATGTGAGAGGGACAATGGAGGACAATGCTGTGACCAAACTAGCATTGCTTGGGAGTCCAGCTGCAAAGTGCATGAGTTTGTCCCGCTAAGTCTGTACGAGAAGAGCTGTGAGTGTTGCCATCATTTATTTTAGAGTAAGGCTGCCCAAGGACAAGAGTCCTCTCACCTCATCTCTCACCTTCAGATGATTTTTTTTCCTCCTCTAGCTCAGCTGATGACATGATATTTGGATTTCATTGAGGTTTCTCAGTCTCCTTCCAGTCTTGGTGTCATTTGGCCAGTTGTCAGATAATATCTGCTACATCTGTGTCAGAATGGTACTCTGGTGTTAAATGTAACCTTTCATCAGCCTGTTCTGAGTTAGCAGTGTGACAGAGGTGATCACGGGCTTTTCCACCTGTGCACACTGTGCTGCCTGACCCATGACTTGCTGAGTGGAGGAAAGGTGTGTCAAGGCTTTCAAGGCCAATTTCCTCCTTAACCTTTTTTTTCCTGAGTTGATAGCTTGTTTCTTCATTAGTATGGTTATGGTGATTGTTAAAACAAAAGCTGCTTTATAGGCATAATTAAAAGTAAAAGGAATATATTGTTTCTTGGAGGAAGCCCACTTTTTTTTCCATTCTGATCTGTGATTTAGCCAAAGTGAGAATCACAATGGCTCAAAACTCAGAATTAGTCTCAGGAGCCAGATAATCTCATAGACAAGAATTTTCTAAACTAAAAGTGTCTGATTGAGACAGATGTGATGGATTTGAGGGAGCACCACTGACCTGGTTCCGCTCTGTTAGGCTTTTCAGTTAAACAGGATGTGGAGAGCAGACCTTGCAGAGTAATACCTGGACCAGCAGGACTGAGGTTTTACATGTTCCTTATACTTGAAAAGATGTGCTTTTAAAGATTTTGCTTGAGTGCTAATCCCAGAACACTAATGATGGAGTTTCCTACAGGGATGTTATCTCTTGCTAACCTTTTAATTAACAGGCTAAATAGACGATTTTGTGCTTTTGTGTTTAGAAGTTCTTTAATGAGGTTTGAATCCTCCGGCCAAGCTAAGCTAAGGGTTCAGGTTTTGACACCAAGGAAGGTGCCAGGTTGCAGAAAATATACAGTGCATGTGCGTTATAATGTGCAGAGCTGGAGAAGAGCATTCATTAGGAAGAAATTTAATGGGAAACAAAATAACCACAGCTAACTGCAGCTGTTGGGAGGAGAAATTTTGCCAAGGATGTGGCCAACCCTTTCACCATCAACTCTTGATCAACTTTCTGAAAAAGTCCTAATGCCTTGAAATTACAGGAGCACTAGTCAAATATTGATCTGATCTAAAACCAGTCAGTTGTGATCTAAGAACTGTAAAAGAGCATCAAATCAAAGATGTGAGGGCCTGCACATGGCCCCCTGGTATACTCCTGTTACTGCAACTTTTTTTGCTCATCCAAATATTGTAGAGATTCTGTAAGTTCTGTGTGATTTCCAGATGTCTGGAAAAGTGGTAAATCTTAAAAGAAAGTAAAAAACTAATCCTGCCATCCTTGTTCAAGCAGGTGTGTTTGTCCCTGGTATCACTACGTTAGGCCACTAACAGCTCAGAACACCTTCTTTTCCACTATTCCAGAGTAATGGCTGTTTCTGTCTGCTCTCTTTGTAGATTGAACCTCCTAGTCCCTACACCAGCTTGGAGACTCAGGTTAGTACTACCCCCCATCCCACTTCTTTCTGACAAAGATTCTCTGAAAGAGAGGGCTGGGCTGCTGTTGCCCAGCGTATTTATGGTGTTTGCCCCTGCTGGTGTCCCAGGAGAGGCTGCAGGTGTAGCAGGCATAGCAACAGCTCCTGGTGTGACTGGCTGGGCAAGGAGAGAGCCAGAGTCCGACAGGAAACAGGAGATGCAGATGGGGAGGGGATAGAGAGGTGCAGTGGGGAGGGGATAGAGAGGTGCAGTGGGGAGGTGATAGAGAGGTGCAGTGGGGAGGTGATAGAGAGGTGCAGTGGGGAGGGGATAGAGAGGTGCAGTGGGGAGGGGATAGAGAGGTGCAGTGGGGAAGGGATAGAGAGGTGCAGTGGGGAGGGGATAGAGAGGTGCAATGGGGAGGGGATAGAGAGGTGCAATGGGGAGGGGATAGAGAGGTGCAATGGGGAGGGGATAGAGAGGTGCAATGGGGAGGGGATAGAGAGGTGCAAGTGGTGAGGGAGGACCTGGCGTGAAGCTGGACGACAGAGAACTGACTTGTATCCTCAAGGCAGAGCGAGCACCCTCTCCTGGTGTTCTCATTTCTTTTTGTGCACTCGGCTTCCCAGCACTTTCCCAATCCCTGCTGCTGGCGTGTTACTCTCAAACTCTTGTGCTGCTGATTTTTTCTTTGGACGTTACAATGAGCGGTAATGAATCTGTGGAGCTGCCTGGCACCAGAAGGTCAAAGTGACAGAAGGGATTTTACAAAGTCACTGATGCTTTGATTTGTGTTTTCTAACAAGGCAGCATCATTGATTTCCATTCTCGCTGATCTTTGGGAGACAGCAAGGGCTATGGAACTTGCATACTGAAGATGAGTGTTTATTCAGAACACATTTCCAGTGCCCCTGAGTGACTGCACAAATATTTCTGCCTTTGTCTTCTGCTGGCCTTTCTCTGGGGAAAGCTTTTGACTGTGTTGTTATTTGTCTCAACAAGCCTACTACATCTATTTTATGGACCTGAGTTCAGAGCCAAGTCCTTGTGAGTCAAAACTGGGAAGGATCACACAAAGTTTGTTATACACAGTGGTGTTATAAAGTGGTATCAAAACACAGATATATAATGAAGTACTGATCTCTGCATGATGTAGAACTAGGAATATACAGTCATAATGAAGACTTGCTTGTGATGCTGCTTTTTACCCCCAACACCCCCCTGTGATTTCCTCTTCCTCAGGTTATGCTGGGAATAGACCTCAATGGCATAAATGGCTTTTGTATAGCAAAGTGATACAAAGTGCTAATTCCATTTCTGGGATGGAGAAGCACAGCACAGAAAATAACAATGCACAAAGAATTTCTTACAGTCAGATAATAATTGGATAAATATGGACGTGCACAGCTGTGTTTTGCATGCAGCAGTTTCCAGGCTGCTGCTTTCTGTGGAAGGGATGGGGCTTTCTCTGGTGGGGAGCGCTTGCCTGAGAGGTGGGAGCCCGAGAGGGACCCTCTCCTTGGGCTGGGCTGGCACAGCCCCTCTGTGACCACATCCCACTGTGGAGAGGGCAGGCTGTGCTGTCCCTGGCAGGACAGGTCCATCCCCTGCTCCTTGCTGCAGGACTGCTTCTCTACTTTATATGTGCTGCTAAACTGGAGAAAAAAGCCCAGCAGTTTCAAGACTGAAGTCACGTCTGGGGAGCCTGTGGTGCTGGCTTCTGTTAGGCAGCCAGTGCCAGGTGCTGCCGTGGGTAATGGGTTAGTAATTTGTGTGCATTGCAGTAAGGCCAGGCTTGAAGTGGAGCTTCCAAGAAAGGCTTTGCTACAAGCAGGTTTGAGCTCCTTGCTCTACTCAGAGTGTCAGCTTTAAAACAGTTGTAAACCTAAAATAGTTTTCATCTTGCTGCTTATGAATAATACAATTTATTATACGTGTTATTCCATGACTCCACAGGAACCAGAAAGAATTATTATTATTATTTCTTTGTTCCCGTGTCTTTTAGCATTTAATTGTGCTTTATCCTGTGCAGTAAATGTTACCTACATTTCTAACTGCTTTTGACTGTCTTCTCATGTTTGAATTTACGTACAGCAAACAAAACCAAAATATTTTTAATAAATGCTGATAATTAAATCATGATACTAGAAGAGCAAGCACTTAGTGCCTATAAAATGACACTAAGTTAATTAATTATTTACAAATTATCTAGATGCTGATTTGGTCGTGGTCTTCAGCAGTGTGTGGTTCTTAGCAGGAAACATGCAACGTTTGATCGCTGCTGACAGAGCGCCTTTCTGGCAGCTCAGCCCTGAACTTGTGTTGGCACCGTTATCACGGTGCTTGCTAGCTGAACACGGTGTCTTACAAAGGTCAAACAGTTACTCTTGACTAATAGCTGGTTTGTTGTTTTTTTAAGGGCAAAAAAGCAAAAGACGATTTAAATAACAAATGAAGCGCCAAATCAGCCTCGTGGTAACCTTTCCTCAAGGTGTGCTGCCTGTTCCTTTGCCTATGAAAACAGAAATGTTGTGTAAATGGGGGTCATTACCTTTTTATTTTAGACATGAAACGGACATATTCTTCACATTCATTTTTTCTCTCTTGTTGAATAACTTTGTGTTCGTTATTGCCCAGCCTTTCAAAACTGACATGCATACAACTGCTGATGCTCTTTATCTCATCTTTAAACTCTGATGTGGAGCCTAGGTTAAAACATGCTCAGGTCCCTGCTCCAGGTCTCCTGTCAGGCTGTGCAGGGGTCCCTTTCTGTCTCCCCTGGCAGTGGGGAGCCTGGCACAGAAAGTGCTGGTGCTGTGCCAGCGCTGCTCCCGTCAGTGAATGGGTGTTTGCGTGGGAGATTTAGCACGTGTGAAACTTGGCCATTCACGAGGCAATTATTTAGTTCAGCATTTGTATTTGAAGGTCCCAGCAGATGCAGGTTGTGCCAGGCAGGAGGAGCTGCCCCGGCTGCAGCTGGGGGGGTCTGTGTGGTGTCAGTGGGTGCTGGGCAGAGCTCCTCAGGCTTTCCTGCAGGAAGGCTGCAAATCCCAGCATGGCTCCCGCTGGCCTGAGGCAAGCTGATGGACTTGGAAAGCCCAAAAGCTTCAGAGAAGCTGAAACTCAAACACTGAGTAGCTTCTGCAGAGTTGGGCAGCTGGTGTGGTGCCTGTGAATCCAGGGGTGTGCAGATCTCATTCATGTTAAAGACATTTAGAGATGTGTCTGGGTATGTACTGTGTTTAAAAATGGCTTTAATATAAATTTCCCAGTGTTGCAGCTTGTACTAAACATTGATGTCTTTGGTAAGTTGTGGTTCCAGTGCAGACGTGACAGTTTTTTCCTGTAGCCCGTACACCGCGCTGCACACACCGGTCTGGAAGCTGTGCCTGTGCTGTGCAGTGAAAGAAGTTAGTAAAGACCTGTTCTGATTTATTGTTACACCAAGTGCCAGCATCGTGCCTGGAGTATAGGTCTGTGCCACTTCTGACCATTGCCTGAACACTCACTCTGCAGTCCCTGCTGTTAAAATATGAGAGCATCGTTTCAAATTGCATTTGCTGCAGAGTGGATTGGGAGGCCTTGGCATAGTGCCTAGTTTACACTAAGCCTGCCAGCAAAGGAAGTTAATCAAGAATTGTTGGTCCAAGGTGAATTCTTGCTCTGTTTTAGCTTAAATGACTTTCCACAGTAGACAGTCCCACATCTTGAGCTAATCCATTCAGCTCCAGGATGAGGCTGTGTATTTTCAAAAGCTTGATTTCCTTGAGGATGCTCCTGAAACAGCCATCTGAGCCTGTGTGCTCCATCCAACACCAGTCCAAACAGTGGCATAATTCAGAAAATGTCATTCATCGCTTTGTTGAGTGGGAGAGCTGGCATTGCAGTCAGTCAAGGACCAGTGGTGTCCCAGCTGGTAATTTTCATTTCCATTGGGATCATCAAATCCTCTCCTGCCCCTCACCCCCATGATCTCAGCTGGTTGTGAAAATGCAGGGTTAGAAAGCTGGGGAAGGTCATCCTGGGGAATTCAAACTACAGAGGGTCAGCAGGGCTTGCCTGTCTGCCAGGGTGTGCTGCCAGACACATGTGCTGCCTGGCAGAGATGCTCTGCTCCCAAAAGAATGTTTATTGTTTCTCTGAGGGTTTACTATTCCTCTAAGTGTCCCTGTTCCTCTTCAGATTTTCCCTCTCTCCCTCGTCACCTCCTGATGTAACTGCTGTGGCTCTGACAGCATATGCTTTTCCTCCTAGGTTTCATGTTCTTAATTAGAATTTAACTTTTAGTTTGATGTGTCCCATTTTCTGAATGTTTTTCAAACTGAGATTCCTTGTGCCTAATGTCTATGTTCCCTCTGTGGCAGTTGATTTTGTTCCAGTAATATTTGTAAATATGCTGCCTGGAGTAGAACACTTTCTTGATGTCCTTATTTCCATTATTGTCTGCCTTTGTGGTATTGTAAGTATCTCAATAACTTAAGTATTTTGATGTCTGAAAAAATACAGTGGAGGCTAAATTCTGTCAGTACTATTTCTTTTTCTATCTGGAATCAAAATTATAGGACTTAGGCTGAAATTAGACTTGTCTTTCTAGTTATGAAACTGTTGTTTTTGCTAGATATTTTGAAATCTTGAGTAACTGTATGTTTCCACAAGAGAAAGTAATTTGCAGAGCTGAGTAAGAGCCCTTACTCAGTAAAACACAAGACTCCCAAGTCAGGCTGTTGCATCAGTGTGAATGCTCACATGCTTTGGGTTGAAGGTGCTGTTTAAGTCTTTCCCCAAATCTGGGCCCTGATGCAAAAATATTTGCTTATAATTTCAGTGAATTGGCTTTTGCTGTCTTAATAGGCTTTTTAATTATTTATTGGCAGTAATTCTGAAAGGCAGTGAATTTCCAGGATGTGTGCACTTCGAGTCAACACATGCAAACAACTGCATTTAAAATGCCTGCTTCAGCATTCAGTGGGCAAGAAGGATCCATTAGGCTGGTCACAATCACAGGAGTGCAAATGCTGTGCAAAGATAGAGTGAAATTCCTAAAAATGCTGAAGGGTGTTTGCCAGAGTGCTCGAAGGCATCCAGACGTCCTTGCCTGTGGGTGAGAGTCCCACAAAGCTGAGTAGGAAAAGCTTTTCTTAGCAGTTACAGGGTTTAGAGTTTTCAGGTGGTTTTTCACTTCAAAACAAAACCAGATCTTTTGATGTTTTCCTGAAGGGTGAGCAGAAGTTACCCCTGAAGCCCAGTGCTGTGTTAGGCGTGCACATAGCAGAGAAGTCGTGCAGGTTCGGGGGCTCTCCCTGCTGAGCGGGAGTCAGCTCCCCCCGGCAGTCACCAGGGGATACAAATTCCAGAGGTCTTGTCTTTGTGGAAATGTGTGCTATTGAGAAGTAGGATGTGTGCTGCAAACTCCCGGTCTTAAACATCCATGTACTCCGCCGGAGAAATTCCTTGTTAAGAAAGGAGAGATTAGAGCAGGAATGTTATTTTCTCAGTCTCCTAGCTGTCATGTTTTTCTGATAAACCTCAGCCATGCAGTAGCAAAGATGGAGTGTCTGTCTCAGCCTGGGCAGGAGCAGAGGTGCCCATCTCACTGGGGCCTGAGCTCAGGCTGGCAGCGCAGCCTGGTGGGTGGTGCCTCTGGAAATGGAAGTGCCAGGTTCTGTGACCAACAGCCAGAGGCAAAGTCTTACACTGCAGGTTTAATTAAAGCATCTCTGGGAATTTGCATCGTCTAAACATTATAACACTCAGCAGGAACTTTGAGTCAAAGCCAAAGGATAATAAGAATTAAACCACATTTTACCCACGTACATTACAAGGATTTATATTCTTTGCTAGCACTGAATAATGCATTACTGTGGTGTCACAACTGGTGTTACATATGACCTTATAAAATGCTGTGATCCTTTCAAGCATTTATTATTAAGTAAAAAACGGAGTTTTTTTTCCCCAGCTATCCCACTTTCATGTTTTTTTCAATTTTAAAATTGGTTTTGGAGCATAGCCTAGAAAGAACAATTACACTAGCATCATTATTTTTAGGAAAATTTGCATAGCTTGCTTTTACACAGGTATATAAAGACATAATGGTACTAGATGTAGAAGGATAGCTGTGGAGTGCTTTGCTTTTCTTTGCCAAAATTTCATTTAAGCATGAGATATCATCTCAGGGATTGAGAACAAACTTGTAATTTCAGAGAAAAATATGAAAGCTGCTTCTCCAGTATAAACTTCTATTATGTGTTACCAGAGACTAACAAAAGCAATAGGAAATAACAAATAGCTTAAAGAGTGTCTTGTGTCCCTGTGATAAAGCATATGTGCATCTCAGCAAGAAAGTGAGCAAAAAGGAACCAGCACAGCCATTATCAGTCACTGTTTGATCAGGTGGGGGAGGAACATTCAAGACCACACTGCAAGTCACCAGCCAGGCCACTAAATTTCTTTATTTGGCTTTTTGGTTCTTTTCTCCTGTTACTGGTGTTCAGCAGCCACTGCTCCTTGCAGCCCTTTGTAAGGGTGCTGTCTTCTTTTACTGTGTGCTGGTGTTGATTTCCAGGCAGTGCAGGCTGCTAAAATTCTTTTTGAAGTTTGTCTTAGGTAAATAAGGTTAATGAAATGGAGGGAAATGCAAAAATTACTCTGTCTGAGGTAATGAAAAGAATAAAAGGTGGCAGTTCAGGCTGACTCTGGGTGAAATAGATGCGAAGCCTCAGTGGAATCTCTGAGGTCTCCAGAGTTTAGGGTCTGAAAATCCTCTGTGAGCTTTGAAAATGTCAGCAGGTTCAGGCTCAGAGCTGAGGCAGGGCTGTGGCTGCTCAGGCGTGTCCCTGTGTGCGCTGTGCAGCGCTGCCAGCCGCGTTCCCTGCTGGGGCAGGGCAGGGCACGGCTGCTCCCCGCTGTCCCCGCGCTGGGATTGCCCTGACCAAAGCCAGCACGGTGTCTGTAACACCCAGGCCGCTTGTTTCTCAAGCACCTGAGCGTTTCCTCTGAAGTACTGCTGTGCTAACTGGGCTTTTTCCACAAGGACCTTTAGCATAATTTTATTCGTAATTAACTCTGAGCCAGCCTTCCAAACTGCTCCCGTGACGTGTGGCTGAAGCAGGGCTGCAGTGTACTCTGTGCACCGTGTGTAGCTAGGTAGACAGCATGTGTATTTGTGTATTTCCCCTTTTGGTCTCTCATTCTTTTCTCTAGCAGATTTTCTGTCCTGTACCCCAAACTCTCCAATGCTTACCAAAAACTTGAAAGGGCCTTGTCTTAGAAGGCTCCCCTTTGGTTATGTGCCTTCCTCTGCACCTGCTGGCATCAGCACCCTGTCCCTTAAGCACTTGGCTTTAGTGCGAGTATTGCAGGTGCCAAGTGCAGCCTCCCTACTTTTTATTATTATTTGCTGCTGTTAAATATATTTAATTAATATATAAAGCTAAAAATAGTTGCACTTCTGAAGGAATGTGGTGCTCTTGCTGGTCTTCAGACTCAGTGTAGCTGAGTATCAAATTCGTATGAGGTATGCCCGGTTAGTGGGATCGCTGAAAGTGAGTTAATACTGATGTTTCTCCACAGAGCTGCATGAATACAAAATTTCTTGGCATTAGTTAAAAAATTTTAACAGGATCCCCTTGTTGTTTAACAAAGCATTAAGTACTTGTCCAGAGAGCACAGTATCAGCCTTCAGGCAGACTTTCAAACAAGCTTAAGGCAAGTAATTTGGTATTTTTGCATCACCTTTCAAGTCTTATTCTTTGGGTTTGTTTGTGTTCTTACTGTTCTTGTGACTCAAAAATATACAGGCAAACACTAGCCAAGAGTACAAGATTGGTTTTATCATCATCATTGTAAAGTTAAGCTGTGTGAGTCTCTCTGGGTGACTGCACGTTGACCCCAGGTGATGCTGCGACCTGAGCAGGACAAAGGGAAGCTCCGACTGCTCCTCTGTAGGTGGTGTCTCACAGCACAGTTCCAGATAATCTTGGACAAGGCTTAATTCTGCTTACACTTCTGCCCTGACTGGGCAGCTGCAAGTTTGTCTTGAACCTTGTAGCTGTCATAAAACAGCTGCTCTTCAGCAGCTCATCCACCCTCCGGAGTCCCACTGGGAGAGGTTTGAGCCCTGTCTTACTCGTCAGTAATGACCTGAGGTGTCACTGGGTGCAGTTCTGCATTTTCCACAGGGGTCTTCCAAATTTTTATGCTGGTGTTTGTCTGAGCTCAGTTGCTTCTAGTGCCATGCTTTGAACAATGCTGCCTTTGGAAGGGCCGTGGATGATTCCAGTGGCTCTCCAGGCCCTGCAGGAATGAGTGTCCCATGCTCTGTGCAGGAGACAGTGAGCTGTGAGCAACTGCAGTGAAGACTACATCCAGCTTCAGCTAAATAATTTGTTGTGCACTGTTTCTCTGTTTATGATTCAGTTTTAAAGACCCTTTTAAGTGAAATTGGATACACTACAAAGTGTTGGTTTCATGTGTTTTATTTGCAGTTTAATCAGCGTGATCCAGCTGCCAGTGCAGGGGAAACCGGAGCTCGATTTTTAATTATCCCTGCTTTGCCTGAGTTAGGAATTCCCAATAGTGCTGTCTGAGAAAAGATGCCAAAAACCGCATTGTTCTTTAATTAGCTGTTGTAATTGTTTCAGTCTAATCTCCATGATTAGCAGCAGCATTAAATACAGCAGTAAGAATAGGCCTGCCCTCTTTGTGCTGCCCTAGTAAACACAATATTCTTACTTCTGGTAAGGGACATAATATAAAATCAATTAGAAGCCAACTAGTGTTGATTGGAAAATGATAAAGAGCAGTTACCATGAAGTGCAGATTGCTTTGTAAAGTTGGTTTATAGCCATTCTTCTGGGATGGCTTTACTGCCCAGTTTTGGGGAAAACACCAGAATAACAATGTCTGTTGCAGAGAAGCCTTTGGGGATCTTGCAGAGGCTCCATCCTGTGTGAAGCTCTAACACAGGCTTGACAATAATCTTTGCTGAAACCAAGTTTAGTGCCCATCCAGTTTTAAGGAAAGGGTCATTTTTACCCCCGTGCAAAACAGTTGCATTGTTAAATATGGACAATTGCAGAATATTCCCCAAAGAGGCATTTTTTAATTCAAAGTTTAGGAGTGACTTTTATTCTGAGGTTCAGAGCTGCTCTGCAGAGGTGCATCTGTAGTGGGGAATTTTGCTTTGCGAAGAGCATTTCTGCACAAGCATATGGGTTAGATCTGTTTCAGAATGGATTATCATACACAGACAGGTAAAGATACAGGAAAAGTACTTAATGACATAGAAGTACAACTCCCATGCCTGCTTTGATGGCGTTGAGCTCCCTGCTAAAGTACAAGTTATTACTTCTAAGTCCCTAAATACCTTTGTAAATTTGGCTTTAAGTATCAATGCATGTGGGAAAAGTAGGAATAACGCTCTTGGAAAATGCAGATTTAAGTTGGGTCATGCAGTTAAAAGTGAGCATTTGTGAGTGTAAAATGAGCACTTCCAGAGAAATGTGACTGCTGTAGTAATGGTTGTAGTCACAGACTGTGGAAATGGGAATATTTTGGCTGGTGCTCTGTTTTTGTAAAGTAATTGATATAACCTTTTATGTCTTCAGCTGACATGTCAGACCCGCTGTGCTGCAGTGTCCCCAGCAGCAGTGGCAGCAGGGGCTCGGGTTTTGTGTGTCCGAGTGCAGGTGTGGCACGGAGCTGGGAGAGGCTTCCTCTGGGCAGGCACCCAGCGGGGCTGCGCGGAGCGGGGAGCTTGTTCTTGCTTAAGCCCCATGAGGTAAGGTGATGTTACCCTCATTAGGAGAGTAGAGAAAGAAGGTTTTGTTGCACCTAAACCCATCTTTTCTTGAGTCTCTTTCCTGAGTCTAAACCCAATGCTTGGGAGAAAAAAAATTAAAATCAATCCAACTAAACTTGCAGAAAAACAACTGTAAATTTTGGGTGAGCTGATGAAAGAACAGAAGTGAGCTTATGTCTGCATCGGATTACTCCATGCATATCAAAATTACTCTGGTTTGCAAGAGTAAAAAATTATCATTTTCTTGTCAATGAAACTGAAAAAACTGCAGGTATTTTGTTATTGCTTTGAGGTTATCTGAAGCGTTCTCCATAATTTCTAGAAGGGTCAGGTTAATGCCTCTGCTGCTTTGTTTGAATAGCACTGCAAGAGAGTTTATCCTGGTTTACAGCAGAAATCTGGTTCAGTTAAAGCACTAAAAAACATCAGGTGTTTGTCCAATGGGAAAACAACTCACCTGAAATCTAAATGTATTTATTAAATTATTCATTTGAAGATACAGTGTTTGAACAACAAAAGCTGCCTATGCACTCAACTGAGTCCTACAGGGGAAGTCACAGTGCAAGTGCAATGTTGTGAAGCTGGATATTACTGAAATGTGAAACTGCCCACAGCAAAGCACTGACTAAAAAGGCTTGGCTTTATACAGCTGTTATTCTTTCTGCCTGTAATATATATGTGGAAGGAGAGAAGAAAGATGCCATTTTTTTCATCAGTTTATCAATAATTTTCCAGTTTACAGACCTGATTAAAAGTAGAAAGAGGAAATAACCATATGTGATCCCAGTGACCTTAAAAACACTGAACCACATTTGTTCTATCAAAAGCAGTACTTGATAGATTCCATTTACTGATAATTTCACTCCTTGCTTTGCAGTAACAGCTTTAAAATTGATCCAAGCTAAATACTACAGAATGGTGACACAATCTTCCCATATTTTTCACAGATTCTTGTATTTTCCTTCCATGGTGGTGCAAAACCTCAGCCTGTTTAGGGAAAGCGTGTGATTGTCTCTCCTGATGCTGGCTGGTTTTCAGTATGGATGTGACAAGCTCCAGCATGTGTGACCACTGCTGCTGTACAGAGGCCATTCCTCCACCAGGCTGCCCATCCATCTGGCCCAGCTTCACTACGAGCACAATTTGGCTGTTGGTTCATTTCATTTAGAGCTTAAACCTGGTAATGAGCCAGAACACAGCTAGGTCTTAACAATGCAGGCAGCAGTGGGACACCTCCTTACACTGTAAGAGATACTGAACAACACAGGCTGGTTAAAGTATTGAAATCAGAAGAGTTGAATCAATATATGGTGGAAAAGGCTGGAGAATTAAGCCTGGTTTCTCTGCAAGAAGCAGTTACTGCTTTCCATCAGTCACAGGAGGAGGCTGACCTGGGTGTTAGTTAATTATTTATATTGATGCTGAGGTGTAATCCCATAAAGATTTCTTTAAATCAGCGTAAATTAGCTGGGCTGGTGTTATTGCTTCACACATAAAAGCAGAGGATGTCAGAAGAGAGGAGTTTTGAGACTGCAGTAAATGTGTGACCTGCTGCACCCCTCGGGTTCCTGCGTGCCATTTCTGGCAGTGTGTTGGAACTGGCGACTGACAGGCCTTGTGGAATCAGGATGTCTCCTACCAGCTCTGTAATCACAGTAAATGGAACCAACTTTTTTATTTTACTGCTTCTGACAGCACGTTCATACTGTTCTGAATTCCCATAAGAGACAATACAGACTTAGCAGACTACATGCCAAATAGATGAAGTTCTCTGCATGAGAGCTCTTTGGAGCTGTGTTAATTATTAAGTTGCCTTCCTCCATTGTCAGTCTCTGATTTCTCTAGAAGTAAAAATGGTTGCGGCCTTTCCTTAACTTCGTATTTCTGGAAATGTCATGAAAACAGCAAAAAAAAGTTGGGAGAGTTAGTGAGCTCAATTACCACGGATACCACTGGGATGAGCTGAAAATGGGCAGGGAATTTGAAGGCAGGTAGAGAATGCAGCCGTATCAGAGTTTTACATTACCTTTCACCTCAGAGGTAAGGCAAAACAGTCTTCTCACGAGGGAAGCTGCTGTTATTCCTACTAAAGAGGAAGGATTTTTCTGTCATGGCTCTCTGTTTGGTACACTTAAGAGAATTTCTTTTGTAAACCAAGCTCTGAAGTGTGTGATGGGAATGAACAGAGAGCACCAGAGTAGCACTGCGCAGTGAAGGGATCGTTAGCTCTACAAATACTCAACCTGTCAGACACAGATACAGTCTATGGCAGCATAAATGATCTCATTGTTGTGAATGTACATTGATTCTGTACATTCACATTCTGCAGAGCACTTCTAGAAACCGAAGCCAGAGTTGCCCAAAAGGAACGGCAGGGAAGAGGCCAGCTGGCAGGTTTGCTGCTGGCAGCAATGGCCTGTGCTCGAGCGGGCTTGAGGAATTGCCCAGCTTTGGGGCAGCAGGAGGCAAATCCTGCCACGTCCCTCCTGGCAGTAAGTGCTCTCCAGCATTTGTCTGTCCCCCTGAGACACCTTGGAAATTACCTTGGAGTGGTGGACTGACAGTGCCTGTAAATTTTAAATATGCACATGTGAGTAATTAATTCTAATCTCTGTGTCTCACCAGCAGTGCATCTAAACAGCAGGGCTGTAAAACCCACTCTGGGGTTGGTGAAAAATCACCTGCAATGTCATTGCACTTGTTTGATCCTGTCTTGTGTTTCTGAACACAAATTTAAATAAATAACTACCATGCAAGCACTGATTGCATAAATGCTGTAGAGGTTCTCCTGCGGCTGTCAGCCATGGCCAATGCATGTTTGGGCCAAGGGGAGGATGTACCATCCTTGCAGCAGCTCCAGCAGCCTTGGCAGCTGCTCCTGGAAATTCTCATTGCCTAATCTTGCATTTAGAAACAAGCCAAGTCCAGTAATTGGCTGCCAAATTTTTTGCAACTGTTATTTTTAAAGATTTTTAGTTAGCAACAAAGAACATGAAAATTTCCGTTCTTTGCTTCTTGGGTTGCTGTGCAATTATGCCACTGATGTGCTCATTATAATTTGTCTCCACTAATCCTTAGGGACTCCAGAGAGCTGCTTCCTTTAGACAGTTAAGTTCAGGCTGTACCAACTATGTCAACCAGCAGAACTTCTCTTTGGAGATAAAACTGCATTAGAATTGGAGTACATTTATTTTGAATCTCACGTACGCATGTCTTGCTGTGGGACGTTTGGTGGAGCTGGTTAAAAAGGTAATACTCTGTTTTTCACTTAAAAAGTCATCACTTTTCTTCTTGTTTAGTTGTGGGCTGCCATGGGCTGAGGGTGTGGAAGAGATGATTTCATCTGCCCCAGAGCCAGGTCCTTTCTCAGCCAGGACACACCCACACAGAGAGCTCCTGCAGCGATGAAATGCACAAGAGTCTTCCCTAATAAATACCATTTGGCCTTAAATCTGTGGGGTTTTAGCTGTCAAAGTGATCTGTAGTGGTTTTGTTTCGTAAGGTACCCCCAAAGGTTTGGTGTGTACGACTGAGAAGAGCCACCCCCTTTGAGAGCAGGCACAAATCTGAAGTGACCGAGGTCCCCGAGGCTCCCGGGTGGTGCCACTGCCACCTGAGGTGGAGCAAAAGCCTGTCAGCCCGCCTGGCAGGACCAGGGAAATTTGACTTTCTTCTTTTTCTCCTAACATTGCTGCCTATAAAAGAGTTGGATGGAAGAAAAGAAAATCAATTGACTCCATCCAAGCATTTTTCTGGTTTTAACTCAATTCTTTACTGAGCAGTAGAACTTCCTTGTTTTACTAACTGAAGATCTGCCCTGACAGCAAAGGCCCTGTTTGGGTGGGGCTTTCTGGCTTTTTTTTTTTGGTTTTTTTGTGTATGGTGTTTTTCTGTAGGTTATTTTATTTTCTAAACATAACTGCTGAGTTGTTGTTTGAATTCCTGAATTATTGCAAGAGCAATCAAGAGATATTAAAGGCTTCTATGGAAACAAGCTGCTTTTTAGAGGATTACATTGAGAATTCCCCTGAAAGGGCTCCTGGTGAGATTATTTTCCTGCAGCTCCAGGGGATTGTAACAGAACTGGTGATTCTGGGAGCTGGGCTGAATTTGGGGCTCGCTCCCCCCAACAAGGCTCCGTCCGTGCCGAGGTGGCCGAGCCGGGCGCTCCCGTGGCCGCGGCCGGGCTCTGCCTGCACGAGCCCTGCTGGGCCCTGAAGGCGCCTCTGTGCTCCTGCACAGGCCCTTTTTGTGCAGAGGCTGTCCCGAGCCAGCGGGGCTGCCCAGGGCCGGCCAGGGTACGTGGGCAGGGTAGCGATTGCTCCGCGGCTGCAGCTGCGGACAGGGCGCTCTTTCAGCCGCGGCAGGACAGACACGTCATTCTTGCAGGACAAACAGGACCCTGAACAAAATCTCCAAGGTACATCTGTGAAAGAACTCCTCTTCTGTACTAAAAATAAATTTAAAAATTAGCAGTGAACATAGTTTTTCAGTTGAGTCAACAAAGTATACTGTACCGAAGGAAACCTTTCTGGTCCTTGGTTTGCTGCTAACACCAAAAGATGCTTCTTTTAACTCCGAACGTGTTTGCATTGATCTGCTCTGCGTTTGTACTTCAGCCACTTAATGACATCCCAGATCTTAAAATCTCAAAATCCAGATTGCCCTCTTGCCTCCTTTGCTATCACATCGTGGTGGTTACAGTTTTGCCTCTGTCTTGGGTCACAGTTTCAGGTCTCTCTCTGCTCGAAATATCAACTACAAAGTATTTTGAAAGAAATGAGAAAGAAAGGGTGAGGTAGAATTGGCAGACTGGTTAACTAGAGGATACAGCACTGAGTCCATATTTTATAGCCTGCATGTCCTCAGTATGAAAGTTAAGATCTTTAACTAGAGTTATAAACCTGTCATTACTTGGCACATTATCCATTGGATATATCACTTCATAGTGTCTTTTCTGGCCTTCCAGTAAGGGTGAAAGGCAAATACAGAAAATCCCAGAGCTTTAGAATAAAAAAAGGGATCTTCATTTTCCTGGTGGTCTTTATTTCACATAAAATAAGGCTGGAAGAAAATACTTTTTTGATTATAATTTTATCAGTATCTTCCTGCTAATCATAGTGGGGTTTTAAAAAAATATTAAGTCTGTTTCTCATTTATCTTATTGTTTGAAAAAGCCATTAAATTAGTTGCAGGGAAGTCTTATAAGAGTCTTTATAGCTTGTGTATAAGCTGTAGGTTTGCTGAGGATCTAGAAAAGGCAGAGCCTGTGGAAATGTGCTGGTGCTGAGCCCCCGGTCATGTCGGGCTCCTCCTGGCAGCACAGAAAGGTGGCTTTTGGCTGTTGCTCTGTTAAGAGCAATACTGTTAAGAGTAACAATAGCATGTAATTTCATTTAGTCAAAGATATTAACCAGGAGAAATAGCATGAGCAAGGCTTTCTCCTCCAGGTTTTCCCACATCCCTCCTACTTAAGGGATAATTTGCAGTGATGTGCTACATATATCTCCTCCCTGGATTTGCAGGTAATTTCATAGCCTTGACCATCATCCTTTGTGTATATATTTATGTAAATAAGGTAGACAGTGTTTAGGGGGTACATATCTCATAGACTAACTGTTAAAATTCAGTATGTATTAGGACCTACTTGGGTCCTTGATGTGGTTAATTCTTTTTCTATATTAGGAAACTTCTTCACATGGAAGAAGTCCCTGTGGGGAGTTAAAAAGCATTCTTGTAACAGCTGATTTGTTAAAAACCCAGGAGCTGCAAGCAAAATACTGTCATTTGTTACCTGTAAATGAGCCCTTGTGCTCCTTGAAATGGCAACAGGAATTCAGAGCCATGTGGAAATACAATTTTGTATTGCCTCAGTTATCTCCCAACTTGTGTCATTCTTCTTACACAGCAGATTACACATCTTAAATGATTCACATTTCCATCATTTCCAAAGGAAAATCTAAACAAAGAAAGACAACTGGACAAGGGTTATGGTCGGAGATAGGAATATAGAAGTTAACAGGTTCCTGTCCATATGCTTTTTGTGATAGCTGCTGGGAGGTTATCAGGTGATGCTAATCATGTTAATGAGGCATATAGATAATTCCTGGAAAATACCTAATTTTGATGCTGTTTTCTATTTAACGCCTCCTAACTGTGGGGAAAACACAACGAGCTTCTCTGTGCTTGACCTGTGGGAAATAGAGCATCCCGTGTTTTCTGCTGGCACTCGGGAAAGGCGCAGCTCCTGGGAGCCGTGAGGGCGAGGCCGGCTCGGGCAGCGCTCACCGGTGCGCGGGCAGGGCAGGGCGGCGGCGCGGGCAGCAGGGACACGGGCGTGCGGGCTTGGGGCTGAGAGGGCTGATGTGATGGCTGCAGACACCCTGTGCCAGCCGCTGAGCCCGGCAGTGAGGGCTGTGTCCCGTCTGTTGTCCCCGTAGGCTCTCCGCGTGCGCTGTGGCCGCGCAGCTGCCCGCTCTCCATCGCTCTCTGGGGCCGGGCGGTGCTGGCAGCGGGGCACGGAGGCTGCAGTGCAGCGTGAGGTACCCTTCGCTGGATGTCAGCTGTGGAGACTCCAGACTCATCTGCAGTTGTTGTGTTGAGGCCCTGAGACACGCACAATCTCCCTGTTTTCTTTTCCCTTCCCTTTCTCCCTGCTGTCACTCCTTCACGTGCGCGCGGGGTTGGCTCTCTGTGTCTGCCCGTGGCGCTCAGCAGCAGTACGGACCACACCAGTTCAGTGATGGCCACGAGCTGTGGAAAAGCTGCATGGTCCCCGTTTGTATGTCACTGAGTAACCAGTGTGGCTCGCTTGACACGTCACTCTTTGCTGCAGATGAGCGGTCAGGATAGCAGGGCCTGCCTGCTGCTCCGTAGTTTGTAAATTCACGGTGTCATCTGAGTGCAGCAGTTGCATCTCTTATTATAGCAACATACAGTTGCTTTACTGGTGGCTAAAGTCAGCTGTGGACCATATGGGTAGCTTCTAAGCTCTTTTGGATTTGCTAAAGTATTGCTTAATGGTCATGTACTCAAATGTCTGACATCAGAATGTCTATTATTTGACCTATAAAATCAGTGAAACGCAAACTGGCAGCTGCCGAACTCTGTCAGAAAGACTTCATGACTTACCTAAATTTAATATTGGCACACATTCTCATATACAGACTTTGTGAGTTGGTTCTGAAGCTTCCCTTATGTAAAATGAGCCCAAATGAGATTTGTTTAGATTTTTAGAAAGGGAATGTTGGTTGAAGGAGTCCTGTTTTGATACATATGTAGGGTATCTTATTTGCCCACAGCTTTCTGAAGCAGTTCAGGGAGATACTTTGTGTTAATTTTTTGGTGGAAATTACTAGTTGCTTGTGCTGATACTGAAATCTCCAGTGTTTCAGTGGAGCTATGTGTCGTGGAGTGTTTGGGATGGGAGATGCTGTATAAGCATTAGACACATTGCATTTTAGTGAGAGCTGGCCACAGACTGCAGCAAGAACACAGGGATAAATCCATCCTTGTTTTCTCCCTCTCAATTTGCTGAACCTGTGAATTGCATTTGCTGCCTTCTCTTTTGCTTTAGATGAGCTGTAGTTTTCCCATGGAAAATGCCTTCTGTTTTGCTTACAGGTCTGGACAACTCTCTCACCTGACTATTACCAGTGATTTTTGAATTCTCACGGTGCTGTGGGTCAGCCCTGCTTAGCTGTATTTGTACACTGTTCTCCTTGCATGGTGCTGTGCTCCCACATTCGTGTGCCTCAGAGTGACCTGTGTCTGTGAGCAGAGCACGTCCCTGCGGCTGAAGAAACACCTCCTGGCTGGCACGGAGCTGGAAAACCAGCGGGAGCCTCCCTGAGCTGCTGCTGGGCTGTGCAGGCTGCACAGAACCGGCCCCAGAACCAGCTCCCATCCCGCTCTCATTTATTTGTTTTATGCGCTCTTTTATGCACATTCTAGTTTTAGTGGGATGAGTGTCAGCTGCGTGATAATTACAGCTATTCTCACTGCAAAATTAAAAAAAAGGGACAAAAAGCCTTAGGCTTCCTTGGGAGCCCAGGCTTTGTCAGCAGCCATGAGTCACCCTGGATCGAGTGAGTGTCAGAGATGAAGCAAACGTGCTGATTTTTCCTTTGTTCCCTTAACCTTTTCTGAGCCAACAGCAGGAGTTGCCTCTCTGTGCCTTAGCACCTAAAATTTCACTGGGGCAGGAAAAGCTTCCAGTCACCAGCCTTGTAGTTCTTAGCGCTGGGAAGGTGCCACATCACTGGCTTTATTGGTGCCATTGCAAAACATGGGATTTTTAAAATATATTTTAACCACTTGTCTGAATACCCAGCTTCCTTTAACTGGATCAGCAAAGAGGACGCCTGTCAAAAAAGGTTTTTTCCTTCATCCACTCCTTTGCTTACTTTGTTGCAAAACAGATCTCCAAAAGAGATACTGCAAATTTATGAGGTTGCAGAGAAGACAAACAGGCTTTTTCCAGGCTTTTGTTTAAAAAGCTATTTGATACGTAAGTGTGTTGATATTTGAAAAAAAAAAAAACCAGGAAGTATGTAATATGTAAATTATAGATAAAATGTAAATATATAATAAGTATGCATAATAATGGCGTCTGCTGTTTTTACTTTAGTCTGTAGCATATGTAGCATATTTCAGTTTCACAGTTTTATAAATATTTCCATTTTGTGTGCATCTTCATAAGGACTTTAATGGTACTTGAAAAGTAGGAGGAAGATCTCCAGTGTCAATAGGAGCCTGTTTGAGGAGTGATAATTCGAGAGAGACTTGGGACTGTTGATGTTAGAGACGGCGAGTTAAAGGAAGGCAGAAAGTTGTGAGAACGCTCAGAGCTCCTCCATGCCCGGTCTCCTGGCTGAAGGTCACTGCCAGCGGGACAGGCAGAGGCTTGCAGGGAGTCCAAAACTTGATTGAAATGTCTGGAAAAGGAACAAGGAATCCATTTTTATTTGTTTTCTGTGATAACATAAGCCAGATTTTACAGGGACAGAAAGTTTTTGTATTGGCGTAGCTTTATCCTGACTGTGAATTGCTTGGTTAACTATTCATTTTACACTTGAGAAAATATTCCTGTTAAACAAGATACGCACTCCGCATGCATTTCTGAATGCCCCTTTCTTGTCTTTCCAAGACCACCATCACAAATGCAGGAGGGAGTTTGGGTAATAAAACCGTGTGAAAGATGTTCAGTGTAAACACTGGGACAGCGTTACCACGCAGGGAGCATAACCTCGAACCATTTTATTTGTAATAGGAAAAAATACGTGTTCCTTTGAACATTATGAACTGCCCAGCCCTGTGCTGGGGGAGTGATAAATGCATGACAGGCCTTGTAAAATCCTTGTAGCTGTGGTTTGCTGGCTCAGCAGTGCCACAGTGTACAAGACGTTGGTTTAGGACACTGTAGCCTTCCCAGTGGCTTCCATGTGGTTTTGCCTCCACTAACAGTGTCATGGCCACGGTGGGGTGGCTGCAGGACCACCTGAATCTGCTCTTGTGCCGGCTGGGTCGCTCTGTGCCCGGTGGACCAGCACCTGCAGATGCATTTGCTGTGGCTGGAGCTGGGGGGAGGAGGCTCTGCTGCGCCCGTGGGTGTCTCTGGGCACGCTGCAGCAGGGGGCCCGTGTATTTGGAACACCCTAGGAGCCCTCAGCCCGTCCTTGTTTCAGCTTTGCGTGGTGCAACCTTGAAGCTTGTTCCAGCACTGTGACAACAATGGGAATGCAGCAATGTCCCAGGGAGCTAACTGCTAAAAACGCCAGCCCCGGGTTTCCAGTTATACTCAGATCTTTTCCAGTTTGACTAATAAGCCTTTAGCTCTAAACTACTAAACTCATTGTGAAAATGTAATTTTGTCTGGAGCTTTGGAAAGAACAGTAAGACAAGAAGAAAGCAACCTGTTGATCACAATTTGTTGTGTCACTCTGAGGAAGAAGAGGTAAGGTGTTGACCTCAGGGGTTATTAGGGAGAGGCTTCAAAGTTTTGTTGGATGACTTCCATTGCTGCCAAAGAACTGGAGAATTCTGGTGGCTCGAGCCAGGCCAGCACGGGCCCTCCCTGTCGACAGAGCTGTGCCAGCCCAGCAGGGCAAGAGGCAGCCTTGCTGAGGGGATGGAGGGTAATGGTGGGTGGGGTGGAGAAACTGTGCAGTCCTTGGCCCTTGCCTGAAGCTGCATTGGAGCTTTAAGGTTGAAAAGTTTTGGGACATTTCATGTGCTTTCACCAGCAAGGCAGCAGAGGAGGAAGCCTGACTCATCTTGGCAGCACTTCACAAAACCTGCTGTCCTAACTTCAGGCGGAACCCGACCCGTGGCTGTTTTTATGTTCCTTTATCTATTTAGAAACGAGTTTTTTGTTCCTTGTCTGACAGGTTTGCAGCTCTGCAAAGGTTGGAACCCAGGCAAGGGCAGCAATCAGACAAAAGCTGAACTATTGAACACCAAGGCAGAAGCTGAGAGATAAGACAAGATTAAAAGACAAACATAAAACACATTGTATTTGCCATGGGTGGCATCTGACAGGACGGGTGCCCAGCAGCAAGGTTCAAGATGAGGTCAGAAATTGTAGTCTGAAGGAGTTTGAGGCTAAATAAGTGTTAAATACACTTAATCCAGAGTTCATGTCTTCCAATTGCCCATATTTTCTAGAGAATAATCTAAATATTGATCAAACTCATTCTTTCTCATTGTTTATACCATGTATGTCCTGAGTAATGTGTAACACTTCCGCTACCTATACATTTTCACTTATATTTTAGAAAGTGGCTTTGTTTTCCTTACTTCCCTCCCAATTTTTGTAAAATGCCCAGGGTCCTGGAGGTCTGGGCCCTTTGTTTAACATTTCTGAAAGCTGACTGTCTGCCTTCACATCCATGTGTGCTGATGTCACACTCTGCACTTGCTGGATGTAAGTTATTACTGAAGATTGGATTTCTTCCCCTGTAATTCCCTTTGGTGAGCCATGCATTACTCTGGCCTTTGTACATTTTGTCATTCTGCCTGATCATTTTTTTGCTATTAAGAACTAAAATGTTTAATTGCTGGAAATTCCACTGATCTTCAGTCAGTTTTTCCCAAATAAATAATACCTGCCATACGCTTGAGGTTGCACCATCATCTGCGTGAGAGGTAGGTTGAATGGTCGGGCCACTGTGGGCTTACTTACCAACCCAGAGCTGAACTCTGAACAGAGGAACATTACATCTTGTCTTCAGGATTCCTGGGAAAATTTACCCCTTGAAAAAACGCTCTTAGAAAAAGTGTGGCATGGGTTTTTCTAAGTCTGGAAAATTATTTCAGCCTTGTTATTTCAGTGTTCCTTTTGCTTCATATTCTTTGTAATGAAAAGTGACAGTTATTTTACATACTGGAAAATCTTGCATGATTGGTCTCAGTTCAGTATCTGCAGGAGGAAATTAAGATTACACTGCTTGCACATTAATGATGAAGTTCCCGTGGCTTTTTAATGACATTTTACTTTAAATACAAAGATACTATTGTTGGTGAACAAGATCACCACAGTTAATCCTAATGATCAGGATCAGATCATATTTGTATTAATGTGATCTGTAATTAAAAACAGCTGCTTTGTAATAGCAATTAAAACATTCCATGAGTAATTAAATGCTGCTTTTTAAAGACTTTTTCTTTGTACTTAATGAATGTCAGGCTGACAGTCAAGAGGGCTGGTGTTAAACAATTTCCTACAAATACTTGTCAGTTACGTTTTTCATGTCAGATAGTTGCCTTTCAGTTTGCACTCTTGGCTCTGCCCTTTTCCTGTGCACTCAGCTGTGTATCTGCAGTTTTACTCCTAAGTGCAGTGGGGAGGCCATTTCCTTGCTCAGACTCTGTTTTTATATTCATGCATATATTTCATGCATGGTTTTTTCTGGTGTTGGATATTATTTATTTCACCATTCTCCCCTGCTCTGCCCCTCCAAATGCCTGGAACAGCACTGAAAGTAAATTTACTTTCTTGCCCCATGCAATATCATCCTTTTTTTCGTTCCTTGCTCAGCAGCCTGTTGCTTTGTACATACTTGGAGACAAGATGTGTTTAGAGCTTCAGAAATTTCATTGCCAGCCAGTTCACAACATAAATGGAATTATATTGTAAAAAGTATCGTTTCTTTACAGGAGATTGCATTAGAATATGGGCATTGCATGGAATAATTAGTATTGCAAGCAGTTGTAGCTCATCATCTCGATCTGCTCTGAGTTTGGTCCCTGCCCCACAGGGAACACTGTCGTGTGTTTTGTGAGCAGGGCTGTGCTGGATCCGTGTGGGGCTCGCCAGGAGTGAAAGACTTTCTCCTGTCCATCAACTTCTGGATGGGCACTGCCAGAATTTCACCTTATCTGTAAAACCAGCACTGAAGTAATACTCCTATGTGTGGGAACAGGCTTGTTGACTGTAGAGAACAGAGGAATGTGTATTTATAGACGTTGTGTAACGTTGCAATTGTCATTCCCTCTCTCTGTGAACAATTGATGGCAGATAAGATGAACAGGGGTTTTTCAACCACTACTGTCTTGCAGCAATATTCTGTGTCAGTGGGGATTTCTGGCCAGCTAGCCCACATTTATTCACTAACTGCAAAGGAAAAAAATAATTCAAGTGCCTCTTTACTTGTTTTAATCACGTCTATAAAATTAACACGAACCACTTGTTTGCTGGAAGCAGCCCAGCTCATGCCTTCAGTCAAAGAGTTAAGGATGATAACAATCTTGTTGCTCTTTCCAAGACATTCATTATCTTGGAGATTTCAACGCAGAGAAAATGTTGCCTAACAGATTCCTAAGTCTGCTCTTTTTTAAGTTCCTTGGGCAATTCGAGGAGCCAATAATAGCCTGTGTACATTTTAACAGTCATTCAAAGTCTTTACTTTCAGAAGAATGTAAAATTTGTTTGGGCATAAGCTGAGAATCTGGGTCATAGACAGAGACGCTCGTTGTTTGTTCTCGATGAAGGCTTTTGCTGCTCAAAAGGACACCCGGGAACTGAGCTAAGTGAAGGCGACAGCTCATTCTCGGCTTTCAGCGCCTGCGAAACGCAGCCCTTCGCGTGCGGGTTTGCAGCCGGCTTCGGCTCGCGTCAGGTTTCTCCAAACCTGCTCGGCTCACATAATTTCATGCTGATAAAGAGTAAGAAGGGGCAGCACTTTGCGATGCGCTGGCGAAGATCGGGAGCCCGGAGCGCGCTGAGCCCGCCGCGCTCGGAATTGCGATGCGGAGCCCGCTGGGACAGCTCCTCTCGGGCCGATTGTTTCCTTTGTGTCACAGGGCTCTTTCCCCTCCTTCCTGTTCGCCGTGCAGCCCAGTGCGGGGCTGCATTGATATTCCGGCCGGCTCGAGCTCGGGCAAACACTGCTGTGCCCCCGTGGCGAGCACGGGGCCGTGCTTCGGCATCGTCCCCGTGCTGCTGCTCCCGGAACGTCCCGTGCAGCCTGCCACCGCGACGGGCTTTTCCAGGACAGCGCTCAGGCGTCCGTGGCTGTGACAGGCTGCGTCCCTGGGAGGCGATCCGCTGCCGGCAGCTGTGCGCAGGGACCGCGAGTGCGGGCGCCTGCTGGGTGTGCATCTTTCGGAGCAGCAGCGTGTCACTGAGAGAGAGTAGCTCATCAGGCAAAACAGGACACCGAAAGTCTTTTCTCTTGGATATATGGAAAGCACCAACCAAAGGGCCAGAGCCTGCAAAATGACAGTACTTAATCTGTCCCCATCGCTAAAGGGGCACAGAGTCTCCTTATATTGCTTCATGTGGATGTATCTGTCCTTACAAACCAATGGATTAGAAGCTGTTAGCTTCAAATCTGTAATACCAACGGCTCCCTTAGGCTGATTTCTGGCAGTGCCCTCATCTCTGCAGTTTGTGCATCCTACGCGAGATTTTAGGTAGAGATTTTCTTCCTTTCAAACCCTTGCAAATATCACTCTGCTGAAGCGTTATTATTATGTTGGTGAACATGTAGCATTATAATTGTCAGGTGTCACTTTGATATTTGGGATGGTTGGCATAGTAAAATTACTAATGAGAAATACATGTTTTGAAAGATATACATAGGGTGATGTGTGAGCTATCATTGTGCTGTCTCTGCAAATGAAACTGTGTTCCAGCAATCAGAAAATCCTCAAAACAGTTTCTTTCTGAAGAATTACAGTGCATTACAGTAGTAGTATGTGCACCAAGGTTGCTGTAGATTATTAAATATGCTTGTAAAAGAGAACATTCCTGTGTATAAAAGACTAAGTCCTGTCCTGCATACCAGGTTTGAGATATAAAAACAGAGGGGGAAACCTGTGGCTGAATTTCCCATTGATTCCATGAGAGAAAGCACTGCTGAATGTGTGGAGTCACTGGCAGCTTGTCCCTGGAACTGAAACGTGTCTTTGCCTTTGCCCCATCACAGTGTTTGGTGTGACTTGATGAGTGCTGCAAAATCAAGAAGAAAAATCCAAAGAGCAACTGTGTAGAAGGCCAAAGATAGTACTCTCATCCTGCAATCATCCTTCCACTGCCCATTTAATTCCAATTAAGTGGAAATAATGCCACTGTTGAGTATTGTCACTGGTATATTCCCTCACAGCATGTTCTGGACTAATGCTGGTGCTATAGAAGACAACTTACCAAAATCTCCGATAAATCTGATGAAATGCACACAATATCTATTTGTAGATGCAAATTTAAAGTTTCCAGCTCACTTTACATTATTTTTCTGGTTTAGAATAGAATGGTATGGGGAAGGCACAAACAAGAAATTGTTGATAGGCAGGACCCATTTTTCATCGCTGTTTCTCTGCCTTCCATTTTTCTATGCTCTAACATAATAGTGTTCATTAAAACAATGGAGTATACTGTGATTTGATTTTCCTGTGTGGCAGAGTCTGTGGGCAGTGCCTGAGTTAACATTACACTGTGCTGTCCATCTGGTTCTGTCAGCTGAGGAGGTGGATGTGCAGGGATACGAGCACCGACTGTGGGGAGGGAGTCCTTGTTTCTGACAGAACTGAAGGTGAGGAGTTATGGAAATACAATCGTCGTTAATGCAGTGTAATTACAAATAACTGCTTTGACAGCTCTGTGCTTGCAGCATGAGAGGAAAGCTGCTCTGTGGCTGAAGAAGGTTGAGCGCTGTACAATCTGGTGTTTGGCTCGGATGTAGTCAGTATGTTTAGGATGGTACAGAAAAAGGGTTTGGTCCCCAAAATGAGCATCTATTCAAGTAAGGGAGGAGGGCAGTTTCCTAGAAAACTTTTTGGTGTCTTTTCCTGATGCATATATTCTTCGTGATCTTTGCTGGAGCCAATAAAATGACAAGATTCTGAACTTAAATTAGGTGCATTGTTTTCGGTATCGGAAATTTTTATTTTGCTCTGTCTTTTAACTCCAGCACTGTCATCTTTCATCACGTTGTTAAAACTGCTCATTTGCATAGCTCTGAATGAATTTGCAAGAACTGAGAATGCAGCACCACAGCACCCTTGCTGAGGCCAGGTCCTGGGCTGAATTTTCAGGAAGGCTGATCTGCTGGCAGGGTAGCTAAGGAGGTAGGTGGCAGAGCCCATAATAATCCTCTGGGTTCTTCAGGTTTTATTTTATGAATGTAACTGCTGGTCTTGCAGAAGAACTTTCTGTGAAGACACAAACCCAGCAGCGGGTAGCTGCTGCTCATCTGCAGTCCCCTGCAGTAGTCACACGTGTGGAAGTGTTAATATTTCAGTCTCACCCAAAACAAGAGGAAATATGGAGGCTTTTCATTTCTACGTGCATGGTTCAAAGACTCCTTGTGATGCTGGGGAAAAAAGATGTGAATGAATCTATTTCTTTTAGTGTTGCTCATATTAATAGGCTTTGCTCTTCATGCTTGTTGTATTGTAATTCTGATTTAACAACATTTATCAGCAGAAGATCACTGCAGGGCCTTTAATGATTGTAGTTGTTCGAGCTGATAGTCTGAGACTATTAAATAAGGTCCAATTACTTCCCATTTATTTGTGTTGTTTTTTCCCTCCAAGTAACAAAATGTAATCCTGAAGTTCATTGTTATTCTTTGCATTGTATTCATCTAAACAGATTTTCTACCTAATTAAGGCTGAATACGTTTCTGCTAAACTGACCGTATTTTACAAGGATGTTGTCATTTGTATGTGAGGGCGTCTTTGGTTTCTACCATCCATATTTTGATTATGTTTAATTTCTATGGCTGCCAGAGATCTATTGTGTGTCTCAGCAATTCACCCTGGGCCGCTCAAGATTATTTAGATTGGAGTTGGAATAGGCCTCCTGATGAATTTAGTTGGAATCTAGTTAATAACAAGTCACCAGGAAGCAATTTCAAGTGTTTACTACTGCTCTGAAAGATATAAAATCTATATTGGCTGAATTCTGGATGAAAGCAGTAGAGATGAAAGCAGGGGAATTCAGTTCAGATTAACCGTGTTATTTTTTTATGGGGTAGGTCATTGAGAGGGGAAGGTAAAAAAATGAGGATGAAAGGTTGGCTGGTAATGGGTATTCAGTGTGGTTATCGTGTCCGTAGTTTAAACATGTAAATGATTGAGCTTCACCCCTGTTCTCACTTTGTGTTATTTATTTACATAACATCTCTTTGGGGCACCTTTGTCAAATAATGAAGCAGTACAATTTGGTGAGAAATAAAACCACAGAACATCTCACATTTTCCCTTCAGTATGGGAATAGCCATCAGGAAAACAACCATGTAGATGTATCAGTTCTTGGCCTTACCTGCTGAACTCCTGTTAAGAAGCTGCGGGGCATTAATTAGTGTCTGCTGCCGCTCTGCCAGCTCTTTGCAGCAGAGGGTCCTGTTCAAGGATCACAAAGTATAGACTCTGTTATAAAAAGTCACTTAAATACCTTTCCCTTGAGAGAAGCCCGACTTCCTCCTAAGCTCCTTCACATCTGAGCTCTTTGTTGGAAGGACTGTAAGATCCACCTTCTCTTGGGGAGAAGCTGTAGGAAAATAAACCTCCAGGGTTTTCCTGAGCTTCCTCAGAAGCTGCATTTTGCGCTGTCAGGCCAGTCCTTCATCTCTTTCCTGGTTTTGTGGTGAATTCTGTTTAAAGATGTGGTTATGCTGAAGTGGATCCAGGAGGCTTTAATGGGTGATGTTCCAGGACAGATGCTCAAATGAACGGCCTTTTGAGGGCTCGTTTTCCTGGGCACTGAGCAGTGTGTTGTGTCATGCAGGGGTGGGTTCCTCTGCCCACACCCAGGCAGAGCAGAGCAGAGGTGGGTGCTGATAAAATGTGTGTGTGTGCAGACAGAGGAGCTGCCCCAGCCCAGCGAGCGCTGCTCTTGTGCTGGTCAGGCGCGCTGGGAGGGAGCTTTGCCAAAGAACGGCTCCTGCGCAGTCTGGAGTCCCAGTGAGACCCAGCATCGTTAAAAGGGAACAAAATGTGTGAAGTGGGGGCAGTTACTGCTTGTAAATCGAGTTCTGTTACGGATTGAATAAATCTGACAGGTCTGTGCTGTCAAAGCCCCAACTTTCCTGAGAAGTTTAAATTAGCAGAAAACAAAGTGGTCGATTTTGGAAGCACTATGGATACGGGCTTTCACAGCTCCCTCTAGCAGTATTCCAAACTTTTTAATAACTAGATGAACATCTGAAATTACTGTTGCTACAATATGGCTTTTTGTACCGTTACTGTGCTAAGCTGGAACAAATGTGAAAATCTGTTTGGTCTCTTGAGGGATGCAATATTATTTTACTCCCTAATCTAAATCACTCTCAAAGTAAGTCATATGTTAGTAAAAACCAGAAAAACTCTTTTGAGGAAAGCAGCCAAAGTTGTGAAGCTGTTTTCATTCGATTTCAAACCAGAACATCTTCCCTTAATGTATGTATGTCCAAAGGGATAAAAGCAACTCCTATTAATGATGTTTTTACGATGTTGTTTCTAGTGCTTTGGATCACACTGCTTAAATTGACGTTAAGGAAAAATAAAAGTGGATGGTAACGGTTTTGGAAAGGAAGGGAAAAATAATCCTCCAAACAATCCCTTACCAGTGCAGATGTTCCACTGAGGGGTCCCCTGTGCACGTGGTGGTGGTCCATCTGTTACTCTGCATTTTGAAGTGCCAAGTGTTGCAATAGTTTTGGGCTGGCTGTGCCTGTGTCTGTTAGTGCTGAACCTGAAGGAATCATGCTTTTTCAAGCATCAGAATCCCCCTTTTAACCCAAATGATCGCTTTGTCTCATTTTCCTTTTACATAACAGTAAATACTGTGTTTGAAGCAATTACATCTTTTATCTTTGCCAGCTTGCAAGTCAATAAACTTTTCACCTTTTGCATCTCCCTCTCTAATGAAAGGCATAAAGTAACATAATACATTTCTCACAAAATGTTTCTCCCAAGTCTTCAGCCACTGACAATTAAAGTACAATGTACTTATTGCAGCAAAACAGAAAAGCATATGGAAAAGTATAACTACATTAACATCTGCTGCCTTTCCTCCATCTGCTGTCTTTGGCCACGCTTTTGTTCAAACCTGCCAAACGTCCTCATTTTCCAAGGGTCTCATGGCACACCAACCACATCTTCAGTTAAAGTTCCCAGTTTCTTGTTTGTTTTGATGGCACAATGGGATGTCTGCTCTGCGTCCCTGTGGCTGCATGAGGGCTTCAAGCACAGCAGTGGTGGTTTTACAGTTTGAAAGATGTGAGTGTGGCAGGACAGGAGACAATGGGGTGACAACAGCGTAAATTTTGTAGTTCTGGAGGCAAAAGGTTTCCATTTCAGCTGAGAAACAGCCTTCAAATGCAGAAACATAAGAGCAGAAAAAAAGATTTAATTGTAGAGATGCCATCCTCTGACTCCTCTGGCAATTGGAAGGTGTCATTATTGAAATAATTAACAAGCACTACAAAATAATATGTCACAGCTGTGATTAATATTGAACAGAAACTTGTTTTAATTATCTTTTCATAGTTCTGTTTAAATTCTTCTCGGTCACAGGACAGGTAAAATAGATGGTCCTGTGAAAGCTGACCAGCTCTCTGAGGCTCTGACATGTGATGCATATTTTGAAGCTGTTCCCAACCTCTGGGAGCTGTGAGCTGCTTTGGATGCTGAACAGCTCACCCCAGCACAGCAGTGAGTGCCTGCCTCAGCTGTGTGTGATCCTGCTGGCTGCCCAGGCATTGCATATTTTCACATGAACTCAATAATTGTGTGCTTTACTGTGTGAAAGGAGGGAAAATAAATAGTTTTTTATAGTACAGGTGTTTGATTTGTAGCTGGTCCTCAAGGCCAGCATGTCCAGTACTCTGTATGTAGAGGGAGATCTCTGTGTTTTGTTGTTGCTCTGTGTGTGCACATGCATATTTCTGGCTTGTTTTCCTGTGTCTTTGAGGTTCCAGGCTTTGCCAGAGGAAGAATATGAGAATATGTTCTCAGTACAAAAAGACAGCAAATCCTTCCGTGCTGGGGAGAAAAGGAGTTGTCAGATAAGCCCTAACTGTGAACATTTGCCATTCAGGGCCTGGTGGCACACGGTCCATCCATCTGTGTAGTATTTATAGGACTTTGCTGATAAAAAAATCGTACAGTGAATAACTTTTCCTAAGAAGGGAGCATTTTCTTATTGTCAGGAGGAAGTGCTCTGCACAGTGCCATGAACACCTCTGGCAGATAAATGCAAGCTCCTGTTGTGTGCCTTAGTGAACTGATGGGGGTTTTCTTTAGCGTGCCCTACAAAGCCTTTCCAAAGGGAGCCGTGCAGCAGCACTGTGCCCCGGCAGGTGTGGGGCAGGCGATGCTGGGCAGTGCCTGCCCGCAGGAGCCGGCTCTCCCTTGGCTTTGGTGCCTCCAGCCGGGTCCCTCAGCCGCGGTCTGCGTGCCCTTGCTGCCTGCAGAGCTGGTGCACCCCAGCCTGCTGATGTTTGGGTCTCTGCTGACGTAAGTGCACATTAGGTTCTCTCTCTGAAAGCAGAATTGAAATTACCAGTCATATTGCCTAGTGCAGGCTGGTGGCAGAGGGGCTCCTTTGGGGCAGTGGGAAGCTCTGTGAGCTGTACCTCGTGGCTGTGCAGTGCGTCCTGCGGTGCGATTCCCCGCTGAGGAATGGCTGCCTTGTCGGAATTTTCCCGTGCCCAGTATTGGAGCCATAGTCTTTAACCTCCTGCCTCTGGCACACAGGATGCAGCACTGTAGCTGAAAGATTACAGAGAGTTTGTGACCTGGGCAGCCCCAAATGCACGTTTGTGCTTGAGCGTGCTTAGCTCGGATGCAAATGCAGGTGACAGGTGCGAGCAAAGCACGTGAAGAGAGGCAGTGTGCAGGTGTGTGAGCTTACCTGGGGTCTGGCTGAACTGCTGCGGGTTGTGCTTGCAAAAGCCTCTGGGAGTGTTAACAGGCTGTCATTAAAATCCATTTGTCATTACAGACAGCTGTGAGGTTCTTCCAAATGCTCTGCATTTGTGCTGGGTACGGCGCGCAGCAGCAGCTGTTGTTGGCTCTGTAGTAGGTGACAGCAGCAATTCATTCCATGGCTCCCTCAGCAGATTGCAGAGTCTCTGCACAAACCCAGGCTGTCCCTGCTGAGATAGATGGGACTTTGAATTCAATCAGGCTCAGAGTACCTAAGCCCCAGACCCTCAATCACTGCAGATGCAGTGGCTAATACACCAAAGAGCAAACGTTGGGTCTGACAAACTTCAGTGCAACACACCAGAGGTGGAGTCTGGAGAATTGAAATCTATGTGTTCAACAGGGAGCAGAATTTGGAGCAGAATTCGGATTCTCTCATTAGATAAAATGGCTCTGAGCTTAAAATGTTATTTTTGCATTACTATTATAGTATTATTTTTAGCATCAATGGCAATCAGTATGTAATTGGCAGTGATCTCATGCACACTCCTGGGTACAGACTGTTCTTTCCCAGTCTTGGAGTATTTGCTTGTTATTGCACACGCTTAGAAGAGGCCCCACAGTCATTAAAACTTCCCTGCCAGGGCTTTTGCCGTTGAGTACTCAGCAGTTAACCTCTCCTTGTGTCTTCTGAGAACCAGATTAAGTTAGGACAGAACATTTCTGCTTGTGGAAGTCCTTCTCCTAGGCCTGTGTTCTGTGACAGACGTCCACAGTGTCACAGTTCATCCTGGAAATGGGGTGCTGCAAAGTCTCCAGAGGTTTCTTTACAGCATCTTCCAGTACCTGAAGCAGCTACAAGAGAGCTGGAGAGGGACTTTGTTCAAGGGCATGGAGTGACTGGACGAGCTCTGATTCTTCTTCTACTTGAATGGACCTGTGTTTCTATATAAATGCTATTCTTTTCTTTTCCTTAAAGAAGTAAGACTGAGAAAAGAATTGATGCTTGCCTTTAAACGTTAGAATTTTATTTAAAAAAAATATTTATCCCCGAACTAGAAATATTTTGCTTGTTTGAAAAAAGTTTGGATTTTGGTTTGTGAGTTGTTGTCCAGTGTTGGGTTATTTTTTTAACTCCTTTGCATTCCTCTGTGTAGGACAGCTAGAGCTAGTTGCAAATTAGACATTTTCATGGAGAGAGAATCACTCTATTCACTCACTAAACAACCTCTTCTAATGAATAAACTATTCAAACATTTCTCATTGCTGAGCTGCAGAGGTCAAACTGATTCTGACTCCCTGCGTGGCCTGGGATAAGTCATTATCTCCCTCTCCTTTCTCTGCAAACCCTGACTGTTACAGTTCCTCTCAGAAGAGGTGTGAGAAACAATTAGCTCAGGCTGATGAAATGTTTGGAATGCAGAATGTGGTTGATAGGTGCTAAAAGATGCTCCCATCAGTCATCATTAGCGATGCTGTCATTTCCCTGCCTCTCATTTTTGGTTCGGTGTTCCACAAGGGGGAAGGAAACAGGACAGACTCAAAAAGCCTATCAATATTTTTATTCCTGTCTTCAGATGTTTTAATAGCAATTCATCATTGATTTTATCTGCTACTGATCACTTTTGCAAACAGACATTTCTGTGTCTGTGGGTCTAAAACTTGTGTCCCCCACAAGTTTCCACAGTAGGAGCAAAGGCAGCTCAACCTCACCCACCTCTGGTGCAGACAAATATTTTACATGGTCTGTTCCTTTTCCTTTATATTACAGATTTTGAATGTTGCAGCATTAAGGGCTGTTTATCTAAGAGCGTTGAGAGGAGGAACGTGATGGTTAAGGGCTGACACATGTGGAAACTAAACAAACAAACAAACAAAAAAAGGCAAAATTAGGAGGGGTTTGTTTTGTAGCAAAGTTACTTCACTGAAAGAAAGCTCAGGCTCCGTTCAGGTGGTGGTTTCTGCAGAGCAACAAGGCAGTTCTGGGATACCAAACTGTGATTGTTAATCACAAGGACTGAAGGAAAGCACTGAAGAACCTGCTTTTGCTCCCTTGAAACCCGTATCTGTTTTCTCATGGATATTTAATGGTGTCAGGGTGAAGTGTCTGGTTAATCACTGCTCACAAACCTGTATAAAAGCTCCCTGCTCCGTCTGAGATAGGGCTTGGACTCTGGCCCAGTGAGGAAGAGATGCCAGTGCAGGTGACTTGGGCACCCCAGGGGCCTCTCAGCTGCTGTCTGCTGCAAACCCCAACACAGGGATTTTTTGCAGCGTGTTGGATTGTAACTGATCTGTGTTTCCATGTAAGAAATGCTTGTAATGTGTGGGATGTGACTGTTTCAGTAAGATGAGTATAATTTTTCTCCCCATTTATAGGATGGCTATTTTTCCCACCGACCGAAGGAGAAAATGCGGACAGACAGCAATAATGAAAATTCGGTCCCCAAGGACTTTGAAACTATTGATAACAGTAACTTTGCTCCCAGGACTCAGAGGCAAAAACACCAGTCTGAGCTGGTGAAAAAACCCCTTAGCAAACAAAAGGAGCACTTGAGAAAGAAACTGGAAGAGGACAAGATGAAGGAGAACTTGCTGCTGGGGAAGAACTCCAACGAGGTGGTGCAGTTCAGCGATCACCCTGCAAAAAACAGCAGCAACAGCAACCGCCTGAAGGAGATTGACAGCCCCCCCAAGCATCTTCTAAAACCAATTGAGAGCAGCTTCCCTGAAGTGAAGTACGAGCAGCCGGCCCAGTGCGAGGTGACGGGCAAGGAGGCCATCTCAGCCCTGTCCCGCGCCAAGTCCCAGCAGTGCCGCCGGGAGATTGCCGACGCTTACTGCCAGCACCGGCTCGGGAAGCTGATGCCGGAGCAGGTGACGCGTTTCTGTGCCCTGGAGGGTAAGTTGGGAGGGGGAGGAGGAGAAACAACACGCTGTCTTGGGGGAAGCATCCTGTGTAATTGGAATGGCCTTCTGATGACAAAAATGGCTTTATTGCGGGAATGTGTAATGGGCTCAGTCCCTGGAAACAAGGGAGGCTTTGAGGATGTTTTTAACGGGATTATATGGATGTCACAAGATTCTTGGTAGATTCCTGTAGAATTCACTTCCAGCAGATTTTTATTGCACAATGGGATGTAGGTATTCAGATGCTACTCCTGTTTCTTTTAGTTCTTAACCTGTAGACACAGAGAAGCATAGTCAAAATCTTGTCATGCTGTGCAGGAGTTGTGTGCTTTTTGGTCATCAGAGAACAGCCCCTGTGAATTTTGGAGCTTTATGCTAACCAGTACATGAGTGGCATTGCTGTTATGGCTGTATGGCTGTTTTTCTGTCACAGTGGAGTCCTCAGCATTTTGATAACCCAGGTAATTATCAGAAGTATAGTAAAAAAATTCCAAAAGCACAGGGAAAATCCAATTTTGTGGCTGACTTCTATTTTTAATGTTCCTGAATCAGCAAAAGTTATTTTCAAAATCACTGCTGGAGAGTCAGTTGCCTCTGCTGGCCTAAGCCAAGCTTTGGTTTGTTGTTTCGGTTTCTCCATGCCCTCAGATCACGAGTTACCTCTCAGCTTGCTGTCAGTTTGCATGGCCAAGCTGACCTTTTCCTACTTTTGAAAGAGCGCTTCACGTGCCAGCTGTAAGCTCTCCATAGAGTAAAGTGCCTTTTTAAAGAAAATAGCATTGATCGGTTGATCACGGTGGGTATCGATCAAGGAGCAGCGTTACCACAGCAGCATTTGTTCATCCGGCAGCCCAGAGTCCCCAGGCTGCGAGTGGCCCATGCTCAGAAGGATATGCCGTGTCTTTGTCCAAGCTGGAAGTGCAGAGGGAATTTATAAACCAGAGAACAGGTCTTGCTTTGAGACTGTAGAACGAACATGGGGATCCATGGGAACCAGGGGGTGTGTAGCTCCTTTCGCTGGGAACATCCTCGAATGCCTTGTTTGCTGCACCCTCACAAGGCAGTGCTCACTGCAGGGTGATTTCAGTGTGGTGGAGAGAAGGGTAGTGTTGCTATTACACAGATTGGGAGGTTCCATTCCCTGTACAGACAGTGAAAAAGAGGAGCTGCCCCAGAGAATGCATCTAAAAAAGCACATCTCCCTGTAACTAGGCTTTTAATTTAGATGGTGCATCTTGCCAGGATGAGTGGTCTGAGCACCCCCATTCCCCACCCCAGCGCATCTGTGACTGTTTTTTTGGTTTTTTACCACGTCTCTTTTGGTGTTTTTTCTCCCTTTCTTACCATGGTAATGCTCCAACTCGTTAAGCTGGGTGGGCAGACACTGGAGAGAAGGGATTAATGGAGCAGGCAGAAGACACGGTGTTCAGTGGGGAGAAGGGGATGGGCCAGCTCAGGCTGAGGGGAAGAGAACAGCAGAGAGCTGAAGCAGGCGGCAGTAACAGGGTGAGCATGGGCGAGTGCCCCTGGCACCGCTGGGGTGCCGCTGCTGGAACCCACTGTGATGAGCACGTCCTTGCCACTCCTTCCCTCTCCTTCCCCTTCTTCCCTCAGGGCAGGCAGTCAGCTCTGGTCTGTGAGAAAGCTGAGGGAGGTCAGCACCCTGCAGACACTGCCCTGCGCTTTGGGGGCCGGGGACACGTCTCAGCCATGGGATCAGTGCTGTGAAGGCTGCGCAGGTGAATGGATCCCACGTGCAGATGTGCAGGGGGTGTCCTGGCCGGCGCTGGAGGCTGTATTGCCACGGGTGGGGGTGGGCACACACTGCAGGTTTTGCACACACCTATCTATGGTTCCATGCCCTGCTTGGTAGTCTGTGTCCCAGGGGTGCAGGGTGACTTTGCAGGAGTTTTAAACAACTGCCATCCTTAAAAGGAGGTTTCTCAAGGAATATTTATTGCTTCTTTTTAAATACAGGATTTCTCTCTTATGCCCTGCAGTCAGGATAGTAGTGTGGTCTTAGAACCAAGAACCTTTTACACTTGAAGCCTTTCAGCATGTATGTACGTTGCACATTGGTATAAATGCTTCCATTGTAATGTCACAGTAAAATTCTCAGGAAAACTGGGAGCTACAAATATGATTAGAAAAATGAAGAAATTGTCCAAATATGATTAATTTAGGAAAAAACTCATGTGGTATGGATATATACCACATTAAAAAATTAGATGTAAAAAGATTGTGTCCAAAAATTTTTCAGTTTGCTGAGCTAGAGTTTCATTTTGTTTTTTATTTTAAGTGGTGACACTTGTTTAAAAAGAAGAATTGAGAGACATGTTAACCTAGCCAGATGGATACCCGTGGAAAATGTTGATTTTTCTTTGCCTCAGGGTTATTTCCTCCTGCCCATGCTGACAGCTGAAGTTAACCACTTCAGCTGCCAGATTTCCTTGGCAGAAAGTGTGGACATCCTGTGTCCCATACGAGGCTGCTCTGGAGCAGACTGGGGAGCTTTGCCGTGGGGAAGTGGCAGTGCAGCAGTGTTTGGAATGGGACACGAGTCGCTGATGCAGGAAGCACCAGTGCCAAGGAGATGGGATCACCAAACCCACAGAGGAGATCCAGACTCTGAAGTCATTTCCCCAGGGTTTGAATACAGAACTGTCAAGACAGACATGGGGGAACCCCAAAACTGAAAGTGCCCAGTGCCTGCTGGAAGGCCTTGTGTGTGTGTAACTTGGTGGGTCCCTTGAATGGTACAGCCCTGTTAAAGACACGTTGTCTGGGCTTCAGTGTGTTGTGGTCCCATCCTTCTCCTCCCACTGTGGAATGTAAATACTGCTGTTCTTCACTCCCAGAGTGACTCCATCCCTCATGAAAGGTGACTTCAGCAACTCTGGAGGTCCTTGAGAGGAGTTGAGCTTGGTTAGGAGATGTCTGTGAGGTACTGGACATCAGCTTTTGGGATGTAAGACACCCCATTGTTAGGATTGCTGGTAGGGGATGTGGGTAGAGGCCTTGGCACTTCATGTATTAAAAAAGCGATCTGGTGTTTTTCAGCAGCAGTCTGGGGTCTGAGTCTGTGTATTCAGCGTGTGAGTGTTGTTCCCTTCAGTTTGGTTTGAACAAAGGTTTCCTGTCTGTTTCCAGCAAAACTGTGAAGTATAAATATTTATGTGTTGGAGCAGCACATTCATCCATGATCCCAACCTATAAACGTGTTCCAGGCGCTCTGGTTTCCATTGAGATGTCATCCAGCGTTTAATCCCCTTGGATCTTGTCTCAGCTGATCAAAACCATGATGCTGCTAAGTGTAGCCATCAATCATGGACAGGACTCCATCCAGCTGGATTGTCATAAATGTTAAGTGATACATTCACTTCAGTGGTTATCAATGAGAACAGGATCATACAAGCTGTTTCTTTTTAAAGTATTTTATTGTTTCCAAAGGCAGCAGGCAAAGGAAGTTGATTACAGGGATTTTCAGTGATAAAAGAAAGGGTTGTTAAAACCAAGGGTGTGATATTCCCTGTCTGAAGTGCAGGTGTTGTTTCCCTGAGTGCTGCAGTCCCTCTGAGGGCATTGCTGCTGGGGCACTGGAACAGGACATGGCACCTTCACCAGTTACCTGACTTGCAGAGCAGGTGAGCTGGCATTTCCCTGCAAGCTGCTCCTAAAGACACGGCACAGATGCTGTGGCACAGATTGGTGTCAAAGGCTTTAGGTGCAGCCGTACCCAGCCACGGCTGAGATCAGGGCAATGGGCAGCTTGCAAACCTCCCTTCTCTCAGAAGGGAACGTTGGCCTTCGTGGAAGTGTGTTTTGGGGAAAATGCATTCAGCAAATGTCAGAGGGGAAGTGAAGGTTCAGCACAGGGTTAGATGGGGAAATAGCAAATCCAGTCCTGTGCAGGTTGAGGAGAAGATACAGGGAGACATCCTCTGGGGAGTTCCTTTCTTCCCAGGAGATCAGCAACCTGTGGACAGCGTGGCAGATGTTTCCTTGCTGGGGCCATCTCTGGCCTAGTCCTGTGCTGCAGCCCCCGATCTCCTGGTGTCCCAGCCTGTCTTCTGCTCACCAGAGCTGTCGGTGGATGTGGACCAGCTGCCTCCCCTCTTTGTCCGTCATCATGCATGGTCCTCCTCTCGTGCAGAGGTGCTGGGAAGAAGCAGAAGTTTAAATGGGAGTTCTTGGCTCTAAAATACCCATCACTCTGTACCTAGACCAAATCCCCTTGGACAAAGCCCGAGTGACCTGATCTGTGCTGCGTTACCCGCGCAGAATCCATTATTCCTGTGGGCAGGAGCACAGTCCTGGCACGGCCGCTGTGACCCTGCCCAGCAGCAACGGGCAGCAGTGCAATTGCAATTGCACCACTCCACATTTCAACATGGTACTGAAATTGGGATTTCTACTTACTGTCCCCCTGCTGGGGTGGAAAAAGCCCAGCTGCTGACCTGGTGGCTGGATTCAGTCCCCGAGTTCTCTGTTTGTCACCTCCCTGTGGATCGTGGTAGTTTGCAGCCCTGCACCCCGGCCTTGCGGGGTTGCTGGATGGACACAGAGCACAATTCCTGCTTGGTCATTGCCACCAGGTCCAGGAGCCACTGCGGGCACTGTCCCAGCTGGTGTCTGCACCAGGCCTCCTCTGGGCCAGCCTCTCTCAGCTGCCACATCCCCAGGGGGCCCTGGCCTCATCCTTACCATTAATTACCTCTGGGTTTGTCCTTGACCCAGATCTGTGGCCCTGATAGACCAAAGGTACCTTGCAGGTTTTTAGGGAAGTGTTTTCTAAGATGTAGCTCTAACAAATGAGAAGTCCCTAGGAAAGCAAAGAGCCTCAAGTGATCCTGATTTATTTCCCCTGGGCTTTTCTGTTGTCTTTTCTTAGTTTTTCAATCAAGCAGGTTTTCCGCTGCCTTCATCCCTGTGGGGTAAACCCAACTTATAATAAAGTGGGAAAATAATCAAGCTGCCCTCATTCAAAATCATTTATCAGCACTGAAAGAGTTTTTTGCAGATCAGACTGCCGTCTCCCTGGTTGCTTATTGATAATGCTGCTCTGGCTCATTGAAGCAAGTTCTTTCAGCGTCTTAGAGGCTGCTGGGAAGAAAATTTCCCATTTTATTTTAGAAAACACAACCTGTTGGTTTTCAAACTGAGGGAAAGGGGCTCTGGGGCTCTGCTTACCGAACAACACACACGTAATAGCGATCTGAATGTCTATAATGTTTTTATCTGACGACTTCAAAGCACTCAGCAGAAAGAGGTGTGATTTGCAGGAAGGAAGAGGATAAGCCACTAAGATGCCAAATACTTGTAGGGTGGAGCAGAGCTGTTCTTCAGGGCGTGGAAATGAAAGCATCCTCTACAGAATTTTAAAAGAATGGGAGCTGTAACGAAGCAAATAGAGGATTTCACCTGCTCAATATGCATGTGTGCACACAGTGACATATAAATACGTGGTTTGTTTAGCTTTTAAGGTCTTGGCAGTGCATTTTTGGACTCACTGGGTTTGATCTACAGATCACTGAACCCCAGATTTGTCTTTTTCTGCTGGTTTCAGGATTCCAAATGACATTGGCTGCTGCTGCTTTCCTGTGTGTGTAATCTGTTAGTGTGACAGAATCACTGTGGTGAGCTGTACACGGTTTAAGGAGCATGTAAGAGCCACTGCACATGCAGCCCAGACAGCATTTTAATTTGCTGCACCACAGATGACTCTGGTTGCAGTAAATTTACTGTGAGTAGACTAATTGCAAAATAACCCTAATTGAGTAGTTATCAGCAAACAACATCCTGTGGAACAAAACTGCTTACAATTAATAGCATTTAAGCCATGCACTGGTATTCTGCAGAACGCTGGGATGTAATTACGCTGTGTACAGAGATTGTGTTCTCTTCTGGAAACCATGTTTCCAGCACTGCTTTCATTATAAAGGGCCGCTTCAAAATTCAGTACTTGCATTTTGGGTGAAATGAATTTATGAAATAAGTGATGTGTCTCTCCCCTTACGTGTGTGAAGCAGAACCAACTCTAATAAAATCAGTGAAGCTGTGGCACTGTCAGGAGGAAAATGAGATCTCAGGAGGAATGTATGTTGCCAGGGATTCTCAGATTGACTTCTACTATGGCCACATGTGCAAGTTTGGATAGTTAAAACTGGGGTGTAAGGAATGGGAAGATCCTTTGTTGTTGTGGCTGAGGATGGTCCCTGTCTGGCTGTGTGGGTGGGGAGTGCAGTCTCCCCTGGCAGCGATGGAAACGCGGGTCAGTGCAGGGCCCCGAAGGGCACTCGAGCTCCTGCAGCAGTGGGGACGTGCAGACAGCCCCTGCCCTGCTGCTGGGTCAGCCTGCTCATCTGAAGGGACTCATGGGGCAGCCCTGGTGTGACACCTGCCCCTGCTCACAGCTGATCTGCTCCCTGGGCAGAGGGCCAGATGAATGCATTGTCCTTAGAAGCTGGATCTGGCCAGTGGGTCAGAAACTGGACAGGTTTCTGTACCGAAGGAGGATGTGTGCACATCGTGTAAGGGAACTGGAATTGCTGGAAATGTCCTTGTGGCATCCCAAACTAGGGTGACACTGTTGTGCCACCTCCCTGCATCTCTGGGGACAGCTGCACTGTGGAGAACAGGGGACTGGTGTTTCTCAGGGATGTGTGAGATTGTGGCATTGCAGAGCTGAGGGATTCTTCCTCCACAAACAAGGCTGTGGTGAGCACAGGCTGGCTCTGTCAGTGCTGTCTTGCATAGACAGCTTTGGTTTTAGAAGAAATTCAGTGAAGGGAAAACTGTTGGGTGTCTGTGCCAATTAATCCTTTAATTTAAACACAGATAGCTCCTGTCTAGATCATCTGCAAGTTTGGAAGTGGGAGAATGAAATCAGCCTGATGTTCCTGTTGTTTTTTTCTCGTGATGCTGCTGTCTGGTCGTGTTTCTCCAGGGTAGGCCTGTCTGACCAGCCGTGGGTCTGGAGGCTGCAGACCTGGTCGCTGAGAGCAGACTTGCAGAAACCATCTGGCACGTGGCCTCTCAAGGAAATGCTGGGAGCAATGCATGGCACAAGGAGTGGGGGGCAGAAGGGATGGAGAATTTATGGTCAGCAGTCCTAGTTCTCACCAAGCCTCTGTTTTGGAAAATGTTATCGTTTTGTGGAGCATTAAAGGGGGAGCGTGGGCAAGCATGGGAGGGGACAATGGCTGAGTGTGTCCTTGCTGCAAACCTCCTGGGAAGGGCATGAGCGTGGCAGAAGCTCAGTGAATATTTTGATAAAGATTACTGTGTATGTACAGAGATGAAAGAAAAGTACTTAAGCGATCGTTCATGCTTCCCAGTGATCCTAAAATGTGTGGACAGAGTGTTGGTGGGGAAAGTCAAATACAACTGTGGCTAAAGAAAACTGTTGGTATGAAGGTGTGAGCTGGGGGGAGTGGGGAGAAGAATCAGGAGGACCAAGAAACCCAACCCAAAACAGAAACACCAAACCCAACCGTGCCCTGTACAAGGAAAACTTGAGCCCTACTCTTTTTCATGTGTAATGCTTTTCATACAAAATGGTTGTTGGACCTCTGGAGGGGACTCATTATGATGATTTTAGCAGACAGACCCTGAAGAGGAAACATGATATCTAATTATCTTAATTTTATTCAGTGCTAAGCAAGCAGCTGTGTACATTAGTACTGGACTGAGCTTGAGTTGGCTGCACAAGCAGCTTCAGTGTTATTCTTTCCTAATTCGACATTGCAGCCATAACAAAACTGTGTTAGGGTGTCAGTGTGACATGCTAATTGCAAGCAGGCAGCTTTTAGATTTGCTTTTCGTTTTAAGCCTGAAGTGCCATCAAGAACAAAGAAGCACAGATTCAGCTCTGTCTTTCTACCCTCTGCACTTCTCCAAGTGCCATTACCTAGCAAATTCTCAGTTTTCACAGGAATCTGCAGCTGATGAACTATTATTTTGAGAATGGGGAAGTGTCATGTTCCAGCAATGCCATGCTAGCTGCAGCTCGGGGCTGCCATGGTTTAGTTTGAAGCCAGTGGCACTGACTGTATTACTTTTAAAATAACTGGGGGGGGGAAAGTATTGACCTTTAATTTCTTCCTCCTGAGCCAAGGTGAAGAATTTTCCTCTTTTGTGCCTTCTAGAAACAATACCTTAAATATATGCAGAGTTTGTTACAGTATTAAAAACATAATTAAAGGGAATGCACCCTGTTTCAGGAAGGTTTTTGAAAGGGTGCATTTCTTTGATGTATTTTGAGAGACACTGAACTTTATGAGATCACTGGTTTGTAATGTCTTCCCCTGGAAATGAGGAAGAGTTGTTTAAGAGATCTAACTCTGAATTAAAATGCCAGCAATCTAGGCATGAAGCCAATCTTACAGGACATTATGGCCATTTTAAGATTCCAAACCATAATTTACTTGTTTCTGTTGCAAATATTTCTTATGCAGGAGGTAGTTTTAAAACATCTGTCTTTTTTCTCCATGGGTAATCATGACTTCTATAGAAAAACTGAATGACAAGAATCTGTAGCTGAGCAACCTTGAAAAAGATTTTGAAGTTGCTCATTGTATATTTAATCTTCCAGGTAAATGCTTGTCTTTGATAGTTTGAGAGCGTGTTAGGAGTGAATAGCCCTGATTCGCTGCTCACACTGTTTTAATGTGCACGGTACCTCACTGATTTATCATTTAGTTCTGTCGGGTAGGTTACTCCTGATTGGCACCTTTGGAAGGAGCAACAGAGCACTCCCATCTCCCAGTCCCTGCTGCTGTCACCAACAGGCTCAGCTGAATGCGCAGTAAAGTCTTGAGCAGTTTTACTATAAAATAAGATACTGGTTTTAAGTCCTGGCCCTACTGAAAGGCCCATGGCAAAAGTCCATCATTTTTCCTCTCTAGTTTTCTCACCAGCCCCCAGGGAGGTCAAAGAATTTTTCAGTCCTTTCTCCTAGAGCTTGCTGCAGCTGGATGATCTCTACCATCTCTTGTGTTCAGTGCTCACCCATCTGTCTTCATCCATGGATGTTACTGTAAAAATGGTGGAAGATTTAAGCCAAAAAGCAAAATTACACTGCAGGAAAATCATTATCTAGTAACTTGAACTCTGTGGTTTCTCAAAAATAATTTGAATAGCAGTAGTATGTGCTTTCAAATTGGGAAATTAGTAGGATTTGTTCTGCAGGACTGAATTACTTGTTGCCTTTTAAAACAGAATTTCTCAATATTGCTCTTCTCGTGATGAAACCCAGTCTCCTGCAGACAGTGCTGTCGGGAGAGGACTGACTGTACTCCAGTGCCTGCATTCCCCTTCCACACCACCTTCTCCTGGGCTGCTACAACTTTTCTGGGTGCCGAAGACTTTGAAGAAAGACCCTTCTACTTCCTACTGATGCCCTTTGTCTGGACTAAGGAGGGTGGGGGCATTTGGGTTGTCAGCAGTGGTACATGTTAAGCTCCTCATTAAGCTTATAAAGGCCTGGTTCAGACATGGGTTCAGGTTTGCTGCTGGTCAGCAGCAGAGGCAGTGTCTGTGTTGTAGAGGGACCGTGTTATTCTCCACAGGCAGTGAGATTCAGGGAGAACTTCACTCATTTCTGTTACCAGCAGTTTGGACTCCCAAAAGCCTGGGAACCAAAGGCTTTTATTGAGACACCGCTCTCCTTCCTTTACACTGTTCCCTGCTGCCGTGGCAGATGAAGGTCCTTGTAGGAGATCACCCTGCTGGCCTCTGTCGTGCTGATGGTTTGTGATCTGGAACATAGAATCTTTATGGTGCTGTACCTGTATCACATCTTTGTGTGGATCAGCTTGAAGTTCATCTGCAGAGCTCATTTCCCACCTTCTTGCCAGTTCCTCAGTCTTGTGTTTGCTTACTTTAATGACCAGCAGCCATCCAGGCATGTTCACAGAATAGCCTGCGTTGGAAGGGACCCACAGGGATCACTGAATCCAACCCCAGCAATCCCACCCTGTGCTGAGAGCATTGCCCAAACGCTCCCCGAACTCTGCCAGCCTTGGAGCCCTGGCCACCTCCCTGGCGAGCCTGCTCCAGTGCCCCACCACCCTCTGGGTGAAGAACCTTTCCTAATATCCAATCTAAACCTTCACCAATAGTCTGCAACAGTTGTAGGTCCACAAAAAACCCCCTGTCAGTCAAAAGGATCTCTTTCACAATCTCACTGGAAACCTCACTACTCAGCCGAAGTTCAGGGCAGCCCTGGTGTCCCTGGAGTACAATGGCTTGTATCCTCTTTGTTGCAAGGTGATCGTGTCTCTTCTGTGGAGCCTTCCTTGCCCTTACTAATGGAAGTGTTGTGTTGAAGTCTTGGTTAATTTCTGTAACTCATTAGAAGCTGTAAGAGAAACACTTTGCTGGTGAGAATGCAGTTTGTTGGTGACTGGCTGTAAACAGCAGCTTAAGCAGTCTGGCTGCTTACTCACCTGTGGTTTTAATTGCAAATGAAGGTTTCCAGCCAGCCAGTGGATATTGCTGTGCAGGAGCACTGCAAACCCTGCTCCTCTCAGCCTGAAAGCTCTGTGTGTGCCTGGTGTGACTGTGCTGCATGGCAGCGTGGAGCTCGGCAGCAGTATGACTACACAGAACCATCCATTTTCATGTTCTTCATCTGTTTGTGGGCTGTGATTCATTCTGGGCAATTTACTGAATAGTAGAGAGGAAAAGGGAAGTTCAGATGAGAAATTTGCTGCAATATGTGTTTTACCCATTTGTACTTTCTCTTTTGCACGGGACCGAGCTGTAGGTGCTCTGCAAGAACTTCGCTGCAGCGCTCGGAGCCGGGTGGAAGATCTGTCCCCAAGTTGTTCCCTCTGTCTGACAGAGTCACTTCCTTTGGTCATTTATTCAAAAGCATGTGAGGAATTTTCTCTTACAGAAGGGAGAGCTGGACAGAGAACCCAGCCTTGCTCATTTGGCCACCCTGCCAGAGACTTTCTTCCTGAGTCCCTAAGGGAGCTTGCTGAACAGAAGTATCTTTAAGGAGGAAAAGTTCTCTCTTTTCTCTCTTTTTCTCTTTTTCTGGTAGCTGTTAGTATTTCTGATATTCTTGTACCAGACCAAATCTGTTCCCTTTGTTTCAGGGTGCTTAGGAAGGGAACTGAGGTTTTACTTATCGTATATTTCAAAGCCTGCCTGGTGCTATATTAGTTTCCACAATAAATTTCCCAAGGTAAAGTGACAAACCAGTAATTTTTCATTATGAATCAGCTATCCATGAAAGATTGGATTTAGGTCAAAATTTATTATCCTGTGGAACTGAAGCCAATATTTAACATAATGTCAGCTATCTTGATATTAGAGAATTTTAATGGCTATGCAATTTTATTCAATGATGAAGTTATTTCAGTTGTGTAGTGTATGTCTGGGCAATTTGATATACAGAGCCTTGAGATGAAAATTGGATAAACATGGAAAATGGTGATTGATTGGTGGAAGGCTGCAATAATGTCTGCCTTGATATACCTTTTATTGTTAAATTATTTATCTAATGCAATCTCCTACACTTTTAGGAGTCTTTAAGTTGGCATTAAATCGATGTTTAAGTCTTCACAGTCAGAAAGGCCTCATAACTCAGACTGATAAATATCTTCTAACACATCAGGAGGAATAATGAATGATCCATCTTAATATCTCAGAGTAAGAAAGGTGTTATTCTCTCTATTCTCTATGAATCCTCGTAGAAGGACTGAGCCATAAACCGGAAGAATTAAGATTAGAAGACAGAAAGAAAAAGCATTGTAGTAGTTTGTGTGTGGAATCGAGAGCAAATTCTGTCTGCTTTGAAAGATGAGTGCAAATTTTCCCCAGGACTGAGCAGGACAGTGTGAGCTGAGCCTGCCCTGCTGGCTGTCCCCAGAGCCACAGCAGGGCCGGGCAGGAGGCTGCGGGGCTCGTGGGCACCTGAGAGAGGGCACAGCTCCTCTGTGTGCCAGGGCTCGTGGGCACAGAGAGACGGGCACAGCTCCTCTGTGTGCTCAGGGGGCTCGTGGGCAC
>VXBT01014085.1:751605-811774 GCA_013400235.1 Oriolus oriolus
GGGGTTTGTCCCTGGGGTTTGTTCCTGGGGTTTGTCCCTGGGGTTTGTCCCTGGGGTTTGTTCCTGGGGTTTGTTCCTGGGGTTTGTCCCTGGGGTTTGTCCCCGGGGTTTGTCCCTGGGGTTTGTTCCTGGGGTTTGTCCCTGGAGTTTGTCCCTGGGGTTTGTTCCTGGGGTTTGTCCCTGGGGTTTGTCCCCGGGGTTTGTCCCTGGAGTTTGTCCCTGGGGTTTGTCCCCGGGGTTTGTCCCCGGGATTTGTCCCCATGGTTTGTCCCTGGGTTTGTCTCTGGGGTTTGTCCTCGGGAGCCAGGGTGGCACTGAGCCCATGCCAAGGGCCATCAGCACGGCCCTGCTCTGTGCCCCTGTGCTGGGCAGCCCGGGGGAAGGGGCACAGAGCTCTGCCCTGCGTGGCCTCTCACTTGTGTTCTTTGGTCCGGACTTTGTCTGAACACAGATTAATAATTTTGTATTTCATTGTTCGTAAAATGGTGCAGGTAACTTGTTTTGTTCCCCATCTACCCAGTGTTACATGGCAAGGGCCTGGATTATCTGTCTAGAAGGCAGATGAAAGGATCAGCAAGCACAGCTGAAGCTGGCTTTTTGCTGTGTATGTACCAGTTTAAACACCACAAAGATATATTAAGCAGTCTATAGGCAAAAAAAAAAATAAATCCTTATTCAGATAGTAACTAATTCTAGTGAAGAGTGAATAGGAATGTGAGTTCCTTTCTGCCTTAAAGGCAGCAATATTGTTGAAAACTAATGCTGGAATTTTATTCAATTAGTAGGAGGCTTTTCATTTTTTGAGGTGGAGATAAGAAAAAATTCTCCTATGGATAAAGAGAATCTCCAAATGAGTTTTCATCTTAAAGCATTACAAATTTATTTCAACTATAGCTAAAGCTATCCAGCTGCAATAGCTCAGAGGTGCCCTAAGCACACCTTCAGTACTTTGTAAGTTTGTCCAGAATTCAAGTGGAAGGTGAAAACCTTGCATCATCCCTGAATAATACATTTCAGAGCTGCTGAAATATTTTTCATCATTTATATAAATCTTGGGTAGAAATAATTGTGATTTGACAATTTTCTTTACCTTATCTGAGTTGAGAACTGGAAACTGTAATTGTTAGCTGGCCTAAATTGGTGTAGTTTCGTTTGGATAAAGCAGTGAACCAAACCAACCCTGCAGCTTTTCTAAAATGCCATCATCTCCCTTTCGAACAGCATTTGCCTGTGCTGAGGCAAAATGGAGGAAATCCTACATTTCTTCGGATTAATTGGATTAAGCTAGACTGGAAATTGTGTAATACTACACAGGAGACATTTAGCATCCCTACAACCTCAGGCTTCAAAGGGCAGTTTTTGTAGCAGTTCAGGCTCCCTACCTGGGCTTGTTTATTGCTTTGAACATTCAAACATACTTTTACGATTCATAATCGTCCATAAAGAAATTCAGCTGTTATTTAAAATGCTCTGTTGGGAACACTCAGCAGTTGTTAATTAATAATGCATCAGTAAGGCAACAAAAAGGCAGGTAAAGATGCAGTTAGAAGCACTGCTGGGTCTCTGCTGCCTTCAGAATTGTGGTTATGTCTCGTTTCCCCGGGGTTAGCTCGTCCTCCTGACTCTGGGTTCTCCTCTTCATACTGCAGGCACTTTCTGTAGAAAATACTGACTGATGCATGAGTTCACCCACAATTAAAAGTAAACCCAAGTGCCTGTTAGCATTAAGAGGTATAAACTGACTTGTAACATTTTTTTCAGTGCCAGAAACCTGCCAGGGACTCGTGAGAAGAGAACACAAAACCACTCAGTAATTTCTTCTAAATGAAGAAAATTTGAGGCTAAGTATAAAAAGGAAAAAAAAGGCACACTAAAACCTACTTTGAGCTGCTGTTCTATACTGCTGAAGAGTTTTATGGGCTCTGTGCTGCTTTACTGCAGTGCCGGTGAGGATCCGTGCTGTGAAAGTCAGTGCACACCTGGTGTCACTGGGGTTAGGGAGGGACCAACTGAGGGCTGCTGCTTTTGAAGAAAAAGGGATGAACTGTTGGGAGATTTCCTTTACCCACTGCTGGGTTTGGCAATATTTTTCTGCATTTTTGCTTTCATGCTCGTTACCACATTTGCAGTGTGTCCTATTTTTGTGTGGTAATTGGTAATCTGGAAAATTTACTCGGTGTGCAAGATTTAATATTAGGTCCTGCTGTCATGCTGACAATGAATTAGCTTTTTGGACTCTATCATATGTTCTCAGCAGGCACATATGTAATTAAAATGAGCCCATGTTGAGTTTCATATTAACACTCAAATCACCTTTGGCAAAAGGTCTCTGTGTTCTTTTGGGATTACACTCTAGGGCAATGTAATTACAGGGTCAAGTGTAATTTTTACTTTTAAATACTTCTTCATTTACAATAATATTAAACTTTTCCATACTAGTTCACTTTTGGGTTTATAGAATGATTTTGTTCTAATAAAAAGGTTTCCAGCACAGGCATTCTATTTCAGATGTTGTCTTCAGCTCTAAGAAAGTTGTCCTGTTGAACAGCAAGCATTTGGTGTCAGGAGACATTGGATTAGTTTACATAAAAAGTCTTTCCAGAAATGAAGTGTTCTTTCATTAGGGAAAAGATGGCACTTGCTGTGACAGGAAGGTCAGGGTGGTCCAGTCTCATAAAAGAAAAGGCGAGAATGAGTGGTGTGTGTGTGGATAATCAGTTCACCTTCCAGCAGTGGTGTCTTGAGAAATAATATGAAGAGATTTTTCATCATTCTTTTAATGTCAAAATAAAGATAGGGGAAATTAAATTATATTTGAAAGAAATTGCAGCTGAGATGTTTTTGATTCTTTTAGCTAGAATGGAGGATTGTTAAGGAGGCTCAAAGTTAATCTGCATTTATATAGATCAGGAATTGTTCAAAACTGGAACATGAGTAGAATTTGGTTCAGAGATGCTAATTCTCTTTTGATACTGATTTTACTCTGTCTGTTCTCCACTGACTTCAGAGGGGCTGCAGAGTGGGAGAGGGACTGAAATGAATTCAGCAGGCAAACTGAATAAAGCTATGTTGCTACTACTCCTTAACTCCTTGCCTTAACAAGTGATATTTCTTCTTGGCTCAGTTACAAACAATCTTTGGGGGTTTTTGGCTTGTGAGCTGTGAGGAGGTTGAGTTCCTGGCAGGCAGAGCCTCTCAGGGGTGTTGGCAGCGGTTCCTGGCTCCGGGGTGCCGTGGGTTTGTCCCCCTCTGCTGCACGGGGCCCTTGCTGGCCCTGCCCCTCTGGCCAGGGAGCTCCAGAGCTGTTTGTGCCACAAACCCGCTGGGGCTTTTTGCTGCCTCCTTCCCCGGGGGCTCTGGGGGCTGTGCAGCGCCTGCCCCTGGCACGGGCAGGGCACGGGCAGCTCTGCCCTCCGGACAGCCGGGGACCCTTTGGGGTGCCACTGCAATCCTCTGCCAGCGATTCCTACATCTCCCGGTCTCTTTTTTTAAATAAACATGTCATTTTACAATCTGTGAGGTGTTTCTTGCATTTCACACGTTTTCGTCTTCTAAATTAGGTTTACTTAGCAGTTTTGCAGCCAGTTGATGATTTTCATGCCCTGCTGTACCATAAAAGCCAAGTTGTGAATGAATTTGTTTGGGGCTCTGTCTTTTCAGAGGAGGAGGAACTGAACTACATCTCAAAACAAGTTGTTTGGGTTTGGGTTTTTTTTTATTTTTCTCTTTTAAGCCTCCCCTTGTGATTAGGATGATCAAACGGCTTGTGTATGAATGAGAGATGGCAGGAGGAAAACCCAAGTATTGGAAACCAATGCTACTGGATTACATTGAGACCTTCAGAGCAGTTTTTAGCACTCGCTTTGCCTAATTAAAATGCATAACCACTTGGATGTGTGCCCTGTCTCCCGGTGTGCTGCACCATTGAGTTATTCCTGGAGATCCACGCTAATGCACAGCTCACTTCTGTGAGCTCCCCAAATTCAGTGGGGTGGGATGAGCTGTGCACAGGCAGAGCCTCCCTGAGCCAAGGTCCTGCTCAGACCTTCCAGCACGAAAGCAGCAGCGCTGGAGGGCAGGATCAGTCCCAGCTGCAGGAAATGGGAACTGCCTGGGGCCGAATTTCGTCCCTCTGACTGCTGGCATGAAATGGAGAGCTGCAGAATGGGAAGGGAGGCTCTGAAGGGTACAGTTAAGAGAATTTTAGAAATTATATCCAGAATTATTTTAGTCTGTAAAAAAATCAGCATTAATTTTTGTGTTTCAGACATTGCACAGATGCTCTTGTTGTGCAGTGTACAGCAGACCCTTCTACAAGTTACTGTTCAACAGCTCCTTGACATCCAAAGGCATCACAGACTTGTTAAAATCTGGGAGAAATTTATAACTCATTTATAAATTATGGTATTATTGCAAGAATGTATTTCGCATACAAATTCTCCCCAGATGCTTTTAACAGCAGCCAGTAACTTATTTAGTCAATAAAGTGATGTTTTCTGAATATTGGATTTTTTAAACAAAACTGTAATGTCTACTGAAATACAGAAGAATCACTTTATGTTGCTTTTGTTGCACATTTTCTGATGCCAGCAATTTGATTTTTCCTTTGTTTTCCTCTAGTGGTATGTTAGTGGGATCCTTTTCTTTTGGAGTGGAAGTCCTTTATTTTAGCAACAAGACTTGCAGTTTTGGTCTATCCTTTGCCCGTCACTTTGAGTGGGAATTTACGTCCTCATGAATACCAGTCCAAATAATTTTCATGAGAACATTTCAAAAATCAAGCTCAGTTAATTCATAGTAATTTGTTCCTTGCTGGCAAAACCTTTGCCTTAGGAGTTGTTTCCCCTGTTGTTTGGAGGGGGTGAATGTTGACAGCGCTGCCCCTGCCGGGTGTGTCGGGGCCGGGTTTGGGGCTGCTGCAGGCAGGGCTCAGCTCCAGGGGACAGGGGGCTGTGGGGCAGGGCAGCTGCTCAGCAGCTCTGCTCAGGGCACGTTTCACTCGCACAGAACCCATCACAATGAAGCATGGAATTCCAGATATGATTTTCAAGGCACCCTAATTGGATTAGAGGGATTGTATTAAAGATATGTTGGCTATGAAATGTTTAAAGGATTAATGCCCGATGATTTTTTTTTTTTTTTTCCCTTCTTAAACCATCTTTACTAATCCCTCTTGATCAGAAGCAGCTTCTGGAAAGCATTCTAGCCAAGAAGGAGAGCCCAGCCCTACCTTTCCCATATCCAGGAGGAGAGACATAGGTTGTTACATGCACTGCACAGACCAAAATTCTCCATTTTAGTTAGATCCAGAGTACTCATTGTCACCAGTGCTTGTTTTTTCTAAAAATGTGAATCTTTATGCCCTTAACATTTTCTGTGTTAATGAACAATTTTGGGATGTAAGGGTGGCCTGTGCAAGAATTAACATCCATCTATTTATCCTGTGTTTTAGCCTGTCTATATATGCTAAAATCTAGCTCAAGTAGTGCAGTGTCATTTATGATTCAGATGTTATTTTAACTGAGCATACCATACAATTACATTTTTGAAGTCTGCTGAAGGAACCAGTGTTAATTGCTTACAGTAGAATCTATTTGCTGGTGGAAATGTCACAATATAATTATGTTGCGTTCTTCTGTCTGACAAGCAATATACTCAGAGAAGATTGGTCCTTTTTTCCTTCTCTGTTGAGTGGAATTATTCCTATTCCACATTCATCCTTTAAGTAGTACACAGGTGCTTTCTGGAAGCACATAAGCTGATCAGTGATAAAATAATTCATGTGTTACTATTCACACGGGCAAATGAGAAGTCCTTTGGGTCATTTGACAAAACCATTGCTCACCAGTGTCCTTTGACATAAAGGATATTTGACAATAGCTATGTCTGTAACTAATCAAATAGACAATATTGTGGACAACAGCTATGTCTAATCAAAAGATTAGTTGTGCTGAAAAATGTATACTCTGAGTGCAGAAGCTGCATTTGTGTCTGGGGGAAGCTTGTTTTTTAGGTGTGCTGTTTCACTTCAAATGTTTCAATTCCCGGTTTTCTCACTAATCTGCCAGGGTATACAAACTCGAGGCATGTGTGCATTTATGGTACTTAGACACAGGTGAATCTGATGTCTCACACATCTTTTATTGCCACAGTGTGAGATTCTTGGCAGCGCTTGGTCCCAGCCCTGCAGCCTTTGAAATCCGTGAAGTTTAACTCAAAGGGATGCAGAGGAAGCAGATCCTGGCAGCTCTGGAGTGAATCTGCNTTGGCTCTCTGCAGCGAATCCTGTGACATGCTGTCATGGCGTGCAAAGTGCTTAAGAATGGGAGGCACGGTGTTATCAGCAAAGCGGTTTAGAAAGTTAAACACATAAAGAGCTTTGTTCAAACGCTCCTGGGGAGTATAACCATGAAATCTGCACAGACCTGTGCTAGTTATCTTTCCCTTTTGACTGTATTGTGCAATTCCTGTTAATTTCACTGGCACTGCAAGTACCAGCTAAAACAGGAGGCTGAACTTTCCCATTTTGCAACACGTTGACACAGGGAACAGGTATGAGGGTTGATTTTTGCTTTTGCTAGTGCAGCCTTTATTCTCAGTACCTAGCCTGACCTTTTCAAACTAGCTATGTAAAATACATGTGAAAGTCTTTACTTTTTTGGTCTGTTTCCAACATTATGTTCATAATTATCTTGAGCAGAGAATAAAGGCAGACTCTGTCCTTCCAATTCTACATTCAAAAAATAGAAGACAGATGTAATGGAATCTCAGAGGGAGGATTAACTTCGAGTTAACAGACCAGATACTCATATGGTATAAATTAACTTGGTTCTGGCCTTGCATCAGCTGATTATAATGATTAACTGCTAATTTCTTAAGATTTTTTGGGGGAAGAGATACTTTACATGGGACTTGAAAGATGACAGCACAGTAGAACAGAAAGGGAAGACATTGATCAGGCAGGTAACAAACATGCTTTTATCTACCTATTCATTGCTTGCTAGTCTCAGCAGTACATAATGTCTCCTGGGAGGTTATGTGAAGTAGAGACGTGTGTAATTGCTTGTGTTTTCACTCCTTATTGATTATTCTTGCTGTGAGCATGAGAGGAAGAGATGGTGTAAAGGTTACGGTGTGCGGTCTCCAAACACACTGGAACAGACACTCCAATCAGCAAAGGCTGTTTCAAATGCTAATTTGAAGAATAAGCCTTGATATACTTGTGTTGCTATTTTGCTTAGGATTTGTTATGTTGATATTGTTCCTTTCTTGTTTGATGTCTGCCTTGGTTGCTCTGTAGTAACCGATTGGCTTTCAAGTTTCTGTTCCTTGAAGGCTTAAACTTCCTGATGATTTGGGGCGGAAGAGAAAGCCTGAACTGAAATAAGGACATTTTCTACTGGTCCTGAAGAAGAAATCTAAAGGCTTTTCAGGAGGGAAGGGAGTGAGGTTCTTCAGAGAAGAGCTGGCTCCAAAGCCCGTTGTTGGCTTTGGTGTGAAGGGTGGTGAGCCTGTCACGGGTGTCCCAGCTGGGGTGTAATCCATCTGCAGCAAGAGGGCTGGCAGCCTCTGGAGTGTAATTCAGGACACCTAAATCAGCAGCTGATTGTCCAGAAAATGCAAACTGTGGATGAGGTTTTATAAATGCTTCAGTCTGGGTTTGTGTCATCAGTTTTCCTGGGAGTGGTGGGATGACTTGTCTTGCATGACAAATTCCTGTTCTCATCAGCTTGGGGCTGCTGATGGGAGCATCCTTAGCAACAGCCAGTGGTGGATACCTAAACACACGCTTCATTTCAATCCTTTCACTTCTTGCCTTCTGTAGCCTCTCCCCTCCTGACGAGCACAGGTCAGCTCTGGGAGCACAAGAGCTGAATGAGGGGTCTCCTCCTGCAGCTGTCGGAGGTGGGTGGCTCCACACAGCAGGAAAACTCTCACACCTGATGTGCTAGCCATAAAGGACAGGACTGCTGGTTTTCCTTCTGTCTTGGGTGTATTGTCATGGCACTGGTGCATTTAGGAGTTGCTCCTGGTTGCAGTGAGGAGCTGATTGGGCTCCACAGGTTTTGTCTCTGAGCTGGGAATGGGCTGTGGGTATGTCCCAAGAGCCAGGCTGGAAAATCTCTTTTAGTTGAGTGTCTTCTTAGGGCTGTATATAGTGGTGTTCCTCTTTTTTTGTGGTTTCCAAGAGTGTTGCCTCTCAGATGTTAAGTCATAGAATCAAAGAATGGTTTGGGTTGGAAGGGACCTTAAAGATCATCCAGTCCCAACCCCCCTGCCATGGGCAGGGACACCTTCCACTAGATCAGGTTGCTCAAGGCCTTACCCAGGCTGGCCTTGAACACTTCCAGGGTTGGGGCATCCACAACCTCCCTGGCAGACTTGTTCCACTATCTCACCACCCTCGCAGTAAAGAATTTCTTCCTAATATCGAACCCAAGTTTCCCTTCTTTCAGTTTGGACCCATTACTCCTTGTGCTGTCACTCCAGTTCCTGAGGAAGGGTCCCTCTCCCTGTAGGCCCCCTTCAGATGCTGGAAGGTTCCTGTGAGGTCTCCACAGAGCCTTCTCTTCTCCAGGCTGGCCAGCCCCAGCTCTCCCAGCCTGTCTCCACAGGGAAGGTGTTCCTGTCCTGTTATCACCTTCACGGCCTCCTGGGCTTGCTGCAGCAGCTCCGGGTCCCGCTGATGCTGGGGGCATCGGAACTGGGTGCTGCTCCTGTGGTGGGCTCTCCCAGGAGCAGAGCAGGGGGCAGAGTCCCCTCCCTCGAGCTGCTGGCCACGCTGCTCGGGATGCAGCCCAGGGTTTGGCTGGGTTTTGCACTGTGAAGTCAAACTAAGGTGTGAGGTGCAAGAGGAATGAATGGTCTGTGCAAAGAAAATTTGTGTCTGTTCTTGGATCTGCTTTATGTTACATCTCTGAAGTCCAATAGTGTCACTGAATATAGTAAAAATAGCCTGGTGCTCATTTTAAAGGCATTTTGTATTCACCCTAATAACACTGATCATGATGTGCTAATTGGCTGTTAATTGATATGATAAATACTATTATTATGAGATTCATTCTAATTCAACATTAATTAATTTACTGTTGCTTTTGAGTGTTATTTATTCATGGCAGTCAGTAGGAATAGGGAGAAAACGCTTGACTAACACACTCCAGCAAAACTACAAATAATTGAGATTTGTCTCCCAGGAATGCTACCATTTTCATAATTAGAATAGTCAGAAAAGCAAGCTTGTTAGAGAGATGATTGGCCTGCCTAGATAAGTATTGTAGTAAATTAAGTTTAGTGTGTGCTGCAAGTGCAGTACAGTGGAATCTGATAATTAGTCGGTCATTTGCAAATCATAAAAATGGTTTCAGTAATGAGTCGATACTGACTGCAAGATAGAACAAATTTTTGTTTGAAATATGGTAGGCTGCTTCAGACCAAATGCTGCCCGCTTTTGCTAGAAATTTAGTGAATGTGAGTGTGCTGCTTCTGCACTCACACATACACAGACCCCGAAGGTTGATTTTGAGCAGTTCTGTGTTAATCCCAACTGCTTTTGCAGGTTTTGTGATACAAAAAATTTCTGCCCTTGTTCTCAAGGTTTTTATATTTTTTCATTTACAATGAATTCTGCAAATCTTGTGAAAAAAGACATATTCACCGAATTCTCTGGCAGGGTGTCTTTCTGGATTTGTTTAATGGATGATGTCTGCCCCGACGGGTTCCTGACTGAGTCGTGGAAGGGGGTGCATGCAGCACAAATGTTACGTGGCTGTAACAGGAGGGTGACAAAGCTGGGATGGAAAGGTTTTCTTTTAAATTCCAAAGCAGAGAAATATCTTTTGGGGTTTTTTCCCTTGGGATAAAATAGAAAAAAATCATCTTCTTAGGATCCAGCTGTGAATATGAAACAGTTCTGCCTGTGTCCTCTGTCTTTCTACCTTTCTTCTTCTATGCCCTTTATTTTTCTGTTCATGAGCAGCAGAACTGAACCTACATCTGTAATTACAGTGAGTTTCCCTTTTTATATAAATTCTGCAGGGATGCAGAGCTGCTTATCAGCTCCCAGACTCGCTGTGGAGAAACTTCCAGTGATCTCATGAAGGGAATTTCCATCTGTAAGGCAGTGACTCCTCTCCTCCGACTGCCCTAAGCTGATGCTGTCACCCTCTGAAATGATTAAAGAAGACTCAAAAACCCCACATCAGCAGCTCCTTTGTTCCAAGCCAGAGCTTCTTCCCAGCATGGACAGAACATTACTGAGATCCATCTCTTTAATGTTAAATGCAGTAGCCACTGAGTGCTTCTAAATTATGTCTCACTGCTTCCCTCCTACCTTGCATTGATTTTTTGCTTACAAGTTACTTGATCATATGAAGTTACACAGGATCATAAATTGCTCCTGTAATTCTTGATAGAGCCGGAGACTGAAAAGCTTCTCAACAGGGTTGTTGAGATAAAACATTGGTGCCAAAAATTGAATATCCACTCTTCAATAGCAGTGTGATTTCTGATTTTTTTTCCAAAGTGTCAATGCTAACTCAGAGGTAAAAAGTACAGGTAACAGCAGTTTTAAGGAAATCTGCAGAACATAACTAGCAAAGCTTCACTCTCGAATCCCTATGCCTGGGGACAGTTGTGCAGAACATCATCTCAGCCGATTTCACCTCTCCTGCTTTGCTAAGCAAGTTAAAGCCCACCAGGAGAAGCCACACCTCTGGCCAGTCATGGTAATTCATCTTCCTCAGGAGCTTGGCTTGCTTTCCTAGAGCCCCTCACGGACCTGGGCAGTGGATGTGCTGGGCAGTGGATGTGCTGGGCTCGGTGGGCACACAAGGTGCTGATTCCTTTTCATGGTAGATGTCTTATTTACCAGAGGGGTCCTCTGCATTCTGCACAGTGAGCAGACCAGTGGGCATTTTACATGTACATCATTGTAATAATTAAAAAAAAATTATATATGTAATCAGTGCTCGCCTAACATCTTTTCTTTCACTGGAGATCTCCACGAGGACCACCATGGAAACAAGTGAATAATTTCTTTGACTAGAGGTGAAAATTGGCATCCCAGTGTTGGGGTTAATGTTGCCAGAGATAGCTTTCTAGATTCTGGCATAGGAAAAATTGTCTTTTCATCTAAGTGTGGCTAACAGGTGCTGTGCTTCAGGAGTTGCCTCTCCTGTGCAAGGTGTCCCTGGTGCAGGGCGCTGCCGCAGGACAGGCCGTGCCCTCCGGAGCCCGACGGCAGGCGAGGCACTCGCTGGGCGGGACACGGGGGCTGAGCTCAGCGAGGGTTCTGGCTCGGGCCAGGGGAGCGTGGCTGCTACCAAACCCTCTGACAAAGGCTTCTCATCAGCTCCTGATGGCTCTCTGGTGAATTGCTCAGCCACGTTTTTTGTTGTTTTTATGTAACTCCAACTGCTTCTGTTACTAGGTCTGCTACAAAATTTTTGTGTCCTAAATGAAAACGTTGTGTTTATTTATTTATTTATTTTTGGTCTTGCCACCATTTGAACAAGGCAAACCTGTTTCTGCTCTGATCAAAATGGAAAACATTTTCAGATGAAAGCCAATCCCGGAAATTTTCAACCTGCTGTGTTGTTGAGTTGTGAGCAATTGAACAGGAGTTTATAGTGGAAATCTGAGTTCAGCAACTACCACTCAGCTGGCTGTTGCAGCAGTGGTCCCGCTGGAGGGAACAGGGCTGCTCCTGGGAGTTTAAGTAGGGACTACACAGCTCTGCCTCTTTGGAGTGATTATAGCTCATACTCCTGCTGTAATGACAGGGCTTCTGATTGCATTTATGGATGTAAGAGCAGTAAATAGCGTGCTGAACTACACAGCAATAACTCTGCTAATGTCCTCTATCCACTGACTCATGGATGAAGGCACAGTGTGCACACACAGCTGTGCTCACATGGAGTCAGCAGCATCCAGGTGTCTGTGCAGAGGGAACCTGTGGGACAGCCAGGACAATGCCAGACTGAGAACAGAAGGTGATGGATTGATTTACAAAACATAAGATAGCTCACAAAATAGACTGAAAGATTGCTTTGTGTTGCTGGGGAAGTCTGATCCCGTTAATTACCAGCAGAGGTAAGAGATCAGCAGGCTGGCTCTGAGTTATATTGGGGGATGATTGAACACAATGTGGCATCACAACAAATGTGAAAATGATTGCACTATCTTCATTATTCTGGCATTTAGTAATACTGCAACAGTTGAAGATTAAACTCTTAATTATGAGTATTGATTTCTCTTGGCATAGAAAGTGCAAGTTAAAGTTGCACTAGAGCTGAGATTCTCCTGTTATCTTCAAAAACAGGTACAGGTTTTCCTGCTAACTCATTGATGCTAAGCAGCCATGAGCTAAAACCAGGGAAGTGACAGTATAGGGCAAAGTAGCAGATAGTCTGACAGATGGAAAAAGTGCAGCATTCTTCCTTTGTGAAACTCCAGGCAGCCAAGAATAGGAATATATTTTAAAAGCCATAATAGTATGCAGGTGGTAAATGCAAGTACAAAACCCTAAACGTAAAAGAGAAGGAAGGAACAAGCACATGGAAAAAAAGGGTTAGAGAAGGAAAACAGCAGAGAGCAAAATAAGTCACTGCAGGAATTTGTTAGAGAAAACTGATGCAGTGAGGTGGAATTTCAGGTGAAGATTTGAGAGGATTTTGTTCCCAGTAATTGCTAGATGAATGATAGTGTAGGTATTGAAAGCAAGTTAGATTAAAATAAAAGACTCACTATATAACTATTTTAAATTCCTTTCACCTTCTGGATATTGTTGCAGAAAGCCACTGATTTTGGAAGAGAGGTATCCGAAAATGTAATGAAAACCACTGAAAATATTTGAGTCCATTGATGGGACATCATCAGCTTGAAATCAAAGCAGTTTAAAAGAAAAATGGCTTGTTTTTGCAATTGCAATTGCCCTTCATTCCCCTGTCAGTTCTCTTTGCAAGCACATTTTCTTTCTCTCACAGTCCCTTTTTGTCCCTGTCACTCTGCAGAAACCCTGAGCACGTGTGTGGTGAAGCTCATCAGCTGCACAGGAGAAACAGTAGAGCTGGGCATATATGGCCATAATAAACAAACCGAAAATTACAGAATGAATTAATTTTAAGCTTTCTTTCTAATATTTTAATATTCATCTGAGTCTTAATGCACCAGTAGTGGAGGGTATTTTTAAAAAATGCCATTTAAATATATACCATGTTTTTTCAATAACTGCAGGAGATGTTTTGTAAGGTGCAGTGGGCTTTGGAGCTGTACTCAGGCTGTCTGATAACTGAGCCCAGAACAGCCTCAAATTTGTCCTGCAACCTAGAGCAAGTGTCTCCACTGTCTGCAAGAGGAGTCCTGAGGTGGTGGGGATGTGGAGGCGAGAGGAGAGAGGGGCATCACAAAAGGCACTAGGTGCAGAAACTGGGTAACAGCTCAGACCTTAGGAATTTGAAAGTTGTACCTCTGGCAGGGGGGATACACACCAAGTAATTTTTAAGACAACACTATTCCTTTCAAAAAAGGAATAAAATTAAAACATGCAAGAGGAAGATTTGGGCAGAAGTTTTTTTGGCTTTGAGGTACTTTCCTTCTTTGCCTCCTAATATTCAAAATTTCAGGTTCTTTTTAAATAATTTTTTTTGAGAAAGGTCCTTACAAGGTCAGAGCACTGAAGAATGGTGTTTCATTGAAGAATGAATGTCAGGTTTTGGATAAAATGGTGGTTTTCTTACATTGTGTTCAGGTTTTTGAATTGCAGAGTGGGTCACAAACCAAACCAAAGCACTTTAAATTCCTTACTAGAAATGTCCCTCCAGCTCTTCAGTTTATCAGCACATCCTGTCTGAACCTCACACTGTGGTGTTTGCTTTAGAAAAGGAAGACCAGAAATTACTCTGTTAAAATAGAAATAAACAGGAATTTTAAACAGCATTGGAAGAGCCCCACTCCTCCATGGAGAAGCGAAGATATGCAGGTTGCGTTTAAATGCTCCAGGGCAGCTCTGCTGTCACAAATAAATGCTATCCATCAATAATCCTCAGCAGCTGTTCACTAGCAGGGTTCCAGCAGCTTCTCAGCAGAGCCGTGCTGACCATGGGAACGAGCAGCTTTGGCTGAACAGGGGGTTTCCTTCTGGGGGAACCTCGGCCTTGTCGTTGTTTGAACACTGAGGACGCTGCTTGCAAACTTGGAGGTGATTCCTGTGGAGGTTCAAGTGTCTGTACTCGGGTGGAGCTTGATCCTGCTCACAAACACCTGGGTACTTCCCCTGCTTGTGCAGCCTTGCTCAGCATGAGGCCCACGGGCATGGGGTGATGGCCCTGTGTGGGGCAGAGCAGAGGGGTACGGACTGGGTGGGACACAGGCTGGCACCCCTCGTGAGTTCTCACCCTGCCTTGCCAAGGGCTTGGAAGAAAGAGCCCGGGTGGAATGTGTGCTGCTCTCTGCACCCCTGCCCTGTGGATACACTCAGAGATGTCCTGTGTTTTGTTTTTGAACAGGAAAAGCCAACAACAATGTTCAGTGGGATGAGGACTCCGTAGAATACATGCCAGCCAACCCAGTCAGGATCGCATTTGTCTTGGTTGTTCATGGCAGAGCTTCTCGGCAGCTCCAGCGCATGTTTAAGGCTATTTACCATAAAGACCATTTTTATTACATTCATGTTGACAAGGTAATATATCACTGGTTATAAATTGCCTGTCTCACCATCTGTCAGTCTACCCATCCTTGTCATCTTCTTCATCTTCCTTTTACCTCTGCTGCATAAAGTGCACGCCACTTTTCGTCTCTCCATCTGTTACATATTTGGAGCCTCTTTTTCTTTTTCCCTTAAATTTTGTTTCTTGTTATCTTCTTTATGTAACAGCCTTCATTTCTCCTTCGATGTCGATGAGTATCTCCCCTTGTCTGTCTGTTGAACATTTAGCTAGCAGTAACTGATGAGTTGGTGCAGACTGAGGTGGTGGCCCCTGGATGGAGAGCTGACCTGAGGTGCCTTGGGCAAGGGACACGCTGCAAAAGGGAGGTGGTAGCAGTCACCTCTTTACAAAAGCCCTTGGGGATCTACAATGACAAATGGAGAATAAAGCTAATCACACTGATTAGTGATTGCTGTAGCTGTAATAAAGAGTATTAAACAGGGTTCTCTGCATATTTAGCAAAAGAAAGTTGTAGACCACAGTGAGTGAGGGCAAAGCAATGGCAGCGCTCAGTGAGTCGAGAAGCAGGGTTGGCCTTTAGTGAATACAGGCAGAGTTACCTTTGGACAGAATAACTGGAGTGTGTTGCTCTTCTCTCCCGTAAAGCGATCCAATTACTTGCACCGGCAAGTGCTGCAGTTTGCCAGCCAGTACCCCAATGTGAGAGTCACCTCCTGGAGAATGGCCACCATCTGGGGAGGAGCGAGTCTTCTGACCACCTACCTGCAGACCATGAAGGACTTAATGGAGATGAGTGACTGGCCCTGGGATTTCTTCATTAACCTCAGTGCTGCCGACTACCCGATCAGGTACAGTGGGTGTTTGAGGATGTGCGCGGTTTGTTCCCGAGGCCGCTCGGTGCGGATGTAAGCGATGGCACATCTGCGCTGCGAGGAGCAGAGCAGCAGTTCTGTGGTTTTACAGCAGGAAGCTCCTGCTGGTGAGCTGGTGTCTGACAGCCACGCTGTAGCCAAGGGTTCAGTCGCCTGACTGTACCTTGTGTGCGCCCATTTGCCTGGGGGCTTTCGCTGAGAGGCTGCTCTAGGTAGTCATTATTTCCAGCAAAAGGGGCACCTGCAGGAGAGGATGAGTAAAGTGGCCAGGAGTGCTGGAGCTCAGCAAATGAATCCCAGGCATGGAGAGATTCCTCCCTCCCAGGGCTCTGATGAACAGTTTGATTTGATGTCTCAGCGAGTGTTGAAGGTATGAATATAGATTCAGGTACTCCTCTCCCTTTTTTTAGTACATTTTTTGTGGAGGATAATGGCTGTAGAAGTGACAAATAAGTGCTAGGAGTCAATTATATCTTCAGCACCAACCATTGCCTGAATATCTTTATTCAGATGGCATCAGGCAAAGAATTTCACACACCATCACATGCTAAGGCTTGTGATTTTAAGTGAAATTATATTCTTTCTGGGTTTACATCACCCAGGCCTCAGAGCTGCATTCTGTAAGTTTGCTACATTGTGCAAAAGTAGATAGTCCGTAAAAAACCCCCAACCCAAACAAAAAAAACCCACAACAACAACAAAAAAACCCACCCAAAAAAACCCCAAGTATCCTTAAACTGTTTTTAGGTTTAGGTTGTAAGAGTTATTAAGAAGAAGGAAACACGAAATTCTCCTTGAGGCTTCTGTTTCCCTCTGTGCTGAAATGAATCAGTGAAAGGGGAAGTGACTTTCTTGGGCGATTTCCTGACACGTGATGATACAACATGGTTTTAATACTCCTGGAAGAGAAATATGCTCCCACTGGTTGGGTTTCTCCAAGATCTCTCTCAAAGTATGAATCCTTTCCTGAAGGTGCTCCTCGGACAGAAATCACCACTGAAGTGAACAGTGACAAAAGCCCTGAGCCTGGGCCTGAGGAAGGGTTTTGGGAGCCTGATGAAAGGCTTTACTGCTGGTGCCCATTTCTAAGCACCCTCAGTGAAATGCAGCTCATTTTGGGGAGAAAGATTGGAGCACAAGAGTTACTGAGACTGCCTTGATATTAGAACATGGGGATTTGAATTAAGAAACCACAGTATTTAAACACTTTCAGTGTCCAGCAGGAAGAGAACTAATAATTTTGGTATATCAACCTTGCTTATAAGGGACAGTATGCAGTTTTCTGTGTACCTCTTGAGTTTTGGGAAAAGCTAGCTTGTTATTCCCTGTTATTCACTTTGCTGGTGAGGAATGCTGTATTGATGCTAAAAAGTGGACTAATGCAAGACCATAAAGGAAGAGGTAGGTGATGGCACTGTGAATCAAACCAGATAAATTGTAGGAGAAGGGTTGCTGAAGGTCTAGTACAGTTACAGCCCAGTGCCAGCAGGCGTGCCCGGTTACCCTGTGCTGCTGAGTCCACGCTACCCACCGTGTAGTGCTGAGACCTGGGGCAGTCTGAACCACTCCTGGTTCCTGTGGAGTGAGTCAGACCACACAGGGGCTCAGTGGCTGGCAGACACAGGGGGGTCAGTGGCTGGCAGACACAGGGGGGTCAGTGGCTGGCAGACACAGGGGGGTCAGTGGCTGGCAGACACAGGGGGGTCAGTGGCTGGCAGACACAGGGGGGTCAGTGGCTGGCAGACACAGGGGGGTCAGTGGCTGGCAGACACAGGGGGGTCAGTGGCTGGCAGACACAGGGGGGTCAGTGGCTGGCAGACACAGGGGGGTCAGTGGCTGGCAGACACAGGGGGGTCAGTGGCTGGCAGACACAGGGGGGTCAGTGGCTGGCAGACACAGGGGGGTCAGTGGCTGGCAGACACAGGGGGGTCAGTGGCTGGCAGACACAGGGGGGTCAGTGGCTGGCAGACACAGGGGGGTCAGTGGCTGGCAGACACAGGGGGGTCAGTGGCTGGCAGACACAGGGGGGTCAGTGGCTGGCAGACACAGGGGGGTCAGTGGCTGGCAGACACAGGGGGGTCAGTGGCTGGCAGACACAGGGGGGTCAGTGGCTGGCAGACACAGGGGGGTCAGTGGCTGGCAGACACAGGGGGGTCAGTGGCTGGCAGACACAGGGGGGTCAGTGGCTGGCAGACACAGGGGGGTCAGTGGCTGGCAGACACAGGGGGGTCAGTGGCTGGCAGACACAGGGGGGTCAGTGGCTGGCAGACACAGGGGGGTCAGTGGCTGGCAGACACAGGGGGGTCAGTGGCTGGCAGACACAGGGGGGTCAGTGGCTGGCAGACACAGGGGGGTCAGTGGCTGGCAGACACAGGGGGGTCAGTGGCTGGCAGACACAGGGGGGTCAGTGGCTGGCAGACACAGGGGGGTCAGTGGCTGGCAGACACAGGGGGGTCAGTGGCTGGCAGACACAGGGGGGTCAGTGGCTGGCAGACACAGGGGGGTCAGTGGCTGGCAGACACAGGGGGGTCAGTGGCTGGCAGACACAGGGGGGTCAGTGGCTGGCAGACACAGGGGGGTCAGTGGCTGGCAGACACAGGGGGGTCAGTGGCTGGCAGACATGGGGGGGCCAGCGGCTGGCAGCCGTGGCCATTGGTGAGCGCGGCCCTGCGGAGCGGGCTGCAGTGGCCATCGGCAGAGCGGGCTGGAGTGGCCATCGACAGAGCAGGCTGCAGTGGCCATTGGCGAGCGTGGCCCTGCGGAGCGGGCTGCAGTGGCCATCGGCGAGCGCGGGCCGCAGGGGGTTCGGTGTTAGTGGCTGTGACGATCCGCGCTGCCTCGCAGTCGTTCAAGCTCTGCACGGGCGCCGTTCAGCTGGAGACATTCCAGGCACTTGTTCCTTCAGAGGGGCAGTTCTTGCAGGCTGTGCCTCCCCCTTGCAGCCGCTCTCAGAGCTCTGTGCTGGGCTCTTGGTGGCTCTGGCACCCGGGCAGGGTCTGCAGCGCTCCCTTCCCTCTCTGCCAGAGCACTCTGTTACCAGAACTGAAGGGAATGTGCTCCCCCTTCACACCACAGTGCACTTCAACAAAAATTAAGAAAACTTTTTCAGGGCTGCAACTTCAATGATGGTGACTTACAAGTAATGTTAAGTATTTTTTTCAGTATGGAATATTACAGCTATAAACCCTGGAAAATCTTATCAAGTGTATATATGAGTCCATTTCATTTTCATGATGGAGGTGCTATAAATTATTATTATTTATAATCTTTAGGAAGGCATTACCTCCCTGCATACCCCAGAGAGAGCTGATTGTTTTTCCAGGAAATAGTGAATAGGGTGTTTGAGAGATTCGTTTTTTTCTTTCAGACCCCATGCCACAATTTGTCAGATAATGGGCTAGGGGCACTTTACACTTCTCCCTGGTTAGTCATATTGCCGTGGGTTTTGCTAGGTTTCCCTGCATAAGAACATATGAATTTTGTGGATTAATAGTTTTTATCCAGAGCTGCTTCATATTAAGCTTTCGCTTCCCATCTGCCATTCCATCTGTAACACTGAAACCTTTACTGCTTCTCTTCTGATAGTAAAAGCTAATCCAGCCTTCTAAGTCAAAAAACCATATTCAATATGTGGGGTTAATACAATATGATGAAGCCTAAATCTGTCCAGGGAGTAGTCTGGTATGTTCACAGGCTACAGCAGAATTGCCAGGAGCCTTTCATCCTTCAGAAGAATGTCCAGAAGCAGATGTTAAGCATCACACAATATAAAGGCATGGGGGAAGACATTAGAACTATTCATTTTGTGAGGGAAACAATTAAAAATGTGTAAAATAAAACATATGCAAGCCAGGAAAATCCAGATACCCTTATTATTCCTCCTCATGCCTGAATGTTTTGTTTGTGGAGTCTGTAGGTCCAGCAGTAGCCCAGAGGAGGTCCTGATCCATGTGCTTCTCCTTGTTACTGCAGTACAAACCACGGGCAGGCAGCCTGGACGTAAAGGTGCCTCCAGCAAAAGAACTCTGTCCCTTTAATGCTGGGGCAATGTGCTGTTCACTGGCCTGAGTGCAGTGATGTGGTGCATTGTCCAACCTGGACTTCATCCAGCTCCAGTAAAGTTCTTGGCAGGAAAGGGAGGGATGGAGTGGCTAAAGACAAACCTCCACAAACACCTCAGAGGTGGGAGGTTGTGTGACTGCCCCTCCTTGTGCTTGGGCTGGTGAATAAAAACAGAACACATGCCTACAGGGCTCTCAAGAAATCATCTCTCACAGTCATTGCATTCATAAAGAAGTGAAAGAGAACAGCACCTTCCTTCCTTTTCCTTAACCTTTTAAACTTTAGTGGTATTTTTTCATAATTTAAAGTCTTTTCTTTTGAGAGCCTCTTTCAAAACCATGTGGGAAAGGTATTGGTATCTTCAGCCTCTTACTCTACATGGGTATCTATTTGCATTATTTATTGTCTCTGACAAACAGCATAAAGTAGTCAACCTTATGTTCAGGGACTGAAATTTCACTCCCAACAAGGTGAACTATGGTAGAGCATCTATTCGTGCTGAATGTTTAATGTGCATTGCAGGAGTCCTTGGATAATGTGGCAGGTGAAGTGTTGCACCACTTGAATTAAGAAGTTTAATGAGATCATTTAACAGTGAATGTCATGTCAGTGCTTACCTGGCCACAGAGCTTGTATAAAGAATAAACATAATGAAACATTTGAACTGTTTGTAACTTACAGTAAATCACTGAGCCTCAATCACCAAAGGGATCACCAAATCTAATTGCCAGCTAATGCTTGGTCTTTAATAAAGGTCAAGCAAAATTATTAGCAGAAGCCTGGGGAGTGCTTCAGAATAGTAGGAAAATAAAGTGTCTTCTTGATGGAGCCAGGAATGCAGATACAACTACATTTGCAATTATGGGTAATCAGGTATAACAAAGGAACTTTAAAGAAACCCAGTGAAAATACTTCTGTTTTGCTGCTTGGCATTATTTTAGGATGAAGTTGTGTAGCCCTACTTTCCATAAAAGCCTGTGTTGTGGGGACTCAGTTAAATGAGACACGTGAAGTAGAAGTTTTGGTCTGGCACTTGAATGAAATGTCCATCATAATGCAAATTGCACCTGAGGTCTGCACTCTCCAGGGAGGAAATGGGAGGATCTGACTGGGCCTGGTCCTTTGAACAGGTGCCAGTGTGGAGGTTGTCTTTGCCAGTCAGAATAACACTCAGAAATTAAGAAGACTGAGCTAGCAACTCACGGACCTGCTCTTGCTTCCTTGGGTTGCCCTCTGTTGGTCGAGGTAACATGGGCTGATACAAAACCAAAGTGATGACTACTAAATGAGGTCCCTGGGCCAGAGAACATTTGCTGAGAGTGAAGAGGTGGGAGTGCAGGGAAGGGGCCTTCAGGTTTTCATTCTTGTGGTCGGTGAAAATAATTACAACCAACAGATTTTAGAAAGAAGTTCAACCTTTGGGAAAAATGCTTCAGCACTTTTTCAAATTATTTTTCAGGTGCTAGAAGTACCTGGGAGATCATTTCCCTGTTTCTGCCACTGGCTCAGTTTCACCTCCTGCACAGCATGGGTGACTACCACTCTATAGAAACGACATCAGGGATGAGTTCTGTTCTGTCAAATTTACCACAGCCTGCCCCGAATTTCACCTGTGACCGAATGACACAACCTTTGGAGCAGGGCACTGGGAGAAAAAAGTGAGAGAACACAGTTTGCATGGAGTGGGTACCCCAAACTGGAGCTATCCAGCTGCTTTTGCAAAACATCTCAGCTTTTGCAACGTGCAGGCTTGAAATGCAGTATTGGAAATACAGCAAAATCTCCTCTTAGACCTGAAACAAAGCCCTTAGCTTGCACATACAGCACTCTGGCTTTGTGAGAAATGCCTGAGACCCAGCTGTGCCCTCTTGATGGCTGTGATCTTAGAAATCCCAAAGCCAGCAGGGCTGATGAGAGCTGTGTAATGGCAAATAAGGCAAAGCCATTGGCTCGAAAGGCAGTTCCCCTTTCTCATTTCTCATCAATTTGACTTGAGTTAATTTAACAATTCTGTGCCTCACTGAGATTCAGACTTCAAAGCTGTCCTCTGCAGATATCTCCTTCCTGGCACTACATAAATTGGTGCTGGACATGAAAGCCTGGATAAAGGATACTGACTTTGCAGGGCTGAGTGTGACCGCACACCCCACGAGACGTGTTGCAGTGCTGGTCTGAAGTGCAGGCCCTGCCACTAAAATAATGCACCAGGCACGAGGCAAGCAGTACAGCGTTCTTTAAAGTGCCCTTTGGAATGTTATCCTGGGCTGAAGCGCTGCTCAGTCGCCTCCCTACATCGAGATGGAAGTGCAGCACAGGTAGCTTTTGCACTACAACATCTGTTAAGATGCCAGCGCCTGAGGTTTTTATCTCAGGATTGTCACTGACATTGTATGTGGTTTTGTTTGCTCAGAATATCTTTATCTGGCAAGCCAGATGTCAATCCACTCTTAATGCTTCACAGGGAATCTTTTTTCCTGTCCAAAAGGAACTTTATCAGTGGTTTTCTTGAATCTGCATTCTCTGAGAATTTCAGATTTGCTTCTTTCTTTAATCCCTCAAATAACCTCTGCTCTTCTGCTTTCCTCACTTTGCCAGTACATTTGCTTGAGATTTATATATATTTTGAACGTTATCTTTGTGATTTGCTGTTCCATTTCTGTTTTACTGTTAAATTATCAGTGGTTGGCAAAGCAGTGGTTCTGTGCGTGGTCACACATGGGTGGGGTGAAATGTGGAAATGATTGTGGCTTAAACATTTTATTTACATCTGATGTTAACGTAATGTTTTCTTCAAGCTGGCAAATGTTAGTGATGGGAGGCCCACCCTCTCTCTGTCTAGCCACAGCAGCTGAGGTTACTCCTTCTGCCCTCCCCTCCTGGATTTAAGGATATAAAGCAGCTTTTGCTTTGGGGAGCTGTGACATCTGCAGCTTGTAGTAACTCTTGGGATATTTAGTACTTCTGGGATGTGCTCCATAGCCTCAGCCTGGCAACAGAAATAAATGCACCCCAAACTGGAACTGGTTTGTCTATCCAGGCATCTCTACAGTGCATGCAGATTAAAGATGCATCACTGAGGCGCAGTTTTGGAATAGGATTTCTACTCAAAGTGCCCTTGTACTTGGCAGCATCTTACCCTGTTGATTGCTATGCTAAACGTGGAGCCCTTTATCTCGTCCTCTCAGAACTGAAACATCTGAGCCAGTGCCTGGAGCCCTGCGGGAACTGCCTGGCAGACGAACTCCCCAGATGCCAGACTTGCAGTTTGATGGGCGCTGCAGCCTCTGAGCCCATGCTGGGCTGCCTGGCTGGTGTCCCCTTCTCTTCTGGCTGGGCTCTGGGGCTGCTCACAGGGAGGTCCTCAAGCAAAGAGCCAAAGGGTTTTCGTCTGTTTGCCGTTTGCTTTCTGGATGTAATTTATTGTTTACTTATTTATGACTGAGAAAAACGTCTATCTCCTGAAAGAGAGTTAAATGTGAGTCTTGCCTGGATTCATTCACCATTCAGCCTGATCTGTGAACAGTAACAGCACAAATGTTGTGGTACCGTGCACCATCAGGCTGCGACAGTAACGCCTGGCACGGTGTTTTTGTGAGGGTGAGCCATGTGCTGGGGCAGAGGAAGGCATCGAGCAGCATGAGCGATCTGGCCAGCTCTGGGTTTCTCCTTCACAGCTCCAGGGATGTTTACAAAACCTGTTTTTCACTTACAACTTGTCTTTGTGGACAAATAGTGTGGAGTGACCGAGTCAGGAAAAGAGTCCTTAGTGCAGAAGGGCTCTTGTACTCTAAGTCCCTGGTTAGCAGAACTCCCCACCAGGTGCCCCACGCCGGCAAACCCTGCCCATGGTGTTCAGCTGCTCACTGCATTCCTGGGCAGGAAGCTCCCGTGGGGTTTGAGCTGTAGGGGGATGCTGATCGTCGGGGAAATCCCAGGTGTGACTCTCTCTCATGTGTGCTCTTCCACAGCTTTGCTCCAAGAGACTTTTACTTTGGATTACGTGTGAGGTGGGTAACAGAAGCTGCAGGCCCTTGTGATGTTTGCCTGGGGTTTGTAGCAGAAACTTTAATGTCTCTTCAACTCAGTTGTGTTTTGTCAGTTTTTTTCAGAAAGTTCAGTGAAATCATTACCAATTCCAAAAGCTAAAAGTGCTTGAAAGAGGGAAACATTCCTATTATGACATTGCATTTTAAACCTGCTCTCCCTTCGTGGTCTCGCTGAATTCTCTCAGGAAATTAAAAATCTGCTGAAATTGCCATTAAGACACTCTTTTGTTTAGATTTCAGGATGCCACTTACAATAAAACAGCTGCAAAATAATATCTGGTGGCAGTTCAAAGTGAAGATAACACAACATGTGCTATTATACCTTTCCCAAGTCACTCTTAAATAGTTGAGAACCAAAAGGCCATTAAAGGGTGAGCCAAAATGTTGTTCTGATTCAGTCCTTTAGTGGTGATATTGAAATAGGAAGGAGAAGGAGAGATAAATAGATAAATTCTTCTCCTTGAAAATAGGGCTAAAAGTGTAAGAGTTGAATGGTATTTGATGTTGAAGATTTTTCAGCTCTCACAGCTCTGTGGACCGAATGCAGGATCTGTGAGCACGTCCAGTGCTGCAGAGCTTGGGTGGTGCACAGCAGGGAGGGGCACCTCTGTGTGTGGTGTTCTTCATCTTCAGGGATGGGCTGCAGGATGCCTCTCTTTTTCTAAAGCTTCTTTTCAGTTTTCTTTGTAGCCCTGACTGATGCCAACTGGTCAAAACCTTGTACCTTGCGATAGCGTGTGAGCTTTGCCCTGGTGGTGCCGCAGTTCCTGCGTTTGCTGTGCAGTCCCAGGCAGAGCTGGGGACTGGTTGGTTTTACAGCTGCAGCTTTCCACAGGTGAACACTTCTTTTCTGCTCGTCCTGCACAGCCCTGCCAGAGCCTGTGCACGGTACCCTGGACCTCCCTGTAGGAGCAGCGGTGCTGAGTGCCACGGGCTGCCGCTGACGGCCCCTCTGGGGCTGCGGGCTGAAGGGAGGGGCCAGGCCCCGAGTGGTTCATGGCAGCACACCCGGCTCTGCCGCGCGCGGTTCGATGGTGCCCCTCATCCAGCGTCACTTGATGGACAGCTGTGGGCACAAGCATCCCTAAGCTTTCATCTGGATAATTGCACTCTTTGCCACATTAGGAACTGGTTGGGGGCCAAGTCTTTTCCAAAGTCGGAGTCGATCTTGGTTTAAGGGTTTGCTGCCCCAAAGTCACTTGCAGCAGGTTATGCTGCAGCAATGCATTCTTGGGGCAGCTGAAGGCTGAAAGGTCTATGAATCCAAACTGGTTATTTGTGTCACCTTCTGGCTTTATTTGGGGCAGCCTCGGACATTTTAGCAGCGGCTCAGATCGGTGTGTTCTGGCGATGGCATGCACCAGGCATGCACCGTGCCAGGCAGGGGCAAGGCAGCTTCCAGATGATTTCCATGGCAAGGGCTGGCAGGGCCCGTGGCTGTGCTTGCCCTGTGAGGGTCAGTGTCACTGCTAAACCTCTGTGCAGCTGGTGGTGTGTGGGCACCGAAGCTGTTCCCATGGAGCTCCAGCCGTGCTGCAGGCGGCAGCTGCAGAGCTACAGCTGAAGGCTAAAGCACCCTCATCTTTCTTCTCTGTGGGAAACTGGTACCTGTGGTGTGTCAAGAGATACCGGAGCTGGGTATCACCACAAAGTGCCTGGAGAATCATTTGTGAGCCCCTGCACCCCAGGAGGGGAGAGGCAGCCAGGACACGGCTCCGGGTCATAGCCTGTCCACTTGGCAGTGCCAGGAGATCCCTGGTGACAGACTGCCTAGCTAAAGTTCACATGCCTTTTCTAGAGTCTTTTCTGGAGCTGAAGTGAGCCACTGGTTGTCTGCTGATGGAGTGAGACTGTGTTGGTTGCACAGCAGTGAGCAGGGACAGCAGCCTCCCGCCCTCCCAGCTGTTTCCGCAGCAGCCCGGTTATATCTGTACCTGCCCAGGGCAGACATCCTCTCTGCCCTGCTTGTGCCTCCTGTCCCAGCTCTGCATTCGTCACTGACTGACCCCAAAACAGTCCCAGCCAAGAGTAGGGAAAGTCATCAGCTGGCATAAATTATCAAAATAAGATCACTACTCAACCCCAATAAAGGTAACAAAATGTGACCTTCTGTTGTTAAAACCAATTAAGTTTCCTTCCATCAACTCTCAGTTCATTATGCCTTTCACCCCCCAGGCCCTGTTCTTCCATCTTTTCAGGCTTGGTGCAGAATTAATGTTAAATCCCATTAGCCTGACCCCGTTTTCCCTGTTTTGCCTTCTGGTCCTTTGCATTGATGCACTCCGACAGGTTGATTCAGCAGCTCAGGGATCAAAGGGAGTGGCTGGCCCAGGAGGAGCTTCAGGGAGGCCCTGGTTTATAAGAATTCACTTTAATTTTAATGGAGTTTGTGAAAGTGCCTCAGCAGCAGGGTCTGGCCGGGCGGATGGAGAGCCCTGGGCTGCACCCCTGGCACAGGGAGCACCACGGGGACCTGGTGCTGGTGGAGTGCCACCGCTCCGGCCTTGGGATAACTCCGGTCAGGAGACTGAAGCTGCTCACTGGATGAGTGTATATCCCCTCTGGCCTTTACCTTAGAACGTGTGAGATGAGGGAGGCAGTTTCTTTACCCAGGTCCACCCTTTGCAGTGCATCAGAAGAACCGTCTGCCCTCGGGGCAGTGTCAGGCAAAGCTGGCCCGCTGGTGTCCAGGATCACACTGCGCATTACTCAGGGACATGGCAAGACCCAGAAGTGCTGACTGAGTTTTGTACCTTGTGCCCTTTAGAAGGGGCTTTCCTGCTCCCTTTCCCAGCGAGAGGAGGGTGCTCTCAGCTCCCTGGTGCTTCCAAGCTTAGCGTGAGCACTTTCTGCTTCATCACTGACGTGGAGCATCGGGCGGGCACCGAGGCAGCGGGGAGAGTGCCTGGTGAGCTTTGGAGGGGATGCCGGACGGGGCCACTTGGGAGCACGGCTGCAGTGCCATCCCTGCTGGGAGCTGGCCCTGCTGTGGGGGCTGTGGCCGAGGGGCTCCAGCAGGGAGTGCGCAGGGAGGGGTTCCAGAGCGCGGCGTGGCCGTGCCCGGCGTGTGTCGGGCCCGTGCTGGCTCGGGGGGTCCTGGGCAGGGCAGGGCAGCGTGGGGGGCTCTGGTTCCCTGCTCTGACAGGCGGGCGAGGGGGGTGTCGGGGTGAGCCACCGTCAGCACAGTCAGAGTGAGCACGTTATCCTTCAGAAAGTGAGAAACTCCCAAAATTTAACATTAGAGCTGGAAAAGTGGCACTGTAACAACTGCACCCAGAATAGCAAAGATTTCTCATGAGTCTCCTTCTCATGAGTTCCTCATTTCTCATGAGCTGCAAGGGTGTTGCAGCTGACTGAGGAACACACAGCTCACGATGAGGGACTTTAAATCCGAGTTGGATCTGCTGGTTCGATCCGTGCCGGGTGGCACCTGAGGGTCTCTGGGTGGCACCTGAGGGTCTCTGGGTGGCACCTGAGGGTCTCTGGGTGGCAGGACAGCAGGACTGCAGCCCCACACTGACAGACACCATCCCCAGGCACAGCTCTGCGATGATCAGCAGGGTGCAGGAGGTTTCTTTCTTCCCACTTTCTTGGAAGAAAGTGAGCATTTTTAATTATAATTGCTCAACAACTATCAAATCATTTTTCAACAATTAGCAAATCATTTTTCTTACTGACTTGTACAAATAAAATTTCAGATGCTTGTGGGAATGTATGAATTGGATGAAGTGAATGGTTGCTTTAAATCTCTGCTCATATTTGATTTTAATTTCTTCTCTTTTTGTACAAAACTCTTGATAATTTAATTTTAGAGATGGTGAAAAAAAATGCTGAATATAAACTATGCCATGTAAAATATACATGGTATAAACAAACAAAAAGATCCTATTCAGCCCAATATCTAGATTTTTTTCTTTTTATACAAAGTCTCACTAATTTGAGTAATGAACTTGATCATTTCTGCAGCTCACTCCACTTGCTTATTTAATCAGTGATTATTGTTTTCATCAAAATGGGATGTATCGTGTAGGCAGATGAGGTTCTACATGAATATGCAGCAGCAGACAAACACTGGAAAAACACAAAGCAGTGAGCATCACTCTGTACTAAATAAAATCCCAGTGCTTTTATAAAGCTAAAATTATATCATGTTTAGTTTTAATAATTAAATATCCTTGGGTATAGCAGCTGGTTAGTCAAGTGTTTCAGTACTCTTTTTGTTCAGATACTTTTCAGCAGATATTAAGTGGACTCAGATGTTTTTGTGAGATAGGATAATCCTGTCTGTCTTAACTCTTTGTGGTGGTGCATCCTTACAAGTGATATTCTGGCCTCCACAGGACCATGGCCCATCAAGAGTTCGTGGTCGTTAAATGTGGGAGTTTTGTACATTGATGCCCGCACCGAGGCAGGGATTAGAAATTGAATGGTTTGTTATTATAATAATGGCAAAAGGCAACTTTGTGAAAAGTAAATTATCTTGGCAAATACTTTTCACCAGCTTTAGAAGTCATGCAGTAATTGGCAGCAATTCCATTTGCTGCCACTCTGACAGAATGGATGGGCCTTATGGAAAGGAATGGTTGCTCAAGGATTTTTCCTATGGAGAATTGCCTACCATGGGACAAGGCAAGGAGAGACAGAGCAGTTCTCAGAGTGAGAGGAAGACAGTGCTGATTTTCATCTATTAACGTGCTGTCACACACAGAACAGCACATTTTCACAGCCTCTAAACTGGGAAACACCACAAACCCTTTGTTATGATTTCCCACAGCCTATTCCAGGAGCACAGGGCTGGGTTTGTGCTCTGGCTTACACAGGCATAAACCGAGTGCACTGCACTGACTTTGGAGCATTACAGATACAAAACCAAAATAAAGTCCTTTGCATAGTGCTTTATCAGTAGGAAAGAGGATAGCAAAAAGTATTTTTTTCATTGATTAAAGGACTTGCAAGAGGGAGCTTGACTCACTATTGAAGGTACTAAAAATACTTTAAGGAACAAAATGGGGTTAATTTGTGTACTGCATTCTTCAAAGATGCACTTTGGGCAGAAAGTGCATTTACCAATGTTTCTGTCACTCCATAGGTTTTTTCTAGTGAGAGAAAGCCCTTATTGTCATAAAAGTTTTTAAATAGAAATATGCTGAAAAGAGAGATTGGTTTTTTTTCCTTACAGGATTAAAACTAAGTAAATGTAGACCTCATTAAACGTAGACATTGTGGGTGTGAATGCTCTTTAGACATGTGTCTCAGTGTAAACAGCAGTGTGGCTTGAAGCTGTGTAGGTAACCTCTTCAGGTGCATTGCTGCTTCCTGCTCACTGTCTGTCAGAATGAGCATTTACGTCAACACTCAACTTCCTTATTGATAGAAATGAAAAATGTGATAGACCTTTGACAGCGTGATATTAAACCAGCCTTTCTGTGCCAAGCTGTCAGCAGTGAGCGTGTGTTCACTGGCTCCACACTCTGCATTCAGCCAGTCCTCACACTCACAAGAGAAGATGGTTAAAAGCATTCACATTTGGGCTTGTTGATGTCATCCACCTAGCTGGTGCATTTTTACCATGAAAACCACAATTCTTTCCATTTATCCTGAGCACAGCTACCTTGGAAAGCTGCTGACTGAGGTGTTAGTGGCAGGTTTTAGGGGAAGGCCAGCTGAAGTGACGGAGGGGAGCACTGGCCTCATTGTGCTTTGTGTGAACCCATCTCCCTGCACTGAGTTCCCCAGTTCTTCCCAGTGTGGGCAGGCTCACCTGCCCCTGCTGTGCCGCTGCCTCTCCTGCATTGTGGCACTCATTTGGAAGAGCTCAGCCTGACCCAGAGCGGTGGCTGGTGCTGGCTGGTCTCCTGGAAGCCTGCCGCGTGCGCGGGGAGGGAATGTGGACAGGAACATCACTGGCGCTGCTGCTCAGGGGCAGCAGAGCTGAGCTGTCGCTGCCAGGGATCCTGTCTGTGCCCCTGCCCGGGCCCACCATGGACCAGAGTGAGACACATTCTCCTCTAGGGCTGGGGGATGCTGCAAAAGAGACCCCAAACACACCCATGGCTCGCGCTCCACAGGCCTGCTATCCCCAGCAGGGCTGAGACTGTTCCACCATCGATCCTGCCAGGCAGCAACAATTAAAACAGAAGATTGTATATTGGGCTATTTTTTTTTTTTTCCAATTTGTAGGTTTGTGTTGGTGGGATCAAAAGCCAAAAACAGTCTGGAAACAAACTGTGAGTGTGCCAGAGACAAGCAGGCTGTATGTGGCTGCACAGACCGGCCGGCCTGCAGGCACACACGCTGGAGAGGGCACCAGGCAGTGTGGCACTGTGGCACTTGTCCCTCTCTTTGGCTTCCCCGAGCCCCTGCACAGAAACCTCTGCTGGCGAGCGAGACCTGCCCCGGTGCCAGAGGAGCTCTGCTCGCTCACGGCTGGCACCGTGCCTGAGCACAGTGGCACTGGGGGACAGGGTCCCGTGGTGGGCTTGGCACTGCTGGCCTCAATGATCTTACAGGTCTTTTCCAAATGAAGCATTTCTGTGATTCTGTGTCTGGAGCTGACATAATGCTGAGTGATCACGTGATTCTGTGAATCTCTGGGTTACTTATCAAAAAACGCTAACATTTTAGAGTGTAAGTTGAAGAGACTAAGCCCCACATTGCTGTATTTTTTCTGCACTAATCTGCATTATTTTAATTTCCAGATACGAATAATGGGAATGCCAGCAAGGCTTGGTAAACAGTTTTTGCCAGCGCTGATAAAAATGAGCATTTTCTCAAACATGCAGTTCAACTAAACTGGCCTCTCTTGTGAATGTGGTGGGAGAGGAAATTTGCTTTACTGCAGTATATACCTTTAACAAGTTTTCTAGCCCTTATCTAAGTTAGGCACACGTCTCTGCCTTTACTTAAAAATATTTATTTGAAATAGGCATTTATAGGCCTTTCTAGCAAAGGCTATCTGTCAGGCACTCTAGTTCTGGGCTAGCAAGATGAAAAAAATAAATGATGGTATTGATGTGCTGATGATTCATAAACTTAAATAGAAAAATAAATAGAAAATTGTTTAACAAATCAGGGTGAAACATTTCCTTCCTTTCTAGCAAAATACCTCTGAGCTGCATGCATCAGTACTGGGTTATTTAGGGAATAAGTCATCCTGCACGTAGCTGATTTTCTTTGATTATTTTCATGTGTACCACGTCTTGTGCAGTTGCACATTTGGAAGGTGCTTCAGAGGCTTTTGTTATTCAAGTATTTTTCAGTGCATTTGCTGTTGTTAAGCATACAAATAACCCAGACTTAGCAATTTCATACAATTAAATTTATAAAAGGAAAACTACCTTAATGTATTTCACAGTTTTATTCTAAAATACAGTAACTTGCAACTTATAGTGTCTTTAAAATCAGAGAAAAAACGCTGCCTATGGCATGGTATTACAGGGTAGTGTTTTTCTTATTTACTTTTTACTCCAGCAGCAGGGATGCTGAGAAAATGTCATTGTCACAGAAAAATTAATTCCTAGGATCAGTTCAAAGGTACTCCTGGGACTGAGGGGATTTTTAAAAAACATTTCGTAAACACCAGTGAGTTAAATCTCAGAACACTGGTGAGTTGGTGGCGTGTCTGTGGTGGAGATGGACAGTCTGAGTTATAACTGGATCAGCCTCCCTGGAAAAGTCTCCTTAATAAAGGTACTTGTGCACCTAGGAGATGGGAGATGGGAGTTAAAGACAGCTCTCAGCTCATCACCTCGTGTGTAATCGTTGCACATTCTGCTTCTGAACGCGTGGACGTGTGGGCCCTTTCCCATAAAGCAATTTACAACAGTGCAGAGTGGAAGCTGCAGCGTTCTGGGAGAGCTCCAGGTGTGCCACAGGTCAGCACGTGCTGCTCAGTGCTTCTCCAGGTCAGAGACACAGTGACTGCGCCGTGGTGTGGCGGGTGTGATAAGGTCCTGGAGATTTTAAATGCTTGTGTTGAAACTGTGCTGTAAAATAATCGGGAATTGAGTAATTTACTTTTTCCCCAGTGAATATTTAAAGACAGTCAAAAGCAACAAGTTACAAAGTTTTAATGAGTGCATGTGGTGAGAATTGTATTATCATAAAAGCTGTAAGGGTTTATTAGCTGATATAGGGCTGGAGTTTGTCATTAGCCAAGGGCCTTTCAGGGTTTCATGGGATATAGCTGGAAAACATTCCAAACAAATGAATATTCTATTTTAAAAGAATAATGAGACATTGAGGGTTTTTATAGACTCCAAAGTTTGCTAAACCAATATCTCTAATTAGATGGAGAAACTCTCTATAGAGGCTTTGCATCAATGGCAGTGCACACAGCAAATGTTTTAAGCATTTACATATCAAATACTGCTGGCAGCGTTTTGGCAGCAGTCCAGAGCTGTAGATAGTTTTAATCACATTTGTTCATTAATCCTTGGTGGAATTCTCTTATAAGGTCTCTTTAGGATTTTCATTTAAGCATGTGCTGCTGCTTCTCAGCAGTGGGTTTATTTATTTATTTTATAAATGCAATCTGAAGCCTTACATTTATAGAAAATAGGTTGAGGAGTGGCTCAGGAAGCAGACGAATGGGTATATTCTATTTTCTCTCGGTAGATCTCCTTTGTGCCCAGGCATTTATGTACTCTCACTAGGAAGAGGTTTATTCAGCAGTGTGACATCTAAAAAAGACTTGCACTCTTTTTTGACTATGCTAGTTCTTTTCTTTCCGGTAGGAAGCAGACAGTGGCTGAATGGGACGCAGTAATTGGAAGTACAGCAGAGATGGCTGTGCTGCTGCTAGAACGTGTGGAGCATCACACAGCCCTGGCAGAGCTGCACGGAGAGGGGCTGCATCCCTTGTGGTGACTGATCAGTGCCTGCAGCTCCCAGTGCAGCAGGCTGACCCTGAAACCCACAGGTGTGACCCCAGCCCAGGGGGCAGCGCTGGTGCTGGGGCACAGCTCCCACCTCCCGAGCACTCCGCGCTGCTAAGGCAATAGTTTTCTTCCATTATCTTGTTCCTCCGTTGAACCTGACTTGAAAGACAAAACAAAGCGTTTAACAAACCATTTTACACTGTTGTAAAAGCAGAGGTATTAACTGTCACCCAGAGCCTTCCTCATGCAGTTGGCCTCTGAAATCGTATCTGTTGTTCTCATTTTTATGGTACATTTTATGAATGACTGTTGTTACAGGAATCAGCTTTGCTGAGAAAGGCCTGCCATGCTGATCTCTGTTCTGTGATGGATAGCAAAGGCTAAATATAGCCTTCCCCTTCCTTTGCATTTTCAGATGGCAGGCTTGTTTGGGGTTTTTTCCTTACTACAGCCTGGGTCAGGCTCCTCTGAGCCTCCCCTTGCACTAAATTGCCTTCAGAGAGGCAGGAGGACTTGGGAACTTCAGTGAGAGGGTCAGGCTGCCTATTGAGGGTCTGAAAGCTGAAGCCTGCAAGGTTTTTTCCTGTATTCTTCTCATGCTGCATTTGCATGGTTGATCATCTTTCTGTAAGCATTCCAGGAGGAGGTTCTGTAGGTTTTTGCTTTATGCTGTTGAATTTGTCTGTTGCATCCTATTGTAAGGTTGCACACCGTGCCCACACACCAGGCAGAACTGCTGCTGTGCTTGCTGCCACCGCTGCTCACCACGGCCAGGGCTAATCCCCTCCCTGCACTCCCTCCTCCTGTGCAGCAGCAGCAGGCTTGTCATTAGATAGCCATAAGTTAATCAAGATTAATAATTAATAAACTCAGAGCAGTTCTCCTTCCTTCATCGGATTCCTGCACAGAATCAAACCATCTTGTTTCCATACCTGTGTGCTGCCAAAAGCTTCTGAACTTTTGATCTAACTTAACTAAATTGTTACTAAATGGTATAGGTTTTGACATGTTAATAATCCCATTGAAATGGCTGCTATTCCCTACGTCCTTCACGTTGCCCATGCATTAAAATACCTTGCTGAATCAAGAACATTTTTATTAGCCATCACTATCTTCCGAAAGTAGCAATCTCTTGTTTTCCTTTTCTCATGTTCTCCAAAGGCTTTCTTAATCTGTTTTCACAGCTGCAGACTGAGGGCATCTCTGCCCTTTGCTTGGATTAGTCAGCAGGGTTGGAGGGTTTGCTTCAAACCAGCAAGAGCAGCGCTGCCCTTTGTTCTGGGCGGTGTCTGGCCGTGGCTGTGTGCAGGGTTCCTGCACCGCTTTCTGCACAGCCCTGCAGCGCATTCGGGCAGTGCAAACACAAAGTCAGTGTTTCTCTGTCAGTTTTTCCTGTGAGTCCCCAGCGCACAGGCCATGCTCTGGAACTGCTGCCGTGCTCAGCACGTGCGTGTGCTCACCGAGTGCCTGCTTTGCTGCTCGCTCCCTGGGACTCCTCAGTCCCAGGCCAGGGGCTGCTCACGAGCAAACACTGGCAGCAGACTTTGCTTTGCTTTGGCAATATCTTCTCAATTCCCTTCTGGATACAGGACTCTCCTTTTTCTCTTCCTTAGACCTGTAACTCCGATCTTGACCCTAACCCTGAGCAGAGCCCCAGCCCAGGGGCTCAGCCACGTTCCCAGCTGAGCAGTGCCGTGGGTTGAGTCGCCTTTGCAGCCCCTGGAGCCCCACTGGCTGCCCGGCCGAGGGCTGCCATCCTCGAGCGCAGCCCCGCGGGGGCTTGGCTGGGTTTTGCTGAGTGGCATCTGAGCAGGTGGGCACAGTGCTCTGCCCCCGCCACCCCTGCCCACCCCTGCTGCAGGAGGGAGCCGCAGGCCCTTCCCCTCAGCCAAGGCCGGGGGGAGATGGGCACCCCCGTCCCGGCTGGCAGCCTGCCCTTGCTGAACCCCAGATCTGCATCAGTGAACCCAGACGTGCTTTGTTTCCCATCACTCTCCTTCCCTTGTCGTTTTCTCGAGGCAGCCCTCCCACATGCACAAGCTTTCTCCACGCCTGGAGCTCACCGGAGGATTAGTTCTGCGTTTCTCCCCGTGTGCTGCACACCTGAAAACGCCCATTTTCTCTCAGCCTCTCTGCACTCACGCCGCGCTCCCTCCCTGCTAACGACACAGGTAACCAGCTGCTAATCCTTCTCCCTGGTGCCTTGCCCTCCAAGTCAGCTCAACAGCAAAAGGAAATAGAAGTGGGAGCTGTGTGGATGCATCCACCAGGCCCAGCCTCAGGCACCAGCTGCAGAAGGGCTTTTTCCTCCGTCTGTATTCGTGCTGGGTTACACACTGGGGAAACTGGTAGGAATGTGATATGTAATATCAGTGTATTTCTAATCAGGAGCATGAGCTACCCTCCCTCTCCCCATGACTTGATTTCTGTCTTAGGAAGGCTCTGTTGCACTTGTTACTTTCTGTTTCACCATGACAGTTAGTAAAAGATTTTGTGCCAAATTTATGCTCAGCGAATTGTCCCTGAAATTTGTGGAGCTACAGCAGAATTTAATTTGGCAGTGTGGAGTTGCTCTTGCTCCCAGTGATGTCTTCAGCTGAAAATCTCAGCTTTCTGTTGCCTTACTTAGAGAAAAATGGGCCCATGTCTCCAGTCTTTGTCCAAAGGAGTGCCAGTGGCACTGCCGTGTGTGAAGTGTGGCAGCAATCTGTGCCAGAGGAATTTAAGAAATCTACCCCTGAAGGCAAAGTTTTCTGAAAGGTGAGGAGGATTTTAACAAATGCATTGACATCTATGGCATGTTCAATACCTTTGATTTTTTTCTTAATGTCTTCTGGTGGAGTAAGTCAGAGGTGATGTGCAGCATCCTCATGATGCTGGGGCCAGAAGGAGCACTTTGAATGAAAGCTTAATAGAAATGCAGTGTGCTGCCATGCTGAGCATAGAATTGGTTGACTGCATAAATCTAAATGTCAATTAACTAGAAAGTTTTACCAAATGGAACTATGATGTTTTAGTTCCATGTTGTCAGCACATGAAAAGAAGCATATTAATTGACAAGGAGTAAAACTCTGTATGAGTTCTTTAAAACAAAAAATTAAAAATACTCAGAGTAGGACCAAGATAACACCAATGTTTTCAAGAAGAGGGAAAATGTCAATTATTGATTACTTTGAGAGCTAAGCATCATTTGGACATTTATAAGAATTATAATTATCTAAAAACTGAGAAGCAGTGAGAAGTTTGTATGGCAGCCCCGAAACCCAATACACTTGGTAGAGTACTGCAAAATACAGGTTGGTGAGCAAGCTGGAAATGATGATGTTTTATTGAGTGATGTGGATTGTTACTTTGGTTGATTTGATTTTTATCCTGTAAGGAAATTAAAGCTCAAGCACTTGCAAACTTGATTATATTTCTAAAGATCATCTTTGCATGCCAGCCTTTGCCTAGAAACTCACCCGAAGATGTCAGCCATTGAAACCATTTCATGTGGAAGCATTGCTAAGTAAATTCACTAAATGCCTATTCATCCCAGTAAGATGGAGAGTCACTGGAGCAGCAAATGTGAAAATCTGCACGGCTTACTATACAGAAAGCATTTCTGAGTCTGCCAAATGGAGATGCAGAGTCTGACCCTGGGAGGTGTTGCAGCTACGTGAGGGGTAAGGGAGGAGGGTCTCAGGGCCCGGTCTGCCAGGATGGTTGATTGACAGATAATTCATTTGGTCTAGATAAAATCAGTGACTTTATGAAAATAGTTTACTTGGCTGATAACATTTCCAGGTTGTTGCAGCCTGACCCCAGAAGTTAAACACATTTTGTACAGTTAAACACATTCAGGTTTAACTTGGTTTTCTGTGGCTTATAATAATGAAATGTTTTCAAAATACAGTACTATTGACAGCTCTTTTATCTTGAGTTTTTCTGCCATCAGCTTCATTACAGACCATTGCTTAAATGGTGGTGTATCCATAAGGTTGTGGGTTTGAATGCTATTCAGGAGATTAAGATCTTTTTAATGTGATTTATTCAGTTTTCCTAAATATGCTGACCTAGATAAATAGAGAACATTTTTGCTCCATTGTTAAAGAAATAACAGACCACAAAAGCTGTCAGGCGTAAATACATTCTTGGACATGTCAGCTGAAATTTTGAAAATGCTGGTGTCAGATTGCCTGTCATACTAACTGGAATTAACCTTCTGAATTCCTTTGTTCCTATTAATTATATTGCCTTTTTGACATCAAAATTCTCTTGCTTTATGCATTCCAGCCTTGGCCTCTTCTCTATTACACAATGAAAACAAATAAAATGCCAATAGATACTGAACCAAATTCCCTAGGAAATATCAGGCAAAGCATGTAAAATGGGACTATGAACGCAGTCATCTTGCAGCTGGATTTTCATACTTCAAAAGTGTTGGGCAGTGTTACTTCATACATACTCTGTTATGGTGCTTAAAATACCTGCCAAGGGTTGATAAGAAATTTGTTAAGGTGTGTTAAAAAAAAGCTGTGCTTCCTTCCAAGTGTGCTTTCCTGAGCAGAGGGAGTCATTGAAGCTTAGCAGCAGGATGGAAGCTTTTTTTTGGAACCACCTCCTTCAGATTCTGAGAATGGTCCCCAAATGAGAACAATAAATATATAAACTGCTGTAGACACAGTGGTTTTCACAGTGTAATTTGTGCACCTTTTGTTCTTTCTCTTGCAGGACAAACGATCAGCTGGTGGCATTCCTGTCCAGATACCGTGATATGAACTTCTTGAAATCACACGGCAGGGACAATGCAAGGTGAGCTGGCCCTTCCCTCGCCTTACTTTAACCAAAGCACTGAGAATTCTTGTATGGTGATGGTTTTCCAGCATTACCTGGTTGAAGAAATCCCTAGTCCAGGAAAGAGAAGTGAACAAGGAGGAAACCCTTTCCTGAGGATGGTTGTGCCTTGTCCAGAATGGCTCCTTCCCAGAGTCAGAGATGCTTTTGTGGGGAGAGAGGCACTGAGCAGACTGATGTTGCTTCCTCCCGGGGACTTGGCACAGAGGGATGTTCTGTGAGCACGTGGTGATGGCCCCACACTCCAGCAGTGCCCCGGTGGCCCCAGGCACCCTGGTGAGCCAGACCTGTGTTGGCTGAGGTCTGCAGCAAAGCCTGGCGTGGGCAGAGCCCCGGCTGGGGGAGCCTGCAGTGCCAGTGAGAGTGGGGGTGGTGGCTGGAGCTTAGCACAGTCTGCTAAAGCTTGGAGGCCCTTGAATCAAATCCTTCTTCATCCACCCTGCACAGGGCTCAGGGAGAAGGGAATGTGCTGTGTTTCCCACCAGTCATCAGTAACACTTAAACTTGCCACTGTGCTTTGAGGGAGCAGCAGTGACCAAATACCATCTTCCAAAGACTTTAACAACCTCTGCAGGTGGAAGAACTTTCCCATCTGACTGCAGTGGTCCTGTCTTCCTATTTACTTGTAGTTTTGCTGTTCCTCCTTTTTGCTAGTTTTGTACCATAACAGCAGTCCTACTGCACCTCCAGCAACTCCATGCAGCTTTGCATCTAAAAGTATTGTTTTTATTCTGCTTGGGTCTCCAGGTCTTCCCTTTATTCTGTAAAATGTCAGGTGTACCCAGAGAATGTGACACGCCGAGTCGCGTGTTCAGCACAGCGGGCGGGCAGAGTAACTCACAGGGCTCTCTCTCTTCTCGGCCGTTCTCACTCTTGTCACCAGATTTATCAATTCTGTCATGTTCCTGTTTAAATTAAGTCCTCACGAGCGTTCATCTTGTGCATGCAGAAATTCTATAGCAGGTAGTAAAAAATAATCCTGTGAGGAGTAATATTTAAAGCCAAGTCAACAGTTTTCACAGGAGAGTCCCTGGTCTGGGAAATGCAGAGTGTCAGAGTGATTGGCAGACTCAGCTCCAGCTGGCAATAGTGCTCGACAGCAGAGCTGGTGCAGGAAAGAGAGGAAGAACCAGGGAGAAGCAGTCTGTCTCTTGTGCCTCCTTGCTGCTCTGGTGCACCTGAGTCTTCTCAAATTCCCTGAGCTGGCTAAGGAAAATAACTAATGAATTATGACACAGCAGCATCAGCCTGGTTCAAATATGCCAAGTTCAGCTGGATCGGAACAATTTAGATCAATTAAACACACTAAGCTGATATTAATTTAATAATGAAATGAGCTAATGTGCCACTTGTCCTTCCATCACAGGAATGACAAACTCATTTAGCAGTTCAATGGTTCTCTTTGTATGAACATCTAAATACCTTTTAGCTTATTACAACATGTCCCCATGTTTTATTTTTTTCCCTGGGTTTCTCCCATGAATCCCCCTGTGCATCAGGGAACGTGATTTGGGACACAAGTGCAGGTTTGCCATCCCTGTCTGCCGTGGCTGCCTAATCCCCGAGTCCCATAAGTGCTCCCACTGCTGACCACTGGATGAATGGATCCTTTCACATTACCCTTTGGCATGTCCCCAGATTTTCTGTCAGGGAGATGGAGTGGCTTCCTCCTCCTGCACAGCCCGGGCAGCTGCAGACACACTCAAGCCAGCAGCTGCAAACGCCTCTGAGCAACGCTGGTGTTTGAATAAAAATCCATGCCGTTGTTTCCAAAAGCTGATCAAAAAGTAATCCCCTGTTTGTACTGTGGGTGAATTTCCAGCTCTACATCCACCTGTTGAGAGAGAAGTACCTAAAGTGAAGATTTCTAGCCTGATATTTCATGTTTAGTGTTTGAGTGACTCAGGCTTGTCTAACCCGGTGAGCGCACCCTCTGCTCTCCCCATCCGACACCCAGCTCCCACCTGGCTTCCCCTGTGTGCCCAGCTCACACCAGTCAGCTTCATCCCTGTGCTTGCAATGGTGAAGTCCTCTGGGCTGAAATACCTTCTACAAGCTGGGGCAGGTGAGACAAGAGCAAAGGCCCAGCTAGGCTGTGACCCCGTGTCCATGTCCTACAGCCAGTGTCCCCAGGGGCAGGAGGATGTGGTGCTGCTTTACAATATTCTCCCAACCTCTTGTGACCTTCGCCTGGGGAATTTCTACAGCTCAACTCAGTGACTTGCTCATGTTAAGAGTAAGGGATGATTATTTTTTTCTATTAATTTTTCCAGTTTTTAAATTTTGCTCTTTGCGTTGTTCTGTCACAGCGCAAGGGAAAAAAAAATACCCCATGAAGAGAATGGTATGGCCAAGAGCTTAGTAAGGTCTGGAAGAGAAGCAACAGCCTTGAGGATTGGCAGCAAAAAGTTAAGAAAAAAAAGGACAGCTTTTAGAACACAGGCCAGTGTCCATGTTACTGGGCAACAGAAGAAAACTGCCTGAGGATATCCAATCTCAAAACATCCTGGAACAGAATTTTTTGTTTAAAACAACTAATTGTAGCCATGATAAGGGAGAGGACACTGGACTACACTGGCTGCTGCCCTGTCTACGGTAATGACTTAGCTGTTCCAAGGTGTTTTTCTCAAAACATGTGAACTAATAATACAGGAGCGCAGCATCTAAACCTAGTTGAAAGCAATGGATAACCCTTGCTAATACTTTCAGTTTTAATTTTTGGATGAATAGTGGTTCCTAATCAATAAGCTTTTCAACTGTCTAAGTCTGCCTTGTAAACAACTGAAAACTCTTAATTTTAAGTCATCATATTCTTTGGATCTCACAACAGAGAGAGATTAGAAGTGCCATCCTAAAGCTGAAATGCTCGTACAGCTCAATTACATTGCACTTTGCATTCAAGCCATGTCCACAAGCAGTACATGTTTTACTGCCAAATAAGGAGAGAAACCCGGCTTCCTTTTATAGAGTTAAGTTTCCTTTTAGTTATGCCAAAGCCATGAAAAAGTGCATCGCTCTCATTTTCCTTTAGTGGCTTCAGCAAAGAGAATGGATGTGAAAATGGCTCCTTCACTCAGCTGGAGAAGCATTATTTCCCAGCAGAGGTGGATGTATGACATGGAACTGCACGCAGTGGCTGGAGCTGGTACATAGTGCTCAGTGGGCAGCACATTTCCTCCTCTTTTCAGTGTCTCAGACTATTAACAGCAAGTGGATAACCCAGCAGTTGTATAACCCATTGCAGTTTGGAGTACGCAGAAGGTTTTTTTCTTTTTTGGCAGGAGCAGCCCCTGGCTGATGTATTATAAAATATAAACACAGTCAAATGTGACATCTTCAATGACAGGTAGGAAAAGGGGGAGTTTGCCTAGAGCCCTTTCCACAGTAGTCATTTGGGAAGCAGTGTAAACCTGCTGTGGAGGCTGGGTGCTGTTAGATCTTAGAGGAATCTTGAGCCCATAGGCAGAATACAAACAGCTAAAGATAAGGCCCTTAACAGTTTGGTATGCATCCATATTCTTTTCTTCTGCTGATTTTTTCTCCTCATTAATGATATTCTTTGCAGTTGTCTTGTCCCCTTTCTGGCTTCTGGGTTCCAGATGGTTTTAGAGGTGTTGGTGAACTGTACCAAGGAGCATCACCATCCCATTCCAGTTCCCAGAGGCTGGAGAAAGCTCCAAAGGACTGGAGCACGTTCCCAAGATCTCCCCTGCTGGCACACATCTGTTTGCCCCCCATTCCACACATGCCTTTTTCCCTCGCTGCTCGTTGGCGTGCTGTACACGGGGTTGGTGGGGGTTTGGTGGTCAGTTAGGGAGGTGGATCACACAGCCAATGCTCTTGTGTACTGCACTGATGAACTGCCCAGTAAGTGCCCAAATACTGGGGAAAGAATGGATTCATTGTCGCTGGTGTTGGAATAGTTTAAGCACATGTCCTAGCAGCACTCACACTGCTGCTCATGTAACATATCTGGTGGTTCCTTTGGCACAAATTACCCTCAGCCTCATACTCTTTTTGCTAAAATTTTTAGAACACTTGAGTATTCTGGAGCGCGTGGACTAAGATCTATTTTTTGCTTGGAAGTGGTTCAGCCCAACAGTTGCATGAGAAGTGTAGGGACTGAAATAGCAACATGCATCTTGTCTGCAAAGAGACTGCACTTTAAAAATTTAGACATTACAGCTAACTTTCAAATGTTCTTAGTGCTTTATGCTAAGCATTAGGGGAGCCATAAAGCCTTTACTGCTTCAGCTTGACAGTTTGCCTCCTTGTAGGGCTTTTATTTCTGCTTGGTTTTGGAAAACAGTGCTCTCAGCTGTCAATGCAAAGAGAAACAAACCCAGCCATATGTCTTGATGTGGGACTAAGCAGGATGTTCTTTGTTCTTAGAGTGTACAAGCAAGCTCATCCACTGGTTCAGGAAGGTGCTTTAAATGAGAAGGTTTGAAGTAGCCACACTTTATGGGGCAAGGACGAATTAGAAAGGAGGTGAAAATTGAGGTACTGGTAGAATAGTCAGGGATCTTATTGCTACCTGAGAACACGGAGCTGCACACTTCATTTGCAGCCCTGTAAACAGCAGCCTTTGTGCCCTGTCACCTGAGGTCCTGAGGCATTTTATAGAATGGTTATGACAGGGAACATCATTTTAATCTGCACAGATGTTGCTGGCCCTGGTGTACCCACAGGTCAGTGGCCTGATGTAGTAGCTTGAAAACCTTTATAGAAGGGACTCACGCTTGCCCTCAGTCACTAGAAATGAGGTGAGGAGACAAGAAACCGTCTAGAGAAGACATTTATTGGAGACAAACAGATAGCAAAATGTCAGGTTTCATATCACTGAGTCTGTCTGTGGTGAGTTCATGCTGCATCTCTGCACACTATATTTGCAGTTTTGCTTATTTGTTATAAAAAGAAACAGAATCACCTGAGTTGTGGCCTTCCTGATGGTGAGAGGAAGCCATTTCAGTCTGGACCTTCTAAAAGCTGTTTCAGTATTGCTTAAAAGATACTGTGTAAGTGAAGAGTGGTGGACAGAAACCCACAGGAAAGTCTTTGAAAGTCTCTCTCAAGCTTTATGCTCACAAGGAAATGCATGGAACTGTTGACAAAAGGCAATTCCTAGTAGAGTCATTACTGCAAAAAATAGACTTTGCAAGTTCCCTAGAACTAAAAGAATTTTAGAGGTTTTTTTTCATTTTGCTCCCTGGCCTGCAACATTAAAATATTGAGAAACATTGAGGCTTTTTAAGACTTTCTCTGAAAAAGAGACTTCTACTTTGAAAGAGAGAAGGTGGAAAGTAAAGTTTTTCAAAAGCAGTGGAAGTTAATGTGTAGGAAAAGATGGAGAAGAAGAAAGAATCATGAGAAATTTCTTCTAAATAGAATGCAAAGATGTGCCAGGACTAAATCATTAAATGGGTATTCTGGGTAGATTACATGTGAAAGAAGCAGAAACAAATTATATAGTACATGAGGTACCCATTGTAAGCTTAAAAAGTCTAATCATGTCTATATAGAGATGGAATAATGACCAGATAAAATATGTGTATTCATCAGCTGTCAACAGCATCTCATGTGGGATACCCTAAGTGCCACGGCTGCTTGGCTTCCATGAAGATGCCACTGATTGAGAAGGGACACATTGAACATAATATTTCCAGGTGAACTTGTATCTCGAAAGAGATATTGGAATTGCTGTACCATTTTTGCTGCCCTGTGCATGATGTGAACTCCGTGTTGCCCGGTGTGTGTGGCAGCAGTAGTCTGCCCCAGGTTTAACTGCACGCTGAACACACAAGTGTTTCACATACGTTGGAAACAGCAGTGGTAACTGCTGCAGTGGTGGACTGTCAAAAAGCCCCTCCAGCAGATCTGCTTGTTGCCATCACTTGCAGTTCAGCTCCTGCAGACCCACAGAAGCTCTGGGAACAAACACCACAGACTGCATCTCTCAGCTCTGTCTCATTTCGCTGGGTGTCACCTGGATTTTCTGCTCGGCAGTCAGTCCCTGGGCTCCGGGGCAGCTTTGGTCCCTCGGTGCAGGGTGTGGCTGTGCCATCCCTCCCTACCCTCTGTGCTCAGCTGCCCCTCGAGCCCTGCCGTGGGGCACGCAGAGGTACCAAACACCAGTCACATTTTAAAGGTAAGATTTCCCTGTGTTCCTTGGTAACTCCTGAGTGTTCAGCACAGTGGGCAAAACTGCTAAAAGCGTTTCAGTTTGCGTGCTTATTCATGGCTTTGGCTTTTGCTCCTGAAATAAGCCCAGTCAGGAAATAAACCCAATCTCACTAGAGCAAATTCAGTCAATTCAGGAATTCTTTCTGGTATTGTTGATGTTTGTTTCTGCGTTGGCTGTAAAGCTTAGGGGCATTGTTGAGATAGTAATGTGTTTAAATATCTTCTTCTGAGTAAGGGAATTAACAAAAGATGAGAATTCTGCCCTCATAACATTTTTGACCTCATAACATTTGCATTTAGGGTGCCACAGTTAAAGCACATTGAAAAGCAAGTTACAATTCTTCTTTCTCCTTCTCTTTTCTTCCATCATTTCTGTCTGTACTGGGAGTTATTTTCAGGGCCTTTTGAAACAGCAGGAATTGTGTGTTCTGTGCTTTCCACACGATGCCTGTCATACTGGGTAGAAATCTTCCTCATCTTGACAGACTAAGTAGGTGCTGTTTCTGTTTGACACTGTTCCTCTTTTCAAGCTTCAGCTCCATTTTGGGAGTGGGGATCAGCCCTGGACGCTTTCAGTACGACTTCAGGAAGAGGTCTCGGGAAGCACACTGCAAGATCCTGTCCTTAGGAAAACAGATGAATATCTGGTACCACATCGACATTTGGCTTAACTAGCCAATTGTTAATTATTTCAGAAGTTGTAAATACTGTTTAACCCTTGGCAGAACAGAGTTCCTCATGGCAATGGAGTGAAATCAGGGTCAGCTGGACCCAGCATGCTCGGTGGAGGCCAGGATTTCTGCCCTGAGCAGGCAGGGAATGATTCTGCTCTGCACAGGTTTGGGATTCATGAATCTGCTTATTGTAAAGGATTTTTCCGTGCCTGGTTTGTGGAGATGTATAGTAGCCTAGAGACTGCTCACAAATTACTTCCTGCAACTGCTACACTCAGGATTGTCAAATTATTGTTCTGTGCTTTCCGGTTGGTCACCTAAACTGCAAATTACTGTTTTATGCTTCCCAGCTGATTGACTCTGGTAAGCGTTTCCAGGGTGGTTGTGCAAACACTGCTGGCAAGTGACTCTCACATTTCTCATCTGTAAAAATATTTACTTGACTTTTCACACTGAAATGGACTTTACTCCTCAAATTTTCGTCTAAAGACAATTAAAGGAGGAGCGGATAAAGTCAAAGCATGCAGAGCTTGTCCACAGACACTCAGGGAAACATGGACATGGTGCTAGCAGAGCTCCAAGCTCTACAGATTCTTGCTTTGACATTGAATTTTGACTCGTGATTAATTGTTTTGCACATTTTGTAACTTTTATTCATAGCTCTTGTTCTTAAATCCTGAGTAATGATGATGAGGTCCTGGGTGGGTGCTCGTGGTTAACAGTGAAATGTCAATGGGAGGTTTTCTAGGCAAGAGGCCAGAAACAGGAAGCATTTAGGAAGAAACCTTTTCACCTTAAAAATATATTCTTTCCAGAAAAAAACCTTTTACTGCTGAATTTACTGATAAGTGGCATTTAGCAGTCTGATAGCCTCTGATAGTTTAGGAAGTTTTATTCATTCATAAATTTCAGAAAATAGCAAACTCTCTGACTCTCTGTGTAAGCAGAGCCTTCAGGAGCGGGGGTCTCTCCAAGCTGCCGTGGTTTGCACTGTCCCTTGGACAAAACTGTCCAAAGGAGGATATTCGATTGTGATGGTTTTCCTGATACTAAGTAACTGTGCAACAATATTTATTAGCAGTTAAAACATGTGATTAGATCTGAGCTGTGTTTCTACTTGTGTTGTAGGAGTATGTGCTACACAAGTTACAAATGCTTTATGTGTTATACAGTCCTAGAATCTTGTCTGAAATGCATTTATAAATATTTAAATAAACTACAAAGTAAGAGGAGTTCCCTGAGCTGGATTGCAATCATGAGCTGCCTGGACTGACATCTATACTCAGTGACAGACCACGTGCTGCAGGCAGTAGGGGTTTTTTTAGCAAAATATAAAAATAACTCTCTGGAACCTTGTAAACCCTGAGGCTGCATCCACACACGGTCAGGGCACAGTGGCGCTTTCACCCGTGTCAGTGTCTGATTGCTGAGCTCAGATACCAACCCTCCTCCATAATATCCTGTGTTTCCTGCTTACTTTTGAGTGTAATCCCAGGCCCTCAGAACTGGAGGCTCTTTAGGAAGAATTAAAATTGATAAGGGGAAGCATAAGATGTCTTAGATGGAGTGTTCTATGAAATAAGGCAAAACGGCATGCTTTTCTTAACCCTAGTCTTTTAATTCTGTTTTCTCCTGGTTCCCTCTTTTCATTGTTATTTCCCTCCTGTTGTTTGTTTTAGATTAGGAGAAAGGTCAGTTGTCTTCAGCTGATGATAGTCTCTGTTGTGTTTGGCCAACCATCCCTTGGTTCAGTTGGATGTCACTGTGCTGGCCTGTGCAGTTGCAGCTGGCACAGGTGTGCCAGTCTTACCTGATGGTCAGGGTGACAGGAAGCACCTGAATTTTTCCACATTGACTAAGATTAAGGAAATGCTATTCCTAAGCCTTTTTTTTTCTACTTTTAATTTGGGAGTTATCTGCAAGCTGTTCTATGAGACCCAAGAGAGAAAGAGAAGGGGAAAAAACAACCTTTTTTTGCATTTCACTGCTCTTTCTGAAGCTTGGTCTGGCTTTATAAAATGTACTGTTTTGGTATTCCCTTGAGCATAACCAGAAACTAATGAAATACAGCATGAGACTGGAAACAAATCAGTAGGGTCATGCTTTTGCCCTCCATCTTCCTATCTTTCTTTTCAGGTGGCTGCAAGCATTCTTGGATGGCTAGTTAAGAATCCTTATGAAGTGTTTGTAGCGTTTGAGAGTTTTTCATTTCTTGAAAAGGCCTCTGTGGCATACAAATACCCCTTTCCCTTTCCCTCAGGCAGTATTCAATATGCTTAGAGTAAGTTCTTGCCTGCCTGAGTGCCAAAATCGCTATTGCAGGAGTAGCTGTGAGCATCAGTCATCCTAGAAGAGAGCCTGGAGGGAAAAAAGGGAGCCTCATCCACCTTTTCCACTTGGGTTGCAGTTCAGCTCTCTGTGCCAGCAGCCCCTCCCATTTAGCTTCCAGCAGATCTGAAATGCACTTGGTCCCTTGGCTCCCAAGGAGCACAAACGAGCAGCAAGCAGTCTCCCAGTGGAGAGCTGGGTCTTCACAGCCCCTTGTATAAATCACTGCTTTGTGGGTCTCAGGGATTATTTGCCTTGCTAATGCCTGGTTCCATTCAGGTGTAGTGACTGAGTGTGAAGAGGCACAGTGAGGGTGATCCTTGTGGAAAACACCTGCTCTCTGTTCAGTTACGCATCTGAAACCTGGTGTGGTGTTTCCAGGAAGGTTTCAAGAAGCACAAGCAAAAGGGTCATTTCTTTGGAGATCTCCAAAGGCATTGCAGCTCCTCGGTTGTGCTGTGCTGCCTTGCTGGAGGGTGAGGGATGGGAACGTACATTTACTTTCTTCTAATAACCCAGTTGTATAAGATTTGGGGGCTGAGGTTTGTTGTGAAAACAGCTGTACTCCCAGGAACTGGCTTATTTCACTCCATATCCTGAGATTTGCTTTTCCAAGCCATTAGCTCCAAAAAAACCACAGAACTGTGCACGTATAGAAAAAAAAGAGCCTGTCAGCTGGTTTTGGAAAACATGAAGCTGTGAGTCAGGATCTGCTGGGCCCTGCTCATCTCGAGCGTGGTCACGCTGTTGTGCTGCCACGTTCAGACCATAAGGCTGAAGCTGCTGCAGTACCAGGGAGCTGTGAGCTGCGCCGTGTGAGACAGGCTGAGGGAGTTCCTGCGCAGAGCAGTTTCTGAAATAGCCAGGTGGTTTTCTTGTTTGAGGGTTCCTATTGCAGTCAAAGAACTTTGTATTTGAAAATGAGAGTAAAGGGTGATAAATTGGTAAAGACAGCAGTTGAAAGAAATTACTTCATGGAAAAGAACTTTATGTTCCTATTTAAATCTAGTCAATAAAGTTCTGGCTTTTTCTTAAAATAATTAACTCTAATGAGCATTTAGTTTTGAGAGAAATAAATAAATGACCAAACTTTCAGGCACATTAATATTTGATTTGGAGATAACTGCATAAATATTGAATTTGAAGATTACATTCCAGAGCACTGCATTAAAATTGCAAGACTTTTCTATTATCCTTCATAATGGAACATGAAATTAGAAACTTGTTCATGGAAAGAAAAATTTCTCAACTCTCATTTACATTTTCTGCACTGTTGTGTTAACCGAGGAGCTCTTCTCATACTGTGAAAAGAGACATAACTATCACTAGGACATAGACCCTGAAGTCATTTACGGTCCTTTTGAAAATTAATATGCACCATTTCATAATTGCATCTCAGTTCTGTGATTGGTATAGAACAGAACTTGAACCAGGGAGTTGGCCTACGGGGTTAATGCTCATGTTTCCAGATGCAGGACTCCAGAAGGCTTTGGTGCTGTTCCTTAACTTTTATTTCCTTTCCCTTTCATTCAGTAGCTTGTGTTTGAGGCCCACTAAGGTGTCCCCTTGACTTGCTAGGCCTGGCACACCGTGGCACAGCTCTGTGTGGTTCAGGAGGGAACGCGGTGCCGCTCTCGCTGTAGGTGCTGTTGTTCTCCTGCAGGTCCCGCACCCAGCAGGGTCTGGGGGCTGTGGGTTGCTGTAGTGTGAGGTCACTGGGCATTTGTCACTGCTCAGGGCACGTGGGATGTGTCCAGTGCTCACACCCAGCCGGGCTGGACGGCGCTCAGCCCCCCTCGGTGCTAATTCACGGCTGCCCTGCTTCTCCTTCAGGGAATCATTCCCAAATGGAATAACAAACAGAAACTGGATCAGACAATATCAAAACATGAGTGGGCATCCAGTCCAAAGTGCTTTCAAACACAGATTGATCTCCCAGCTTTTCTTCTCTTACATTGGTCTCAAATAATTTGTTTCCACAACTTTGCAGTTCTGCAGTTGCTCCTCTTATTCATGGCTCAGCAATAACAAAACATTGTTCCCCAGAGACTTGAAAATGGAGCAAACTTGCTCATTCTACAGCAAAGACCAATACAATGGTATTTCTTCCTAATTGGCTATATCCCTATAGAAAAATTAATGAAATAATAGCATAGGAGAAAATTGGTCATTTTACCTTTATGTACATTTTCCTGTTTTTGAAAAACTGAATTTATTTAGAGAGAGAAGCCTCTCACACAGATTGTCTTTAGTTCCTGTTCATGTGGCAGTTCTTCTGCAGTGCTTTGTTCAGAGTTAATGAACATTATGGACTTTCCTGCCCTGCAGCTCTGTCACCTGCACAGCCTTAGGACAACAGAAGGTGTAAATGATGTTTAAAAGCAATCTGTTGATCTTTGCCTCTGTAACTGAACATATAACTGATTAATCATTTATTAAACATCTCTACATTATTTATGAGTAGAACAAAAATATAAACAAGTGACCTTTTGATCCTTTTTTGTTTGAGAAAGTAGCTTTTTATTTATAAAGCTCCCGATGATAACAAAATACAAATTAACTTTTAATGGCTCCTCTTGTATTCCCTCAGATTCATCAGAAAGCAAGGGCTGGACCGGCTCTTCCTGGAGTGTGATACACACATGTGGCGCCTGGGGGACCGCAAGATCCCAGAAGGAATCACAGTCGATGGAGGGTCGGACTGGTTCCTCCTGAACAGGAAGTTTGTGGAATATGTCACTTTTTCTAATGATGATCTGGTAACAAAGATGAAGAGGTTTTACTCTTACACGCTGCTTCCTGCCGAGGTATGTGCACGCAAAGGATCCCTCTCTGTGTGCAAACCTGCAATGCTTGTGCCTGTCCCAAAGATCTGACCGCAATCAGAGGGGCTTTCAGCTGATGTCAGTGGGCTTTGGAGCATCCCACAGTGGGTAATGAAAATTTAACTTCTATGATGAGTAAGCCCTTTAGGGTTAGAACATCTTTTGCAGTTGTTTATTGCTTTGTTTGTTTGTGGGACTTCTTTGCAAAGAGTGGCATTGTTTTATACTTCTAAGCCTATTAATCTGTTACTGAACAACCAAAAATCCAGCTGCTCTTTGCTTGCAAATTTTTCCTCCACAAAGCTTTTGAAGGATATTAGAGATGGCGAATTGTCTTCATAAGTAGCTTTCCTTGCTAATATCCAGCGCTTTTCTTTAAATATATAAACCCTGCAAACAAAAGTTTATTGTTCTGTTCGAAACTCAGCTAGAAGGCACAGTCACAAATCATTCTGATCACTCAGGAGCCGCTGTGGCTACCAGTGATGCAGAAGGGGAGTGCGCTCCAGCGTGGGGCTTTGCCCGGCGTGCAGCAGCGCGTCAGGAGCGCGCGCTCTCTGCACGGAGAGCACGGGGCCTTGGTGGGCAGCACGGGGTGGCAGCCTGTGCTGCACTGCTCCCCTGGCTTGCCAGGCTCTGCCCCACAGGCTGCAGCAGCCAGCCAGCCCAAGGAAGACCTGATGACTGCCTTTAAACCAATAACTGCCCTGGCTCCTGGACGTTGTGAGGGATGGGTGACACCGACCTTGCAGATCTGGGCTCGTTAGCTCGTGGTGGAGCACAGCAATTGTTATCTTTTGATAGGGGTTTATTATTCCATACACATGTTGCATAATCTTCTTTTAATCCTGTTTCTGTTAAAAATCACCTTTTCTCTCTACTCTGATAACCTTTTCATCCATTACCCAGAGAAAGTCCTGTATTGCCATAAAAGGACACAGGGCAATGGGTAATTGGGTAGGGTTTTTTTTTCCCCCTCTCGCTTGAATGAGAATGGATGCCTTTATGGGTTTAACCAAACAGTTCAAGCATAAAATCCATATTCACTGGGCTGTCATTTAACATTAAAAAGAGTAGGGGGATTATTTGGGGGCCAGCCATGCTAATGTTATGCTGGTTATTTATAGATCTTACTATTGGTGATTTTAAAGAGAAGTCACTGCTCTCTTGCAGGGCTAAATTTGATGATATTCCATAGCTTTTTTTCTACAAGGTTTTCTTTGCAAGATACATAGCTGGCTTTGTAAAATGGCCCTGCCTTCACTGACCTGTTAACCTGCTGTATCAATCCCCATTACACATGGTTTATGTAATAGCTGATGTTATGATGATATAATTAGGATTGCCCAATAGGAATTCCATGCTGCCATGAGTCAGCAAATAAAGACTTATTATTTCAGACGTAAATGCAGGAGGCAGAATGTCCTTCTGGTGCCTAGGGTGAACTGTGTATTTCAGAACAAAGCCACACAACTAGCAGTGCATTTCAGAGTGCTGGAGATAGACACCCACGGAAGAGCCATCTGGGACTGTAATTTTATCAGAGTAACCAGGGTGATGGTGTAGTTTTGAGAATTGTTTTGGGAAACAACTTGAAATGTGCCATTAGCACATTGCTCAGAAAAATAGTCCTAAATCTGGTAGACCAAGGAGTAACTTACAGAAGGGAAATAATGGGAATTTCTTAGAATTGCTCATACAGCTGAAATAAAAATAAAATGATTGCTGGCACTGGTGCCTTTCCTGGAGTCCTTTGGACTCCCAGTGCCCAAAGCTGGTCATTGCAGAAGTGCAGTTATTCTGTGCCAGGTTATTGGAGCAGGACCTCAGCTGTGTTCTTCCAGTTTGGTTGGGTCTGTAGAGTGCAGTGATTCTTCCATGCTCTATGGAATACAGGCACATGGAGTGTGTTTCGTATGTGGCAGAACAATAGAGCTCGTTAATTCTGTCATTTCAAACAAAAATAGGTCACCTGCATTAGGTTTGGGTCCATGGGCTGAAGTGAAGGAGAAAATGGAAGTTTGAGGAGCTAAATACGGCGCTCTGCTGTGTGTTTGTTGCAGTCCTTCTTTCACACTGTGCTGGAGAACAGCCCGTTCTGTGACTCCATGGTGGACAACAACCTGCGCATCACCAACTGGAACCGCAAGCTCGGCTGCAAGTGCCAGTACAAGCACATTGTTGACTGGTGTGGCTGTTCACCCAACGACTTCAAACCAGCAGACTTCCACCGGTTCCAGGTAACTGAGCGCAGCTGCGAGAGGCTCTTCCCGCGGCGCTGGGTGGGTTGAGCTGCCTGACTGCGTGGCTGCAGCAGGCGGAGGGAAGGCAAGCTTTGACTCCTTCAGGCAGGTGGAGAAGGAGGTTTGAGGAAGCTGCGATCTTAATTTCAGGAGAATGAAAGATTAGTTCTCCTATGTTTTGGCCCTGGAGACGTACCACTGCATGGTAAGGTCACAAAACAGCTCTTTGGACTCCTTGCCATTGGTCGTCTGCTGTGCCAGAAAGGAGGGAAGCTTGACACATCTGCTGACTGCACCACTATTACTTGGTAATTCTTGTGAGTTTATTGCAAGGGGGTTTTTTCCAATGTTCCAGCTCAGGTGCTTTCATCATTTCATTAAACTCTGGCTTTCAGTGTTAAGCAATGTTTATAATCTTTTAAAAAAGCTTAGAAGTTGACTAGTGTGCCTGCTAGAGACGTACACAGCACAAGGCAAATCCATTCTCGTTATTATATTTATCAACATGATCATATTAAAGTTTATCACGTGGTTTTGGGAGCCTTAGTCATGAGGTTTTGATCACCCAGGTTTGGCAGAACTGTCTTAAAAAGTTTAATCAGCTCCTCTGTGATAGTTTCCTCAAGGCAGACATGAGAGCGGGTCCTGTGCTCCAGGGTGCCCTCAGTCTCGAGGCTGGATCCAGCCTGTGGATCTTCTGTTAAGGATGAACAGCCGCTTGTTTCAAGGTCACCAGATTGGCAATTCCATCCCTCCAGCTCCTCGGGGTTCCCTGCATAAAGCATGTTTGTTCAGGCTTTGTGTGGGATGGGGAATGTGTTACCCTAGAGCACAGAAATGATGACTGCTCTGAAACAGAGACCTTTTCTTTACTGTGATGTGCTGCCTACCAGGCACGCTTGAAGTCAGTGGCACAGGCACTCACAAAAAGAGCAGACGAGACGTTATCTGAGAGAGGCTCTGCTGCCCCAAACACCAATCCCAGCAAAGTCTCCAGCACAGAATAAATGGCAAGTCTTAAAAATCTCCTACCAGACTGCAGAGCCTGACCTGCTCCAGGCTGTGAACCCACAACGATATTTCAGAAAACAATCAGGTAAACTGAGCTGGAAAGGAAAGTTCAAAATTAGAATAGATGTAAAGGCAGCTTCTGACACTTTCTGGTGAGAGAGCCCCTCACACAAGCACACAGCACCAGAAGGCTGGGGCTTGCTGTTCCCACGGAGGCACAAAGCGAGCTGAGATCACAAAGCCCACAGCATGCCCTGTCTCAGAGCAAAACTGAGCATCCCCAAAAGAATTTTCCAGCTGTCTGGGGCACTCTTGAACTCCTTGGCACCTCAGAACCCATGCTCAAATATGAACAAGGCAAAACAAAGACTTTTGAAATGGTAGTTGAGTAGCATATAAAGCAGTAATATGCCCAAGATTGTGTCAAGCGCAGAGAAAAAATATGGGCAGGACCACTCAGAAGTGGAGAAACCTCAGCCACAAATGGCAGCTCTCCCAGAGACCTCTTACCACCTCCTAGCAGCAAATCCATACACAGAAGGTGCTGCTCTGCCTCTTCTGAGCCCCTGTGCCCCACACTCGGCTCCCTGCCTAGCCCGTGCCGGTGCTGCTCTGTCTCCAGGCTGACATGGGGGTTTGGAGAGCGTTCCCCACCCCTCCTGGGCTGGGAGAGCCCTCCTGAGCGAGGCAGCGGGGTGGCTGCTGCTCCGAAGGGATTGACACAGCTACGTTTTCATTGAGCAATTGTGTAATTTTTAGCTGCATCTTAACATCACTCCCAACGATGAATGGTCCCAAAGGTGACCTTTTAAGTCATCTCTGCCTGTGGAGAGAAACAGTTCATGTCCTCAGCTCCAGCCCTTTGCTTAAGTGTCATGTCTGAAAACGGGAGCTCAGTGTCTTTTCCTGTCCTATCCCCACAGCAGACCGCCAGGCCAACTTTCTTCGCCCGCAAGTTCGAAGCCGTGGTGAATCAGGAGATCATCGGCCAGCTGGACTATTACCTGTACGGGAACTACCCGTCGGGCACGCCGGGGCTGCGCTCCTACTGGGAGAACGTGTACGAGGAGCCCGACGGCCTGAGCGCCCTCAGCGACGTGGCCCTCACCATGTTCCACTCCTTCTCCCGCCTGGGCCTGCGCAGGGCCGAGACCTCGTTCCACGCCGCCGGGGACAGCAGCTGCCGGTCAGTGCCGCCCTTCCGCGGCCTTGGGGGGCGCGGGGCCCGCCGGGCTCCGGGCAGGCTCCTTCTGCTCGGCCGTGCTGGCTGGGGCCCGCGGCCACGAGCGGGGCCGGCGGCTGCGAGCGCACTGCGCTTGTTTCCAGGAGTATTTATGCCCGCGATAAAGTGCTGGTTATTCCGGGTTGACATTACGTGACCTGTTTGCTGCACTTTTAAGGAGCTCCTCTCCAGCCTGATGAAGACTGACAGGATCCAGTTGGGCGGTGCTACCCCCACTGCTGCGTTTCCCGTGATTAATTTCAGCAAGTGTATTATAGCCTCAGCTCCTAAACCCGCCGTGTGATTGCAGCAGAGGTCGTGTTCACCTCTATTATGCTTACCAAGAGCAGAGGACAGGATTTCAGAACAAATCTGAACACAGGCAGGTTAATGGTCCTTGCTTGTTTGTTCCCCTGGGAGCACACATGGAGTACAGAGAGCTTGCTTGGCTCAGTTTGCCTGCTTGGTGCAGCTCTCTGTGCCAAAAGTTTTGCAGCTGGTACGATCTATTAGCGTCAAATACATAAAATATATGTGGGTGTTTATATATCTATATATAGAGAGATATATATAGATATATATATTTATCTGAAATAAAGGTCCGTATTCTTTAAAAGGAAATTCCTCCTATATTCTAGATTCCTTTTTCACCTATAAGTCTGGCTAAGAAGAATTCAGTCTGAAAGGGACTGGAAGGAAGAGTTCCTGAAGTTAGACTTGCACAGAAAAGGCTGTCTTCATGGTAGCTGTTTGCTGCCTGCAAACACATCTGAATCTGTTTAGATTCAAAGCAGAAAGGATTCATCTTTTAAAATCTTACTTTACCATCTCTTAATTCCTTCTTCAGAATGTATTTCTGCAGCCTGCCTTTTTTTATCCTAATAGAAAACACATAGAGCCTAAGTCAGCAAACACTGAAGATGCTCCATGTGCTTTGATGGATGGACGTTGCCCCTCTTGAGTTCTCGAGAGGGAACCAAATGTGCCTTGACCTTCCTAAATTAGTCATGGAAGTGCTGAGCAATGTCCCATTTAGAAAGATGTGGCAATAAGTGCTCCAGATTCCTATTAGAGTTTTGTCAGTGAAGGTTACCGGTGCAAAGCAATAAAAGATCAATAACAATTAGATAGAAACAATCGCTAGTAGCATGCCTTCCTTACATGAAATAAAGGCAGACCTAAGGAAGTCCTGGGTCATTTGTCCTGCAGAGTGAAGCCAGCAAAGAGGATGGGGGCTATGTATAACCAGTACTGAAATAATTTGACAATTACTTTTGTTCTCACTCCTTTTGCCAGTGTTCTGGTGCTGATTTATATCAATTATCACTTTCATTTCTGAGGAACTTTCCATTGCACAGGAACTCAAGGTGCTTTTCAAGCTTGCTCAGATTATAGATAGGGACACTGTGACTGCAGCTGTCTCCAGGATAAAGCACAGCTTCTTTACAGCAGGCTGGAGCCTCGTGTGGCAGTGCAGGGAGGAATTGCAAATAGTGATATGGAGCGGAGGCTTCGTTTTCATACCTACCTGAGCCCCCTCAAGGCACTGTGAGTCAGCATCCAGTTCAGATCAGAGAAAGATGGATAATCCTCAGGTTTATGATTCACATCTCTTCTCTTTTGATACTGCGCTGTCCTTCTGGGTGTTTGCATCTATACCTTTCCTCTTTCCCTCTCGTGGTTTTGCGTGTCTCTAATGCAGTAGTGGAAGGATGGGTTTGGGCCGAGCACCTCGGCAGTGTTCCCTTTGCTATGGGGCCGAGAGCAGCACCGAGCTGGCTGATCCTGCAGTCACCAGCGCAGCTCCTGCTGCGAGGAAAGCCGCTCCCGCCTCGGATCCCCTCGGAGTCAGTCCCCTCGGAGTCACCCGCAGCGGCCCAGGGGGTGTTTGTGAGAGCAGCTGCCTTGCACGTTTGCTGGGGAGGCCAGCTCACAGCCTCGGAAAGCTGTGCCCCCCGCACACTGCTCGGGTACCGAAGGAGACTGAGAGGCAGCATCCTGTGTGGGAGCAGCGTTAATGTGTGATTGAGATTTAATTCATTTCTTCCATCTCCAGGCATTTTTACTCTCTGCTGCCAAGAGGCAATTTACTCAGACTATTTCAAGGATATTGTAAATATTTGCTGCTGCACACATATAAAACAGGAGGTCTTAGTACTCAGAACAGAAGTCAGATTGTTGCTGGCATTGCTGCGCAGCTTTGCAGTGTTTTTGCTTGGTCCATCACTGCTGGCCCTGTTGGTACCCTGTCTTCTTATGCTGATTTCTCCAGCTCTAGCAGCTTCCTCTGGGTGTTGCTGACCTTGTGCAGTGGAAAGTCCTCCTTGGTCAGCTCCTCTTGGTGCTCATCCTTTAGCTGTGGTAACAAGCCTGAGAAGTCAGATGTAGCTGACTTACTGGGAAGGTGTGGTTTAACTTGGTTGGTTGGTTTAACTTGTTTTGCAGTTAATATCGGTGCTGTAAAGTAGCAAAATATTTGATTTTTGAGCTATGAATAACATGTTTTTAATTATTTATGCATCCATATGTAGCCAAACATCATTACAGATGTTTCTGAGACTATAGCAGACAATCAGCCCTACATTTTAATTATTTGAAGCTGTGACTACAATGTCTTTAAATCTGAACTGCAACTGAGCACTTGCAGATGTCCCAATGGTTGCTTTTGCCCCATTGTTTGACCTTTTTTCAAGGTGTTGTTTTTTTTTTAATTATGAGTAAAAAAATTCACAGCAAAAGCAACCTCAAGTCTTTAAAGAATGTGAAGTTTCCGTCCTAAAATAAGGAGACCCAAAATGGGGACGGGATCCTGGTGTCCTTTGCTGCAGAGCAAAGGGGAAGGGGTTTGGGAATGTAGGGGGCCCAGGGGTCAGTGCCTGGTCACTCAGCATTCCCTGCTGTGCTGGGCAAGCAGGCACTGACCCTGGCAGCTCTGGAGCACAGGCACAGCCCTGGGGCATCCTTTATCCCACAGTGTGTCCGAGCACACAGTGCTGCAGCCTAATCCATGTGTGCTCTGGGTGCCGCGTTCTGCCAGGAGCGGTGGCGAGGGACAGGAGCTCTCTGGCACACAGAGGGGCCTCCTAAAGAGCTCAGGGCTGTGCATGTGCAGTTAATGAGCCTGTGTTCTTAGTAACACATTTTTACGTTTCGGGGTAATCGGAACAGCCTAAGAATATTTGATAATGAGTCGTGAACGCATTTGAAATCTCTTAATGTACAGTGGTGGATTTTCGAGTTGAAATGAATGCTTCTGAAGCCATTAGCTCCCAGTAAATGGAGATTTCATGTCTCTCTTGCGTACCTGATGAGCATGTGCTGTTTTACAGATACTACCCCATGGGCCATCCAGTTTCCATCCACCTTTACTTCCTTGCTGACCGTTTCCAAGGCTTCCTGGTCAGGCACCACGCAACCAACCTGGCTGTCAGTAAACTGGAAACTTTGGAAACGTGGGTGATGCCCAAGAAAGTCTTCAAGATCGCAAGTCCACCGAGCGATTTTGGGAGGCTGCAGTTCTCAGAGGTGAGTGTTCGTAGCCACCCATGCACAGTGCCATGAGCCCCTGGCATCACGAGAGCGAGCACTGCATCAGCAGCCTTTGGAAACTGTACTTCCATGTGAATTTGAGGTGAGAGTGGCTTTCTAGCATAGTGCACATCCTCATCATAGAAGGAGATACCGTTGCCAGTTCAGATCTGTGGTCAACCCTCATTTCTTACATTAATCTGAGTGTCCTCATCCCTTCTGTTTTAAAAACAAATGGAAGGCTTTTGTTGTTGTCAGAGGGGCTCAGTAATTTAAAAGTAACTCAAAAGTTTTGTGAGCGTGATTGTTGTGAGTGCTGTGAAAGGCTCCTGGGGGAAATGCCTTTTTTCTGCAATTCCAGATGTAAATGGTTTAAATATATTTGTTTATGTTTAAATGTTATGATATGTTATGATATGTTTAAATGTTTCTCTCAAGAGTACGCTGAAAAAACTTCATCAAATTAGTGGTAGTCAGGTACTGATAGCACATGTGAGCAGAATATTGATGTTGTAACACAAAAGAGAAAATTATCACAGCAGTGGCTGAGATTTCCCACAAATCCTGTTATTTTTCTAGAAATTTGTCCCAGTGTGTGTCATGGAGTATAAAAAATCTACCCTAAAATATATCAGGAAAGTTGACCACTAATAGGACCTGACATCTGTGTTCTGTTTTAAAGATACAATTGTCTGAGCAGTTAATTTCATGATTTTTCTTGTTAAGCCGCAAATTTCAATTAAGGTATAAAATTGATTGAACAAATGTGTTCCAGTCATTATGGCTAAGTCCATAAATTACCATCTTCTTGGGCAATTAAGAAATGCCTAGGTGGGATTCAGTGTTTTGGTGTGCATGGCAAATCCATGACACTAATGTGCCATTAAAGAGATGGATGGAAAGTGTGTTTCATTTATCAGTGTGTCGGATGGTAGGCCTGCCATTTCATGCCGTGACAAATGTTCATGCAAGCTCCAATTCTTGTGATTTGTAGGAGTGTTTCTGCTGTTTATTTTGTACTTCTAAGAATTTAATCACTGGTGAGCTTTTTTGAGCATAAGGAAACATTTTCTCCTATTCGAAACTCAACAAAAAGAGTTTTGGTGGCTGCTTACTTGTTTTCATTGTATTTTCTCACTTAACCTCTTTTATTGCCCTCTCCTTTCATAGACGATTCATATTTTAAAAGACCGAGAGGTACAAAGTAAATAGTTTAATCTTTTTTTAATTGTTCAGTTTACTTTCTGCCTTCCCTTGGCCTGCAGGAATCTCTGCCCCTGAGCCAAATAATTCTCAGTTACCCTGCTATAAATCCAGCATTAACTTCTTCAGCTTCAGTGTGGCTGGAAAGCTCTGATCTGCTACTGCGTGTTAAAATGCCACTGCTTTGTCAAGGTCCAGCAAGTGGAAAACAAACTTAGCAGGTTAGCTAAGATGGAGGCATCAGTGTTCACAGAAAATAAAATTCGGATTTGTGCTTATTGAGACATAGAATTGCTTGTTCTTCAACGACTTTCACCCCATGATCCTGAAGGAATTTAAAACTGAATGGGGCTATTTTAGCTGGGAACTTTCTCCTCTCTCCCAGCTCACACCCCTGGGGCCAGCAGGAAGAGCACAAATATGCTGCATTGCATGTACTCCCGAGTGTATTTGTGACCCTGGTGCACGACTGAGACTGCAGCAGAGATGGGGGGATCTCTCCAGCCCCTGCCTCCTGCCCTCTGCTCCTCTCAGACTTCGCTTCCTGAGGAGTGCATTTCACCCCACACCCTGGCAGGGCACGTGGGAAGCCATCGGCCAGCAGGGCTGCCCCACAGCTGGGGGGGACTTAGTGACAGCATTTCGGTGGCACACGGCTCCTGCAGCCCGAGGCAAAGGAAATAAACTAACAGGAAATCCAAGAGAGATGATTTCCAAGCGTGGAACTCCCACACCTCCTGAAACTGGCTCGCGCACAATGCACACACTGTGTGTCCTGCCAGCCTGGCTTCGGGCGGCGTCTCCGCGGAGGGCAGGGCATTGATCTGCTGCACAGAACTAAAAGTCTCAGCTCACCGTCGATCAGCTGAACGCTAAGTTCATTTCTGGTCTTGTTAGGACTTGTGATTCATCACAGAGAATAAAATAAACTAGGTGGCAGGCAATTAGTGTGCATTGTGTGAACCTAATGGTGCTGTTTGTGGTGAGCAATGAGACACGAACCCATAATCAGGGTATAATTTATCTTGGGAAAATTTTATCTTGGGTTCGAACAGAGATAGAAACAGAAGTTTTGAGCCAATGAGAGATTTCCAGCTTTCCAAACATTCCCCGGGCAGAGTGCTTGCTCTTGAAGCCCAAAATAAAGGTGATTAAAATAATGATGTGAAAAATGTCAGTTTCTGTGCCACATCCCTTCATAATTTATCATATTCATTAGTGCTTGATTCCATCCCGTAATTGCTGTATTCTGTTTGAAAGCGAAAGCCTACTCAGAATGTTTTAAAGAGCTGTGAAAATTATTACAGGGCTGTAGTATCTCTTGCCCTGTAAAATCAGACATCTCAGTACTGGGAACTCAGCTGTGTAAAGTTCAAGGGTTATAAACCTCTAACCAGTGCTTTAAGTAAAATTCCCTATAAAATACTGTGCTTCTAAAAGCAGCTGGTACTGCAAGCTGTGCAGCATGGGAAAGTATGTCCCCAGCTGGAGAGCAGACAGAAAGGGCAGGTCCGGTGAGCAGAGCCTGCAGCTCCCTGCCCTCCCCTCCCCGAGGTGCCCGTGCAGCCCCGGTGTGAGCCTGGGTGTGAGC